>BTHU01000006.1:27692077-28197077 GCA_036184795.1 Tokudaia tokunoshimensis | reverse complement strand
ACGGACACAATTCCACAGGTGAGATTCCCTCCTCCCAGGTGACACAGGGCTGCGCCAAGTTGACGGCTGATGCTAGGACAACAGCTGTCTTTATTTTTCTCCTAAGATTCATTTTAGTTTTCAGTTACATGTATGCATGTATGTCTGTCTATGTGTGGTATATGCTCCTGAGGATATGAGGTGTTCAAGGTGGTCAGAAGAGGGCTTTGGCTCCCCTGGACCTGGAGTTACAGGTGTTTGTGACCTACCCAATGTGGATTCTAGGAACTTAACTCCAGTCCTCTACAAGAGGACTTAATGGCTTAACTGCTAAGCCACCATCTCTTTAGCCCCGCCTCCTTTTTAGGTTTCCCAAGCCGCCCTTGAACTCACTTTGAACTTAACAATCCTCCTGCTTCAGCAGTTTGAAACCAGTCCCAGCAGGTAAACTTTAGTAGTCCCTCAAACCATTGGTCAAGACAGCAAAGTTGACAATGAAGATTACCCAACAGGCAAATGACAGACAAAGGAATCAAATTAAGCTTCAGAGAAAATAAGAACTCATCAACTCACATAAGCAGAAAGGGCAAAGGTGTCCTGTGACATAGAGAAAGGAGCAATCAGTGTCAACCACCCTCCCTCTCTTTCTCTCTTATTTTCTCACTGCAGATTCATCTGCCTCCAGATGTAGGGGAAGGGCACTTCTTCAATTTCATAAATAAATAGCCACTCGACAAATCTCAAGGCGACTTAGCTTAATGGTCAGTAGTCCAGTTTGAATGAAGAACTTACTTCCAGAGTAGCTCCCATGACCAAAAGGGTAGAAATATATGAAGAAATAGCACCTCCTTTCCAAACCACATATCTATGGTACAAGTGGAGAGACTCTCCTCAGTAGAGAGAGATTTGAATTTTAAAATCCACCTGCCTGGGGCCAGCAAGATGGCTCAGTAGATGAAAGTATTTGCAACACAAGCCTGACAGTGACCTGAGTTCAGCCCTGAAGCTTATAGTAGGAGGTTAGTCCTCTGGACACCACACACGTGTCCCTGCATGTATATATCACGTACACACACCACCACCATCACTATCTACAATAACAACAATAACAAATAATTTAAAAAAATCCTACCTGCATTAGCTGGGTGGTGGTGACACATGGGAGGCAGAGGCAGTAGATCTCTGTGAGTTCAAGGCCAGCCTGGTCTACAGAATGAGTTCAGGGACAGCCAGGGCTGCACAGAAAAATAAAAAAGATGGAAAACAAAAGACCACACCTTAAATAGGGAAGACAGCACTGAGGGACACCTGAGGTGTCCTCTGACCTTTATATAGACACTATGCAATGAACACACCTGCACCCACACATATAGATGCACAAACAAACATACATGTATGTGCATGCACACACACATGAGGAAGAAGAGGGAGAAGGAGGAAGAGGAAGACAAATAGGAGGAGGAAGAGGAGAGTTATTTTATTATTATTAATAATAATATTATTATTATTAGATATTGAGCTTACATATGATTGTCAGCTTCCTCCTCCTTCCATCTTTGTTCCATCTGGACCTTCAACATACTGGACAGCACCATAAGTGTTCAGGGCAGGTCTTTTCAGTTGGCTGGCCCATATCATCTCTGGAAACACAGATACACAGTGTTTGTTACCCATTTTCTGGATATTTCTTTCTCTCTCTCTCTCTCTCTCTCTCTCTCTCTCTCTCTCTCTCTCTCTCTGTGTGTGTGTGTGTGTGTGTGTGTGTGTGTGTGTGTCTGTGTGTGTGTGTCTGTGTGTGTCTGTGTATCTGTGTTTGAGTACACTACATGCATGCAGATTTCCTCAGGGACCAGAAGAGGCTATTAGATCCCTGGAGCTGGAATTATAAGCAATTGCAAGCCATGAACATGCACGCTGGGAACCTACAACCTATAACCTGAAACCTATAAGCACAGATACAAAAGGTTGAAGCAAAAGGATCATGAGTTTCAGGCCAATCAGAGCTACATTGTCAGGGGTAGGGTTGAGGAGGGGATCATATACAGAGAGAAACAGAAACAGAAAGAGACAGACAAAGAAGACTGGAAAAATAGTTCAACAGTTAAGAGCCATTGTTACAGGGGGCTGGAGAGATGGCTCAGTGCTTAAGAGCACTGACTGTTCTTCCGAAGGTCTTGAGCTCAAATACCAGCAAGCACATGGTGGCTTACAACCATCTGTAATGAGATCTGATGCCCTCTTCGGGTGTGTCTGAGGACAACTACAGTGTACTTACATATAATAATAAATAAATCTTTTTTAAAAAAAGAGCCATTGTTACTTGTGCAAAATACTAGAGTTTGGATCTCAGCACACATGTTGGGGCCCACAATTGCCTGTAACTCCAGTTCCTGGGGATCGGAGGCCCTCTTCTGACCTCCACAGACACCTGTACCCATGTGCATATACATTCAAAGCCTGGGATGCACATTTAAACACACACACACACACACACACACACACACACACACACACACACACACCTGCTAGGTGCTCTATGAACCAATAATTGAGTAGCACTTAGAGATGTTAGTTTTCACAGGGAGTCAGTCATGATACCTGTGCTGGCTAGTTTTATGTCAACTTGACATGCAAACTAGAGTTATCTGAAAGGAAGGAGCCTCAATTGAGAAAATTACCTCCATAAGATGTAGATGCAAGGCATTTTCTTTAATAGGTGATTGATGGTGGAGGGCCCAGTCCATTTTGAGTGTCTCAATCCCTGGGTTGCTGGTCCTGGACTTTATAAAAAGGCAGGTTGAACAAGCCAAGGAAAGCGAGCCAGTAAGCAGCATCCCTCCACAGCCTCTGCATCAGCTCCAGCCTCCAGGATCCTGCCCTATGTGAGTTCCTGTCTTGACTTCCTCCAATGATGTACAGTGCTGTGGAAGTGTAAGCTGAATAAACCCTTTCCTCCAGCGTGCATTTGGTCATGGTGTTTTATCACAGTAGTAGAAACCCTAACTAAGATAATAGAGGAAAGGAGACTGCAATGTCTTGTTTCCAGTGGTTGCAACTGAGAGAGATGCATGCCAGGGCAAGGTTATATGGTCAAGGAATATCAACAGGGCGAGGAGTACTCATAAGTTTGCAAAAAAAGATCAGCACTTAGTTTATTATTGGTTTCTGGATAAATGTGAAAGATTTCTGGGCAGTGGTGGATCACGCCTTTAATCCCAGAACTTGGGAGGCAGAGGCAGGCGGATTTCTGAGTTTGAGACTAGCCTGGTCTACACAGTGAGTTCCAGGACAGCCAGGGCTACACAGAGAAACCCTATCTTGGAAAAAATGTGAAAGATTATAACATAACTGCAACAACATCAAGACATAAAGTTGAGTTTCAGGCAAGCCCAAGTTACATAGCAAAACCTTCCCCCCAAAATTCAATGTATTAGGTTAAAGAGATGATTCCATGGTTAAAACAGAACTCTTACCAAAGACCTAGGTTTGATTACCAGCACCTATATGGTGGCTCACAATTATCTGTAGCTCTAGTTCCATGGGATCTCTATTCCTTCTTCTGATCTCCATGGATACCAGGGATGCACATAGAACACATGCATATGTACATACCAGCAAAACTCTCATACACATAAAATAAATCTAAAATGATACTGATAATACATGATATGAATATGCACCCAACAGCATGCTATGCTGGCTTAATAAAAATCTTATTCCTTTAATCCCAGTCCTTCGAAGGCAGAGGCAAGAGGATCTCTGGTTCAGGTCAGCCTGGTCTACAGAGTTCCAGGACAGCCAGGGCTGCACAGAAAAACCCTTGTCTCAAAAACCAACCAAACAAAAATCTTAGCCTAAAAACTGTACATGAGCTAAACTTTTACTTAGAGGAGTTTTGCTTGCTTATAAAAAGCCCTTACTTCTTTTTTCTGGGAAAAACAAACACTTGCCAGAAGCTACCTGAAAGGAATTTATCATAGCAGACAAAGGTCATGTTATAGATACCATTTCTGTTTGCTAAGAGAAAAATCTTTCACCAGCCAAAATGTATTGTTGTTTGCAAATGCCTGTATATTTTATTGCTACCTGCCAAGTGTTTGTGTGTTATTATCTACCTACCTAGCTATCTGTTCCTGTAAACTTGCCTAACTAAATTCCCTTTAATGATTAAGGGGCTCAGAGTCCACTCTAAGATTGTCACAAACGCAGGATGACAACCCCACTACCTGACCTACAAAAAGCTATAAGAAACTGCCAAGGAGACTAGTCCCTTCAAAGCACAAGCGTGGTTTCTAGTCCATGCATAAATAAAGGTTTCTCCTACTTCTCCAAATGAATGGCTGCCTTCTTGTTGGGTGAAAATTTCCTTTAATAGTACTGCAAATAGGGGAAGGTGGAATGGGGTGACAACTTGCATGAGGGGGTACTGGGTGTTTAGTTTTGGATCCTAGGACAAGGAACTCAGGTGAATATTTTACATATCAAAACAGACCTGGCCTTCAGGTTCTCCCAGCATCCCTCAGTTCCTACCTGGTATAGCCTCCCTGAAACCTTGAACTTTCTATTCCAGGGGATGGGCTGCCCTTCCCCAGAGACTCTTTCCTATATAACCGAGACATTTTCCTCTCCCGATCCTCCTCCTTCTCCTTCTCTTCTTTCTCTGCATGCAGACCCTTTCTCTTTCTGCCTCCCCTCCCATGGTCACTCCCCTGGCCTTAATCCTTGGGGCCAGTGAACTCAACCAAGAGCAGCTTCCCAATAAACCTGCCTTTAATATAATATAATCTGACCTGAATTGGTTCATTTCACCAGCAGAAATAGCCTATCACTGGGAGGAGGGGGGCTGATATTGGGATGTAAAAAAAAAAAAAAAAAAAAAAAAGAAACAATACTGCAATTTGCCTTTTAGTTTTGAAGTATTTTTTTAAATAAAGTTACCTCCCCTGTGCTGTATGGTCTCTCTCTTGTGGACTTGCCTTGGATATAGAACCTTCTGGAGATGGAGCCTCATTTCTGTATTGCCCACAAGGCAAAAAGATAAAGGCAGTAATTATTGAGTGTTTGTGATTCCTCTGAAAAATTCTTGTAAAGGGCTGTAATAGCATACTCTACATGAGCAAAGTTCGGAACCCATGTAAGTAGCTTGTTTACAGAAAGATATTCTTTTGTCCACGGGCCAAATATTGGGAAACACCACGCACTCAACTGGCACACCTCACCAGGACTGATCTGTGAAGCCAGCCACCCCTGGCTTGGCTTTGATCTACCTGTATCTACACCCTTGCTTCAGCTCCCCTGCCACAGACATACAATTACTATTATTATTGCTTGATAATAACTGTAATTACTGCCCAAGATGGAAAAGACGGGGAGAAAGTAAAAAATATAGAGCTGAAGAACACTACGTCAGGAAAAAATAACCTGAACACCCTAAACAGGATCACTTTATCTCTATTTCTGGAACTGAAGACGGGCAATCAGGGTCTTGGGTTGGGGCTGTGTTGGGTAGGGAAACTCATAGCAAGCGATTCGGAAACAGAGATGCAAAGTCCTCCCGCGTTCCTAGAGGGAACCCGGAAGCTCATCCCGGTCCCGGAAGATGAGATGCTGACCTACTTCCGGTCTTTGTGACTCATTGTGTCTGTGGCGAGGTGTTGGGAGGGCCTAGGTCGGTGAGCAGTGCCCTTCGGCCCGGTTGAACCCGGAGTCAGCGGTGCTTGGTCGCCCGGCGTCCCCAGGCCGCTCCGGAGACTCACGGTGAGTCTCATGGCGGACTCTCGGAGGACGGGCGGGCCGCGAGGGTGGGCCGTGTGACCACCCGGGGGGCTTGGAAAGGAGCCCTGCGGGATCCCGGCGGTGCTCGAATCTCTATGGGGTCCGTGGGGAACCCTTTCATGTCATCATCCTTGTATAACATTTCTGAGGACAAGATGACAAATGGATGTGATCCCCATGTCTGGATTCTTCTCCCACTCCTCCTGTCGCCATTTGCTGTGGTTGCAGGGGAGAGTGTTTTGGGTGGTTTTCGTTTTATTGCTGTCCCTCACTCCCCGGGTCCTGTCGCGTCCTGGGTCCTTGAGGATCTTGAGATGAACGACGCGGAAGACCTTGAGCTCTGTACACGTTTTGAGGTTCCGAAAACATTGCCAGATCACCTGCTTTTCTGTCTCTCCCATCTCTCAACGCTGAGCGAAAGCGCTGGAAGCTTGACAGTGGTTAAAAGAACGAATAGAAATTAACAGCGGGCTGTCAGCTTTATGGAATGCTTCAAAAGCTATTACCGGCTTAAGCCTGTTTAAATGTGCGATCTGGGAGTTTAGGTGGCGTGTTAGTTAACCTTGCTTGTTTGCAATGGGTGAGACGTGAAGGGTATCTGGGAGAAATCTCACTGGACCAATAGGAGATTGATCAGCTTAATGACCTTAGATGAGACAAGACGTTTGCCAACTGTCAGTTTTATTATCCATAAAATTACCTTTGCTCAAAAAGGTTCTTCAAACTTGAAAGAGTGGAGTTGGAAAATGTAATTTAAAAGGGGGGGGCAGGTCATTTAGTTTGAAGTTCCCCCATCCTTCTCCTCCCTTCCCTACACACACACACACACACACTCTCTCTCTCTCTCTCTCTCTCTCTCTCTCTCTCTCTCTCTCTCTCTCTCTCTGATTATAGAGAGTGGCTGTTCCATGGCCTGAGACCAAAGAAAGCATTTATTGTACAGGGCAGTGCTAGGCAGTCAATAAATGCTTGTTGGAATTATGAAGAATTCATTGTAACCACATCAACAAGTGAAGTTACTACAAAAGCTGGCCAAGTGTGGAAAAATAGCTTTATTACAAGGGAACTATAGTGAAGAATTATCCAGATGGTTTTTTTTTTCAGGTTTGTGTCTTCTTTCAATTACTACACAAGATTCTTACTTGTTATTTTATTCAGGTTCGTCTTTGTTAACTTACAGAAATGCCTGCTACTGAATACTATTTTCTTTTGGAAATTTTTCAAGTGGTTTATACTGTATTTAGATACAACCAGGCCAGTGTCTTAAGTCTTAAATCTTAGTTCTTCATTCTGTGGTGGTATTGATATTCTTTAGATAGTTTTAAAAAAGGAGGGGAGGGGTCTCTCTAGTTCTGGCTGACCTTGGAATTCTGTCCACTGCCTCCAGAGTGCTGAGATTAGAGGCACTTGCCACAACACTAGGCCACCAGCTGTCTTTTAAGACTAGCTTTTTCATATTATAAAGTGTTTTACTTCTCTGTTGAAGAGGGGAGTAAAGGATCATTTATTTAAACTTGCAAGACTGTGCCATAGAAAAAAGACTGGATTTTGAGAAAACATCCTTTGAAATAAACCATGCTTGGAGCCCAGTGTCTGGAGTCTTTTCTCATCGGAAGTCATTTGTTTTTTCTTTGGTGAGGTCTGGTTGCTGAGCAGTGATCTTTTCTAAAGGAGATGATATATCAGAACGTGTTTCATTCTAGAGAGACCCCAAAGGTGGCTTTCTGCCTCTCTTCCTCTGTCCCTACTCCATTGCTAATTAGAATACTGGAAACCACTCAGGGATGTATGACTTATTTGCAGGGGACATAATTCATTTGTTCCAGCCCATGCTGCCTTTGTGTGGATTTCTTCCACTGCTAATCTTTTAAGCAGGCTGAAAATTGTAATGTACAATTATATCTCCTGAATTTACTTCTTACATTTTTTTGTCCTGTTTTCTGACCTCAAATAGCACTATTAAGCCTCAAATTCACTATGTAACCGAGACTGATGCTATAGTCTAGATACCCCTGCCTCCACCTCTAAGGTGCCGGGAATACTCCACCACAACTGGCTTGTTTGTGTTTTCTATTTTGCTGTACTGAGGTTGAACCTAGGGCCTTTTGTATGCTAGGCAAGTGCACTGCAACTGAGCTATGTCACCAATCCCTTAAGTTCATTTTTAAAAAGTAAGACTTCCCCAGTGCCTACTAAGTGCCAGAAAGTTTTTTCAGAGTTTCATAAGCTAATTTGCTTAATTTAAAAAAAAATTGAACACACACACACACACACACACACACACAGACATATCAAGGTAGTAACTTGGTAATTCAATCAAATGTTGTTTGACTCAAGCCAGGGCCTTAGACTTCATGCACTCTGCCACTGAACATCATTCCTGGACTTTTTTGTATTTGTTTTGTTGATGTTTAGGGGTTTTGTTGTTGGTTGTTTTGATTTGGTTTTGGCTTTTAAGATATCTTTTCTAGCCCAGGATGGCATAAGCTCCTCGCCTTCCTGCTTCTACCTTCCAAGTGCGGGATTACTACTTTGCTCTACTACACCTGGCTCAAAATTTTCATCTTAGACCGGGTCTCACTAGGTTGTCCAGGTTGGCCTTGAACTCACTTTGTAGTCTAAACAGATCTTGAACTTTTGATCTTTCTGTCATACATTTTTCTTAAAAGAATGTTTAGGCAGGGGGTCAGCGCAAAGGTGGAGCACTGCATGGCATGCATCGGGCCCCACAAAGTAATTAGGGTAAGAATACGATGGCACAGTTGGTAAAGTGTTTGCTAGGCAAGCATGAGGATCTGGGTTGGGATCCACAGCACCCATGTAGCCGGGTGAGGGGCATGCACCTATAACCCCAGCCTTAAGAAAATGGAGACAGGCTCCCCAGAGCGAACTGACCAACTAGCCTAGCTCAATCAGCACGCTCTGAGTTCAAGCGCAAGACTCTGCCTTGGTAACATAGAAAGCAATGAAGAAAGACACCCAGTGTCAACCTCTGGCCTCCACACACAAACACACCACACTCATGTTGGGAAAAGAAAAACAAATTTAAAAATGAACTTGCCCTGAGATATGACAGCTTAGTTTTGGACCCTGGTCTAGCATGTACTTGCTCTGAGAGCTTATGTAAATAATTTACTGTCTGTTAACTGCAGTTTTAACATTACAGAGCAAGATGCTAATCCTAGGCACCTTGTGAGACTGTTGGTTGTGCTCCAGTGAGTGCTGAGGGTATTATTTGGCACCTACACACATTGGCTCTTACTCTCCTTTCATAATGTTCCTGAGCACTGATGGACACCCGGCTCTTTAGTTGAGGTTTGCCAAGGCAGAGCATGACTAAGGTTGTGGGTTTGGAGTTATTTTGCTGACTGGGGAAGGGTTTGTGGAGTGCAAAGGTTGATGGGAAATGAAGCTTGAAGGGAAAATGGAAATGAACTGGAACCCACTGACTGGAGCTGTAAAGTTTTAGGAGAAATAATCAGAGTAAGGTAGCAAGTAGATTGTGCGTCGATAGGGAGAGAATAGAGGTAAAGAACCAAGAAGCCAGACTTGAGCTCAGATTAGACAATAAACATGAACAAAGTTCCTTTACTCAGGATGTTGTGAGCACAGCAGTGGGTAGAGCGCTCACTCATCTAGCATCCATGAAGCCCTGGGTTCCATCCCCAGCACTGCATGCAACAGGTGTGATGACTCACTCCTGTAATCTCAGCAATCAGGAGGTGAAAGCAGGAGAATCAGAACTTAAAAATCATCCTCTGAGCCCTAAATATTATATAGCCCTGTCTTAAATAATCCACTCCTCAGTGCATATGAAGAGGGGGAGTCAAAGAAGGCAAGGTATTAATTTAAGCCTGTGCAGGTGAGATACTAGAGGAATGTCTCCCTGAGCTACTCACTGTTCAAGAAGAGAGCAGAGAGAGAACTGAAATAGCAGGGTGGTTCTCCCCATGTGTAGAGTCCAGCTCCTCATCTCCTTGTTTAAGCTAGACTAATCAGAAGGCAATGTACATCTTGAAGTGTGAGTAAAACATTGACCGACACAGTTAATAAATGGAGTGGGAGTTGTTCACAGCTAGAGTGAAGTCTGTTGGTCATGGCCCACACTTGGGTTTAGATAACTAGAAATAAGGGGAATTCACTACAAACAGGAAGAATTGCAGCAGGGCTGGAATAGAGGAGTGTGTCCTGAAGGTGGAAACCTTTGAATGCTGATCAGAGAGTCATCCACAGTAATTGAGGGAAACCAGAACCACCTCCAAACAATGCTACACTGACCTTTGTGTGTATTGGGATGGAAAGAAATCACCACTGCACTGAAACAACTGACAACAGCAGCATATGGGGGGCGGGGGGGAGATTGTCTAAACTGCCACTGAGGGCTAGTGTCTTGGCTCAGCAAGTAAAGGTACTTACTGCCTTAGCCTGGTCAGTCCTCAAGATCCACATGGTAGGAAAATCCCAAAAGTTGGCCTCTAACCTCCAATAGCTCACTGTGGTATGTGCATGTATGAGTACACATAAATATCATTTAAAATAAAATTGTTTAAACCTAGTCACAAAAGCTTGCATACCTGTTATGTCCTCGATGTTTTATATATTACTACTGAAAGCTAGACTTTTGCTACTTTGTGGGTTCTTTTTTCTTTCACTCCTTTTCCACCCTTTCAACCCTGGATAGGAAAGAAAAAACAGTAGAAGAGGAAAAGCAGACGATATTGGGGCAATCTTCACTGCCAGATATTTAATGTCTTCCTTTTTTTTTTGGTTGCAAATTACTAAATAACACCAACAGCAAACAACCAACAACCCATACCACCTCTTTATGCCCTAGCATTTATAAGGTCTCTGAAAGGTCCCTAGAATTCCAAACATCACACAATCCACGGAAAATATCACACTTCTGCTGAATACAAGTCAAATCATAGCTGCTGTGGACAATCTAAAGCAGCCCCGTATTCCATACCTGGGATTAAAACAAAAACATTCTCATAATATTTCTTGTTATTTATTTATTTATAAAACAAAAAAGAATATAAGGTTTTAATAAACTCATAGTTTAAGATTGTCCTTTATGAAGCCATTCAGTATCATGTGCTTCCCCAGCACATCTATCTCCTTTTTTTGTAATGCATTAGATGCAATGTAGTCACCTTGTGATTGCTAGTGTTACTAACACACATTCACAATTTTGAAATAATGCATACCAAACCAGACCCACTCCATTTCTACACACATGTAGAATGCCATCTGCTCATGTTTAAATGACTTTTCACATGTGGAAGAGCATCCCTAATACCAAGCATAAATCCTACAATAATAAAACTGTAGTAATAGGTGAGTAGCTGTAGAAAGAACAGGTCCTGTCTTGGACAAGCCAACTCTTAGAAGACATTAAGTAACACAGCTCCCAAAATATATAAATAAAATGCCTACATTAAATTTATGCTAAATATTCAACAGAATAAATTTATAGGCAAAAATACTAAGCTTTGAACAAGCCCCAATCTGGGAACTTGAATAAAATGAAAATAAATAGAATTTTACTTGATTATTTATGAATTGTAACTGCTAAATTCCAGTTGCTAAAACTGGAATTCCAATTGCTAAAACCATCTTGCTGATGTACTGCAGGAATGGGGAAAAGAGGGAGGGAAGGGGGCTTATGGGACTTTCAGGGAGGGAGGAAACGGGAAAGGGGAAATGATTTTGAATGTAAATTAAAAAAAAACTTAGAAAATAAAATTAAATTTAAAAAAAAGAAGCATTTAAATAATTGTCACATTGGGAATATTCAAAGGGTCAATTGATATGATAGCTTTGGGTTATAGAAACAACATAAACCAAAGAGGAGAAAACCATTCCTCGTTCTTAGTGTCGACTAGGTGGTGTGTTATGGCAGATTTCCTTTGTGATGTGACAGTGTTGTGGAAAAAATCAGAGGCACCGAGAGTATGTTCAGTTCAAGATATCAGCTTGGCATCCAGCCAAAGCCAATGCAGTCCCTGCCAGGTGTAACGAGCCAGATCTGTCATGATGCTTGCATTAAAGATGAGAGGACCCATCACTTTGTCCAGTTCAGCAAAGAATTCTTTTTGTTCTTTGGAAAGCTGTTCAGCTTGGGCCCAAATTTCTGTGACATAGAGGAAGTTGGATTTATTTATTATGTATACAGCATTCTGCCTGCGTGCATGCCTGCAGGCCAGAAGAGGGCACAGGATCTCACTATAGATGGTTGTGAGCCATTGTGTGGTTGCTGGGAATTGAACTCAGGAACTCTGGAAGTACAGCCAGTGCTCTTAACCTCTGAGCCATCTCTCCAGCCCAAATTTCTGTTTTTTAAAGAAACCAAAATTACAAAATTGTCACTACACTACAGACCATGATCCCATTTCTACCAAATCTAATCAGTATTTTTAAGTGAGAACCATAAAATTAAAGATGCTTTCCTAGTTTAAAAGTATTGGTTTGCTCTGAGGATAGAGCTCAATAGTAGAGCACTAACATTTACCCTGGTTTGGTTCCCAGCCTTGTATAACATAAAAATTAATTTATCCTAAAAAATCTCTTGATTTAACTCATTGTAAAACAGTTAGATGGTCAATTTATAAAACATTTTGTTTTTACTTTGTTGGGCTTTTCAATTTTTTTTTAAGTCCTGTTAATTTATTTATTTGTGTGCAGGCAGGTGAGTGTGTGGAGTACAAGGCCAGAGAACAGCATTCAGGAAACTGTTCTTTCCACCATGCGGGTCCCAGGGATCTCCTTAGATCATCGGGCTTAATGGCAACTGCCTTTACCCACTGAGCAATTTTGCTGGCCCCAAGATGCTTGGTTTTGGTGACTGTAGAAGTAAAGACAACACTTTCAAAGACCAGTAGGTCCAGATAGGAGAATTGTAGTTATGCTCAGCAACATATGAATCACACTCCATGCTAAGTAATTGTTATCGAAATTCAAATTTCCACAAGTCTATTTTCATTTTCCATGATTTTCTAAAACTTAATTCAGTTAATATGTTTTGAGTACTTCTGATAGTGTTACAACAAACATGGTGGAAGGGATTGCAAATCACATAATTATCCCTACTTTTAATAGGAGAGGGGACAAATCCAATCACAGTGCCCCTAACAAGTATAAAAGTCCTTGTATCCTCTGACTTGGCAATTAGAGCTTTCACCACAGAGCCAGCTCACCAGCTCCTCTAGTGTAAGATTTAAAGTGTCGTAGAACGTTTAAGGTTTCCAAAAATCCTAACTGGTTTTTACAGAATAACCAAAAAGTTGAAGTTTGCTATTACTAAAGACTTCAGTTCGAAGCCAGGGAGGTTGTTCAGCAGGTAAACATACTTGCCACGAAACCTGACAACCTGAGCAATCCCCAGGACACTTATGGTAGAGGAGTCCTATGACCTCTACACATGTACTGTGGCATATGTGTGTATGAGTACATGTGTGTGTGTGTGTATGATAAACATAAATAAAAGACAAAGTTCCATTGACATTCTTTTTGTTTGTTTGTTTGTTTGTTTGTTTTTCGAGACAGGGTTTCTCTGTGTAGTCCTGGCTGTCCTGGAACTCACTTTGTAGACCAGGCTAGCCTCGAACTCAGAAATCCTCCTGCCTCTGCCTCCCAAGTGCTGGGATTAAAGGCGTGCGCCACCACCGCCCGGACATTCTTTATTTGGAAGAATTTTTAAATGAGCTCGAAAATAGTTCCAAGTTTGTTTCTTAAAGGCTTCTTTGTGCCTGCTGTTGTTCACGTGTGTATGCCAGATATATACAACTCATATCTTGTGATGTGAGTGCCAAAATTTAAACCCAGTCCTCATGATGACACAGCAGGTGCATTGAACTACAGAGAGATCTCTCCGGCCCCATAGTTCCAAGTTAATATTAGACGTTACATCAAGGCTAGTGCAGCTCTATAGTGGTTTTCTCCTTTATTTTGAGACATTTTTAATGTCTTAATGTGTATTCGTATATGAAGGATTAATGTGTACCTTTATATGAAGGATTAATGAAGCACAGCTCACTTTGTATGTGGTCCACGTGTGCACATTCTTATGTACGTGTGTGTGCATACAGTAGCCAGAAGACAGCCTTGGGTGTTTGTTGTTCCTCAGGTGCTGTCTACCTTGGTCTTCCACTAGCCTAGAGCTTACAGAGAATGCTAGACTGGCAGGCCTTTGAGCCCAGGGCCCACTTTTCTCTGCTTCCTGGTCATTTTTATTAATTCTTACTCCCCTCTCCCTTGTTTTTTAACTTCAGGACTAGTGCAGGAACCAGTATAAGACAGTTACTAGGACAGAATCTGCAGCCTGACCCTGCTGGACCACACCAGCTCACTGAGCCTGAATGATGACTGCTGAGTCAAGGGAAGCCACAGGCCTGTCCCCACAGACTGCACAGGAGAAAGATGGTATAGTCATCGTGAAGGTGGAAGAGGAAGATGAGGAGGACCACATGTGGGGGAAGGACTCTAGCCTGCAGGAGACGCCACCAGCCGACCCAGAGGTATTCCGCCAACGGTTCAGGTGCTTCTGTTACCAGAACACTTTTGGGCCTCGAGAAGCTCTGAATCGACTAAAGGAACTTTGTCATCAATGGCTTCGACCAGAAGTCAACAGCAAGGAACAGATTTTGGAGCTGTTGGTACTGGAGCAGTTCCTGTCCATCCTGCCCAAAGAGCTGCAAGTCTGGCTGCAGGAGTACCGGCCTGACAGTGGAGAAGAGGCTGTGACTCTTCTAGAAGACTTAGAACTTGATCTGTCGGGACAGCAGGTAAAAAGAGATGACACCTGTGTGTGTAAGAAGGACACAGACTTAGGAGTAGGCTCAGAGGGGTGTGTTTGTGACAGCTGTCCTTGCCTATTGCTCTCAGAGAATTCTGGGGGCTTGGCAATATGAATCAGTGCATGTGCATAACATTTGTGAGGCTTAGGGTTCAGTGGCTGACATAGAAAGGATGGAGGGGGGGTCCTCCTTTCAGCATCCACTGGAGCACTTAGAGGCTTCTCCTTTTTTTTTTAAGATTTATTTATTCATATGAGTACATTGTAGCTGTCTGACACACCAGAAGAGGGCATCAGATCCCATTACAGATGGTTGTGAACCACCATGTGGTTGCTGGGAATTGAACTCAGGATCTTTGGAAGAGTAGTCAGTGCTCTTAAACACTGAGCCATCTCTCCAGCCCAAGGCATTTCTTTAATATTTCTAATTCTTAATTTAAACGTGATTTCTGGACCAGACATAGTGTTTCATGCCTCTAATAGTAGCACTTGACGTGCTAGAGCAAGAGGATTATGAGTTCAAGGCCAATCAGAAGTTTTACCTAGAAAACATTTTCTCCCCTCAGGTCCCAGGTCAAGTTCATGGGCCTGAGATGCTTGCCAGGGGTCTGGTGCCTCTGGATCTAGTTCAGGAGTCCTCAAGCTTTGGCCACCATGAAGCCACCCAGTCTCATTTCAAGCATTCATCTAGGAAGCCTCGTCTCTTATCATCCCGAGGTAAGAAGCTGGGTTCTTGTGGAAAAGAAGTAAATGTTCAGGTTAGAGGTGGCTTAATTGGTAGGGTGCTTGCTGTTGTACCTGAGGCACTAGGTTCATCCCAACACTGTATAAAATGAGACATGGTGATACAGTCCTTTAAAACCAGCATCCTGGAGGCAGAAGCAGGTGGGTCTCTTGAGTTCAAGAACAGCCTAGTATGCATAATGAGTTCCAGGATAGCCATGGCCACTTAGTGAGGCCCTGACTCAAAGCAAAACAAAAAGGCAAACTTATAACACTCAGGACATGGTGAAAGAGGTTCAGAATTTCAAGGTCATCCTCTACATAGCAAGTTTGGGGTCATTCCAGGAAGCCCAGGTCAGTGAAGGGTTGAGACCTTGCTCCATACCTCAAAAAAAAAAAAAAGGTGGGGAAGTAAATGATCCAAGATAGAGGTGCATCGTTCTATGTTACCAGCTAACTCCACAAAGCAGCCTGCTTGTTTGATTCTATGCCCACAGAGCAATCCTAGAGTATTTCCTATGGAGGTAAGTGAACTGTGCACCATGTACTTGCTGCACATTACATCATGTGTTAAACTATCTGGCGTCCAGATGTCCAGCAGAGTTCTGAGTGGAGAGGATTAGAACAAGTGGTATCTTATTTCCAGCTTGGATGGTTTGTTTTGAGACAAGATCTTGCTATATAGCCCAAGGCTGGCTTCAAACTCATAGTCTTCCTGCCTCAGCTTCCTGAGTACCCGGATTACAGGTGTATACCACCAGGCCTAGCTTCCAGCCTGGATTTTGAAACACTTTAGTTACCATTTCTTAAATAATTTTGTAGGCATCATAAGTCTTTCTAAATATTTCATATGTATATTTGGTTTTTGGCTTTTTTCAAAACAAAGTCTCTCTGTGTAGCCTTGGCTGTCCTGGAACTCACTCTGTAGACCAGGCTGGCTTCGACCCGCCTCGGCCTCCGGAATGCTGGGAATAAAGGTGTTCACCACCACCTCCTGACGTAAAATGTTTTATACTATTCTTTTTTTAGTCTTCCAAAGAGAAGAGAATGAGAACAATTCACTTTTCAGACTGAGGAAATGAGAAAAGTAATACTTTGGGTTTTATTTCTATAAAAATCTGTTGCATTAGGTCGATTCCAACTACTTTACAGAAATAGACAATAATTTTATCAGAATTTAAAATAAAGCAACTACATAACATATCGGAACAATTGCCAAAGGGCTCGGCAATTGAGATCTTGCTGTTCTTACAGAGGACCAGAGTTCACCTATGTCAGGCTATCCACATCTGCCCGTAACTCCTTTTTCTGGACTCCAATACACAGATAAATAGACAGACAGACAGACAGACAGATAGACAGACAGACAGACTCACACACACACACACTCTATTTTCTTTTTAAGTTTGTTAAAGAGTTACTGAAAAGTTAAAGTATGTTCCTTTACCAGTGTCTTTTATTTGTGAGGTCATTTAAAAGAGGACTATTAGCGGGTAGAGCTTAGAGTAGTGTCCTCTCTCCCAGGCATCCTGGAAGACAGCCAGCAGACACGTGCAGCTTCTATATAGGCTAAACTCCACCTGTGCTGATTTCCTTCTCCACAAGCAGAAGTGACAGTGGTGTCATCGGGTGTCAGCTTGAGAGGACACTCAGGATCTAAGCCCCAGATTGTTGCTTCAGGTAGCTAGGAAAATGGTTTTAGAGACTGCAAATAGAGTTGCAATTTTCAAAATTGTTATTGAATGGATTTGTTCTCAATTTCTTCTCTATCTTGATCTGCCTTGTTTCCTAACTCTGAGAAGGCCTAAGTGCAGGTGATCTTCTTGTCTGTATTTTGCCTCACAGGTAAAAATGCAGTGACTAAGTGGTTTTTGGCAGTTCAGACCCATCCTCTGTCCATCAGTAACATTTCCAAATCTAAGATGCTTAGCAAAGGAAAGAAAAGGAGAAATTTTCATTTTCAGTTGAGTTTCTTTATTCTCGTTACTCATTGCATTTGGTTGGTAGTCATTTGCGATGTTGTGGCTGCCTTTGTGTGCTGACCCATAGCTTTCTACATTTGAGCATCTCATCGACATTTGAACAATGTGTGTTTTACCAAACAGCAACCGTGACCAAACAGGAAAACTAGGCTCAGAATGGCAGAACCATACTTAGAAGTACGAAGGTCCCCCTTCTTCCCTGTTGTTCTTCTCAGTATTCTGTGAGCTCGAAGATGTGTTGTTCACAAGTGTAGGCAGAAAAGGGAGTCTAGTACCCTGGTGCTGTTCCTGCGCTGGAATAAAGTACAAGCCAGACTCGGAGCTGCTGATCCTAAAGCTGAGAATAGTAACCTAAACTGACGGTACACAGTCATCAGCCTCTGCAGACCTCATTTCTCCTTTTAAAGTTTGGACCTGGTGATTTTAAGGACCTTTTTATGAGCTCCATAAGGTTCCAGTTTAAGAGTGCAATCTTGAGGAAGCCTAAGTCTTGCTTCCTGACAACTGTATCCTATGGAGCTATCTTTTTAAGTAGCTAAATATCAAACAGCGAATATGCTGGCGTAGGAGAATGCTGGGGCTCAGCACTGAGGAGGCTCAGAGAAGAGCCAGTTTTACTCACAGCCCCTTTCTCCTCCTCAGCTCTCCCTGCCACCCACGTTCCTGCCCCTCATCACGAGGGGAATCCCAGAGACCAGGCGATGGCATCTGCACTATTGACCGCAGATTCCCAGGTGAGCCATGGGCCCCTCTTCCCTCCTGAGACCCTGGATTTGCCCCTTCTGGAGCATCCTTCATGAACCAGGTCACTTGCTCATGGTGCCCAGCCCACAGAAAAGTCCATCCCCTCAAAGACAGGGTTCTTCCACCATAACCCCTTCAGTCCATCAGGGTTGGTCACATGTTCTCTCCTAGTGTTCTATAGTCCTGCCCTCAGCTCTGTCTTTGACCTCAGGTTTGGACAGTAGGACTGTCCCTGATGCTACAGGGAGCTGAGTATGGGGATCTCCTGTTATTTCAGGCAATGGTGAAGATCGAGGACATGGCCGTGTCCCTCATCCTGGAGGAATGGGGATGTCAGAACCTGGCTCGGAGGAATCTCAATAGGGACAGCAGGCAGATGAATTTGGGAAATGTGTTTTCCCAGGGTAAGACTAATGCAGAATTCCTGTCTGCTAAGTTTTTTTGGTTTTTTGTTTTGTTTTTTGGTTTTTTTTGTTTTTGTTTTTTTGCTTCTGTGCTGGTTAGTAAGGGAAAACATTTGTGTTTGTTGACTTTGAAAGGCATAGTACTCCAACTCCCTGATTCCTGGCAGGTTTGGTGTGTCTAGGTAATTTCTGCTCTGAGTCTCTCTCGGCTCCCCAACCATTTGGTTGCCTGGGAGGATTCTTTCTGCTCCAGTGCATTATACTTCAGCTTGCCTCTGTCAGGGGAAATCTCCTTTTCCTAGTAGAGATAGCCAGGCAGACTGGCCACCAGTCCAATTCCAGCCCCCGCCCCCCATCCTTTTTTTTTAAACATGTTCCTAAACCTACCAAGATATCCATCCTCCTTAGATGTCTGTCTTTATCCTGTTAGAGATTTCTCGATGTGCACTTTGTGATTCTATAGCCTTGGGCTTGGTTCCTACGTCTAAACCCAATGGTGATCTTCTCTGGAGAACTCTTAGTGCTGAGAGTGTAAGAAGAATGAAGTCATTCAAAGGGCATCAGCTAGATAAATGTCTTACCCAGCAAATGAAACTCTTGCATGGGTCTCTCCTAGATCTTAAGTCCTAGGACACAGTGCCACCAAGAAACCCAAAGATGTGTGCAGTACTAGAAAATTTCATAGCAAAGAACTATTCCACCTTAGGTGGGCAGAGGGAGGATGAACAATGTGGGCGTGGAGAAGCTAGGGTTTGATTTAGAAACAGACATAAAAGGGGGAATGGTTTTTAGGTACTTGTACTTTGTACTGAATAGAATTAAAAACTGGTCTTCACTTCTAAGCTATCACTGCTATAACCTGTGAAGGAAAAAAGTCAGATGGAATAAACACTATTAAGAACTGTGTAGCAGCTGGTCAAGGACCTTTGTTTGGAATTCAGAAGAAATCGAGCAGCAATCTCTTCTCTGCAAGTGGATTTCTTGGTTCAGTGCTTATGATGATCCCATCCATAAGTCAAAAATTAGCTATAACCAGTTCCTCTAGTCACAGCATTCAGGAGCCTACTAAATGGGATGGAGCAGACCCTCTTGGAGTCTTCTCTTAAAAACAAAATGCAGGGCCAGTGAGATGGTTCAGGAGGTATAGACACTTGCTGCCCAGCCTAGCAATCAGTTTGTCCCCAAGACCTACGTATTGAAAGGGAGTCGAGTCTCACAGGTTGTATTCTAGCCTCCACACATGCATCATGGTTCACACATACACAACTAAATACTAAATGAATAAATGAATGTCTTAAGATTTTGTTTAGGGGCAATAGAGATGGCTCAGTAGTGAAGAGCACTGATTGCTCTTCCAGCGGACCCATGTCCAATTCCCAACACCAACTTGGTATCTCACAACCATCTGTAACTCCAGACCCAGGAGATCCAGTGCCCTCTTCTGACCTCTACAGGCACCAGGCATGGTACATATACATATATGTGCAGGCAAAACACCCATACACACAATTTTTTTTTAAATTGTGGGTTTTTTTGTTTGTTTTTGAGACGGGGTTCAACTTCTTTTTTAGATGAGGCTGTCCTTGAACTCACAGAAATCCAACTGCCTCTGGCTCCCAAGCACTGAGATCAAAGGCATGCGCCACCATGCCCAGAGTTTTGTTTTTTTTTTTCTTCAATGGTGTATAGCAGTGTACAGTAAAATTTAAACTTCAGTATTTTAATATGCTGGTTGCTAAAATGCAGAGATTAACTCTACATTGTAAAATTTGTTTGCTGGTACTTCTGATTACAGTCTTGGGAATTGTTTCTTTTCTGTAAGCCTCAACTATCAGTTGGTGAAGATTTTATCTATTTTGGTAATTAATCCCCACATAGTTCCTTCATCTCTTCCCTATTACATGAGCTCAGGTCGTTCTGTGCTGTTCCTGGTAAATGAAAACTGCTTTCTGTGTCAAGGGGTCCTATAATACCAGGTGGGGGGCTCCTTGTTACCTGCTAACTATGCCCTTGTTGATAAAATATGACAGAATTGGGAGGGTCTGCTTTTCCTTCCTTCTGTTAATAGCACTAACCAATTCCTCAGAATGACTTGCTGTTCTCTTTTTGTAAGACATACAAGTATTTGCTGGAAAAGCAGCATGACTTATTTCTTACTGCATTTATTTTTGTAACAAGGTCTCGTTGTGTAGCTCTGGCTGGTCTTGAACTTAAGGAGATGTGCCTGCCTGTTCCTCTCATGCTAGAATTAAACCTTTAGTTCGACTGCTGTTTTTATCTTGACACAGAGTCTCTATGTAACCCTGGCTGTCCTGGAAGTCCATATAGAACAGCCTTCAATTAGGAGATGTGCCTGCTTCTGCCTCCAGAGTGCTATGATTAGAGGCATGTACCACCATGACCTGTGACTTGTTAAATATGTTTTTTTTCAAATTAGTTATCAAGAGACCATATAATGGAACAACTCCTGATGCCTCTCATTTCCTATCCTTTCCTTACATAACTTTCTCTGTTCAAGTCCCAGCTTGCTTGTTTATTCAAATTCTTTTGACTTTTGTTGTTTTCTTTTGAGATAGATCTTGCTATGTAGCCCCAACTGGTCCATCACTGGTGATTCTCCTGCCTCTTTTTTTTTTTTTTTCGAGACAGGATTTCTCTGTGTAGCCCTGGCTATCCTGGAACTCGCTCTGTAGACCAGGCTGGCTTCGAACTCAGAAATCCACCTGCCTCTGCCTCCCAAGTGCTGGGATTAAAGGCGTGCACCACCACTGCCCCGCTCTGCCTCAACTCTTGAATGCTGGGTGTGCACCGTTATGAATGCATCACTCTGCCTGGCTTTCTTTGTGCTCTTTACCAATACTATGATTTTTTTCCACTTCCATCCCAACTCTTCTTCCCAGTGTTGTTAAATTTTTCCCCTTTTCTACTTTTATCTTTAATACTATGAAGGCATTCTCCCGGGTATATAGAAGCTTCATAGAAAAATGTCACTGTATTAACACCTGCATTCAAAGAAAATGATGCTATTTGTATTTCCTATTTATCGTGTCAGGTTCTGAGAACAGGAATGGGAATGAGTCAACCTTAAAGGCTGAAGTCAAAGAAGATTCCGCCTCACATAGGGAGATAGCAGGAAGATTCCAGAAGGAATTTGGAGAAAAACGGGAACAGCATGGCAGAGTAGTTGAAAAGCAGCAGAAAAATCCTGAAGAGAAAACTGGCCAAGAGAAGAAAGAGCCTGGGCTACTTCCAGCCAAGGAAAAGAAGCCCAGCACAGGAGAGAGGGGCCCAAGAGAGAAGGGGAAAGGTCTGGGAAGAAGCTTCAGCCTGAGTGCAAACTTTAATAATAATGCCCCAGAGGAGGTTCCATCGGGAGCAAAGACTCATAGATGTGATGAGTGTGGGAAATGTTTCACAAGAAGCTCAAGCCTTATCCGCCATAAAATCATCCACACTGGCGAGAAGCCCTATGAATGTAATGAGTGTGGGAAAGCCTTCAGTCTCAATTCGAACCTTGTCCTTCATCAGCGAATCCACACGGGAGAGAAACCTCATGAATGTAACGAGTGTGGCAAGGCCTTCAGTCACAGCTCCAATCTCATCCTGCACCAGCGCATCCACTCTGGAGAGAAGCCCTACGAATGTAATGAGTGTGGCAAGGCTTTCAGCCAGAGCTCAGACCTCACGAAGCACCAGAGAATCCACACAGGGGAGAAGCCCTATGAATGTAGCGAATGTGGAAAAGCTTTCAACAGAAACTCATACCTTATTTTGCATCGGAGAATTCACACCCGAGAAAAGCCCTACAAGTGCACTAAGTGTGGCAAGGCCTTCACCCGGAGCTCGACCCTCACACTGCACCATAGAATCCATGCCAGAGAGAGAGCGTCAGAATACAGCCCAGCCTCTCTGGATGCCTTTGGAGCATTCCTGAAAAGTTGTGTGTAAAGCAGGAGTGTATCTTCAAGCCATTTCCCCCCCTTTTGTTTCTGGAATCATGTCAGACCTATGTGCCCATCGAGGGAAAAGTAATAGCACCATCAATTGTTTGAGAAGTCACACTTCAGGATCCCTAAGAGTTATATCAACCATGTCCTGCCTTCAGGTGGTCTGTAGGCATGTAATTCTTAAAGTCCTTGCAAGGGAAAGCTGGTTGTGTGGATATTCTTCCACTCAAGATAAAAGCACACACAGTAAAATGTCAAGCTATCTAGTAATGGGTATACCTTTAAGGTTTGCTTCCCAGCAACCACACCATGGAGTTGATGAGTCAAGATTAGCTCTATAAATATTATACTGAAGTTAAGAAGCCACTTGGTGCAAATAAACCCTAATTAGACAACCTGTATTTCTCAATGAAGAGAGATAGTTAATACAAAAACTACATTGGGACATGCTGCTCAAGCAAGTTATATATCCAGAAGGTTGTGTATCTGATCACTGGTAGCCTGCCAAAGCTATAGAAATCTAGGACTGTGCTGGTCAGACTCAAACCAAAGATTCTATCTCTTTCTGAAAGAGGTCATATGCACCAGTTTGTAGTTCCAAGGACTGTTAACAAATATGGATGGGCCTGCCCTCTTCAGTGAGATCAGTCCTACTGAAATAGCAACAATTCAAGATGCTTCTCTTCCTCTTCAACATCCCTAAAGCACTCTAGCACTCCTAAATGCACTCTCCACAAATTAGCACTTGATTGTATACCATGTTTTAATCCTTCATCGTTCAGTGTTGGAAGCTTTTATCAATCACCACTTCCCTAAAAAGATGCTTCAGTTGTCTAGAAATACAGTTATGTTCCTGACAGCACAGCACTGGATGTAGTACTAAACACACACAAGGCACTCCTTATGACAGACTTCTAACAACTATCATTAATTGTAATAGAGTCTGTGAATCATGTGAGTACCTGAACTATGGTACCTTCAGACCTATAGATGATGCTATAACGTATTCTGGGGTCAATGTTATTTTTGTCCTAAGTATAAACAAAAGCTTGGTTAGCTACCTACAGAAACTGCAAATGTGGATCAGTAAGTAAATACCACAGAATGTCATCCACTTACAGAAGAAAACTATGAACACTATAAAGTTTTTGTTTGTGTGACATCATTCCACAGCAAAGCTCTTGTTCTTGGCCAGAGTTCTTTCCAGGTAGCTGCTGGTGTTTTGAGCACTTGCCGAGTTGTTTAACACTTATCTAATGCTGTTCAAAACATGTGATAGGTTTGTGATGTTATTGTTTTGGTTTGTTTTTTTTTTTTACTTTTTTTTAAGTGGGTTTTTAAAATTTGTTTGTTTTGTTTATTTCTCAGAGAAAGGGAAAGTTAGAGGGAGCATTTTTTCCCCCACATTTAACCAGAAACTTGTAGAAGCATCTGTCATCATTAGCCGGCAGTACTGAAGATGTCCTGTTGCTCTGAGAAGTTCACCACCACACTGGTGTGGTTGGTTGTGTCATTGTTTTTAATAGCACAGTGTCTTTTCTATTTCTCATGAAAGACTAAAGTGAAGAAGTGAGGTTAGGGAACTTTAGCCTTTCCTCTCATCTCTGCAGATGGCTTCTCAGAAGCTCTTGATACAGGAGACCCCAACTATCAAACTATGCAGGCATTGAGGGCTAGAACAGACAGCTTTACTCAAGAAAGCATTGAGATAGTGTGGACAACCCTAGAAACCCTAGAAATATAAGCTAAAGACAAACTTGAAGATTGTTGACACCGACACCCCACATGTGGTTTGAGATTTCCCCTCAAGAAACAACTAAAATCATCTCTCACCAGTTGTTCGCCAACCAGCAGCGAAAGTCGGTGAGACACAGTAGCAGCCAGTCTCATCAGGTTGGCACCTCTGGCCTCTGCTCCAGGTCAAACTAGAATCCTACAAGCAATCACTGGGCCCTGTGTGACTTTATTTCTTAGATCAACCATACATCTCTGGCGGCATCTGAGCTGTTTGCTTAGTGTTGCCTGTGAGTATTCTATCCACCCAGCTGAAAATCAGCAGAGCTACTTTGAAGATTGCACCTGACTCACTTTCTGGAGTAAGATGGAGGTAGAGAGATACTTTAAAGTTCTTCCTAAAGGACTGAGTCACAGTGATGGTGGACTTTTGTGTGGGAGCTCTGGCCTGTTTTTTTTTTTTTTTTAAAAAGCAACTGAAATAAGGTACAGGACTCCAGGAGCGCATCCAGACACTGGCTTTGATCCCAAGAAAGGACTTTGGTCATTTCTCTGTTGGCTGCTTATACACAGACAATTAACCACATGCTGACGTACTTCAGCCATTACTCTCTATTCTTAAATGAAATGAAGACAAACCTGTGCTCCCATCCCTCATTCAATTACCATTTTACTGGGACATCTTACTATTTGATAGTCACTGGGATGGCTTCGGATCTTCCATGGATGCAGTCCTGGAGGCAGCCATCTGAAGATACACTTTACTTAGAAAGCAGACTATAGGTGACTATCCACATTTCTTAGATGTTCAGCAGCGTCACTGCATCATGGTCAAACGTGGTGACATCTGCCGTCAGTGCTCAGGCTAGTTAACAGCCTAAGTGCTTACTAGTTAACCATCAGCATGCCAATTGACATGATGGAACTTTAAAACTTTTTAAATGTACTTTATGACAAAAGTCAGATTCTTCAAGTTGTGAACTTTCTACTTCAGCCTGGCAGGCAAGGCTAAGTAAGCATAGATGTGTGAGACTTTATATGTAAAGCACTTGATATTACAGGCACGTAAACGTGAGTGTTAAATGTGTGTAGAGAGACTGACATGTTGAATATGTGGGGCAGCCCATGCCTTACATCAGAGAATTGATTCCAGAATGGGACCTAGTCTGAATGTGACACCTGGCAAAGGTTACACTGTAAATAAACTTTATGTGAGGCCAGCTTCATAGTACTCATTGCTTTGGACAGGAAGTTCCCTTGGTCTGTCCCAGTCATGCAGTAAGTTCCAGAAACTGCCAGAAGAGCTCAGTCTTAACTCCAGAGGATCCACAGGAGAACCCAAGTGTGGGGAATGCTAAAGAAACAGTAAAAATGTACAACTTCTTACAAACTGTAAACATTGAGTACCTCGATGTATTTTGTATTGCCATAATGTCAGTGTGTCTGTGTACCTCATCCCTCCTGTTATTCTTTATATTCCTCATAAATGTTCCAGTCCATTGAACAGAGCCCTCCAGAGAGAGGGGAGAAAGTGAAGTTTTAGAGTAATTAAGAGACTGTGGTTATAAACATGATTAGGTCTCAGAACTAGGGGTGGGGAGGAGACTTCTTAGGTTGGTGCTTGTTGAACGGAGAAAAGTCTGAAAAGAGCTCAGTAGAACACTAAAGTGGAACAACTGTACATGCCCCTTCCAAGCTGCCTGGTCTCTGTCACTCAAAGGGAGTGGGCAGGCTCTGGCTTGGAGGTGGACTGAGGCTCTTCTCCATTGTTAATATATTTGGGGGGAATAGATAATCAACAGAGGCTAGCAAGTATACCGGAAAGACTAGTCTGCCCAGATTCTGTGAACCATGGTACCACAGTTCTGTTTTCCCACTCATAAATCCTCTATGCTTAGACAAATAGGGACTCTGTCCACAGGAGGGGCTACTTTCCAGGAAACACAAGTAGGTCTTGCAGGGAAGGGGAGCTATTTCAGAGTTTGCAAAGCATTCCAAGATTTGGTTTTGCTTTACTGCAAGGTCCTGTCTTTGCTCCCAGTCTCTGGTATATTTGTGCTTAAGAGACAGTGTCTGAAGATTCATAGCTGTGAATATTTGTTGATTTAAGATTTTATCTTAGAATTGCCAACTTTATTTCCAGTAGGCAATGCCGATCTGCTTATCAAAAGGGAACTTAATCAGGCTCATCTTGCCATCCTCATGGAAGACCAATCTTGTCACCGGAGTGACAATGCTGAGACACTCAGGGCAACAAGCTTGCCAGAGAGCCATTTTCTGTGCCACCTGAGCAACTGTCGGACGGCTAGGGTGGCTCCGTCCCCAGCACTGCATGAAAAGGTGGCACATGCCTGTGATCCCAGCACTTGGGAAGTAGAGGCAAGAGGACCGGGAATTTGGGATCATCCTCTGTGACATAGCAAGTTTGAGACCAGCCTGAACTGCAAGAAATCCTATCAAAGACAACCCCCCCATAACTATGTATGTGTAAGGGAGCCAGCATGGTGGTGCATTCCTTTAATCCCAGCACTTAGGAGGCTGAAACAGAGATCACAAGTTCACAGCCAGCCTGTCTCCAAAGAAATAGAAATGTGCAGGTATTTCCCATTAGGGAAACAAAGGCCTGTGAATTGTATGAAATATAGAACCAGAGAGGCAAACCTAAATGATATAAATAGATCACTTCATAGACGTCAGAGTAGATTTTTATTTCAACTACTACTGGAGGCAATGAGAATTGTTGGAAAAGTTTTCTTAACCTAGATCTAGGCTTTGCTCTTAGTATGGAAACACTACTGTAAGTTTTAAAGAAGTTATTTTGCTATTCATATTTTTTTTATGTCTGAAAATACCTGTCTTAAAACTTTGTAAAACAAACTTGAAGTTATAGGTAAGGTAAGCCATCACCAATACTGCAGGTCAAACATAAGTTTGGGAAATAATGTCCCAGTAGTTTTCTATTGTCTGGTTCTGTTTCCTAGTTGATAACCCCAATCCTATGTTTTCCTGTAATATTCTAAACAGCAAAATGAAGAAGAGTGAAGGTTACTCAGCTCTAAGATGTGGTTCCAAATGAAAAAAGTCACAGTCTGCTGTGAAATTAAGATTTGATTTTTTTTTAATTTTTGTTTAATCTGGGAGGTTGTGATACACCCCTTATAAAAACTGACTCAACTGACTCAAATTACTTGATCATTAGCCAAATTAATTGATCCTTGAAATGGTCTCTGTTCACAAGCACTTGTGAAGTTTGTGAAGGACTGGAAGAGGCTGGACCAAAACTTGGATTTCATTCCAGTTTGACACTGGGGCTAAGTCCTGTTGGTCTACCAAAGGACAACCAGTCACAGTCATTCATCTGTAGTCTCCAGCGTGCTTCAAGACAATGGCCAGTAAGGTCTAGCAGCCTCATGATCTGCTAAGAAAGTGCTGAGGCCAGAGAAACTTGATGGGGGTGCTTGCTCACCTTCCTCTCCATCTTAATTGGTAACAGCTTCAAGTTTCCAGCCTACCCTAGCTGACTGGAAGCGTGAGACTTACCTGGAATCCCTCAGTGAGGGGTGTGGCTCAGTTAAGAGCATTTATATAGAGTACCCCATGAATGTGAGTGACCCCAGGACATAGTGCAGCTCTTGCCTAGAACAACCCTGGTGAGGGGGAGTGTGCCTAAGCAATAGAGCATTTGCTAGAATACCCTACTAGTGGGTGGGCTATGACGTGGCTCAGGAGTGGAGCAATTGCCTAGCATATGCAAGTCCCTTGGGTGCAATCTCCAGCACTGCCCTTGCCCAAAAAGAGTTCTTACTTTCTCATGGGAGGAAGATTATGATTAAACAGAAAAATCTTGTCCTAAGAATATGAGTGTTAAGGGTTAGGGTGGTTGTGCAAGCAAAATTTTAAGTTGAGTGTATTTTTATAAACTTTCAGTTAAGGATTATTACAGCCAGGTCAGTATGGTAAGCCTAAATTTATATAGAGAATTAACTCAGGCACTGTCCTTTTGTTCATAGGCTAGATAAACCATCCTGTTTTGTCCATTCTCGGCATATATTAGAATAAATTAGACCCAAAGAAGAAACTTTGTTATGCCAGCAGGATTAAAATCATTGCTGTTAAAAAGTGGAACTTTGACCAGCCTCTGAAGAGTCCAGATGCTTAGTAGATGTTCAATAAATCATTTTTAAATGGAATTTGCTTTAAATCCTCATTCATTTTTTTACAAAGGTTCCTTTTAGTAAATGGGTTTAGGAGAAAAAGTAGGTCTTTGGGTTTTTTGCTTTTTCTTTGTTTTCCTTAAAGCTAGAGAAATCTAAGTATTGTTGAGATCTAAAGTTTCAAAAGAGAAATGGCAGGCTGAGCAGGTAGTGAAGTTGGTAGAGTGCTTGCCTTAATCCAGAGTTCCATCCCCAGTACCATCTAAACCAGGTTTGGTGGCACACACTTGTAATCTGAGCACTGCAGCAGTAGCAGCAAGAGCATCAAGAATTCAAGGTCATCATTGGCTATGTGATGAGTTCTAGGCCAGCCTATATGAGATCCTGGAGGGAGAAGAGGAGAGAGTATGCATCTAAGATCCAATGAGATGTTAAAGTAGTAAAGTTAGGGCGAAAAAAAAAGGCAGTACTGGTGATTGATTTTGTATGAGGTAGGTTTTCAGAGTTGGGGAGATAGCTCAGTCAGGCGCTTGCCATGTACACATGAGGACCTGATTTGAATACCAGAACTGAAGCAAAGAAGGGTGGGGTGGGAAGGTAGACACAGGAGGATGCCTAGGACTTACTGGCTAGCCAGCTGGCTTACTTGATTAGTTTTAGCCAAGATAAGGACCCAGTGTCAGAAATTTAAAAAAAAAAAAAAAGAATAGAAAAGAAAAAAAAGTGGCCAGCTTTTGAGAAATGATGCCCAAGGTGTTCTGGCATCAGCTAGCACAAATGTATCTGAACACATCCAAATGCAGGTGTTGGGTACAGGCCCAAAGTTTAAAAAGTAGAACTTCTACTCACTAACCATGGATAAAATTCAATCTGGATTTTTTTTTTTTTACTGTCTCATTTAAATGGAGAAGTGACTCATTGATTTAAAAGTGCTTGCCCTTCCAGAGGACCAATGTAGGCAACTCATGGTCCCCTATAACTCTTCAGCTCTGGAGGGTTCCTGCACTCTCTTCTGGCCTCTCAGGGTATGTGTACACAAACACACAAATGAAAACAGTTTTTAAAGTAGAACTACAATCCACTAAATTCTCACACAAAATTGGCTTTTTTTTTTTTAACTTTGACTCATTTAAAAAATTGATTTGCTCATCTATTTAGAAACTCCGAACGAGGTTGAATGTGCTCCAATCTTGATTTGCTTGGGTTTCATACTCCTTGAGTCAGTATACCTGTTCCTGCTTTGCTTTCTTTTCAGGACTGAGATGGAGTAAACAAAACGGTAAAACACACACACACACACACGGATTGGAGAGTGGCTCAGAAGTGAAGTGCACTTGGTTTTAGAGAGGACTCGATTTCAGTTCCCAGCACCGACATGGAGGTTCACAGCTGCCTGTAATTCCAGCTTCAAGGGATCCAGAGCCCTCTCTGGCCTCCAACAGCACTAGGAAATCATGAGGTGCACATACATACATACATATAGGCAAGACAAAAATAACATCTTAAAAAAAAGTTGAGCATTATACTCGTAATCCCAGCACTTAGGAGGCCAAAATTTCAAGTTCAAGAGCAGCCTGGTCTACAGAGCAGGTTCTAGACCAGACAGTGAGACCATCTCAAACTCAAAAAAGGGACTTTCTACTTAGGACACTTCTGACACCAGATGTCACAGGTTTGGTGGTTGATTGGTTTGGTTTCCTAGTTCTCTGGACACCTATGACAATGTCCTGTAAGTCAGATCAATTCTGACACTGCGGCCGGGCGGTGGTGGTGCACGCCTTTAATCCCAGCACTTGGGAGGCAGAGGCAGGAGGATTTCTGAGTTCGAGGCCAGCCTGGTCTACAAAGTGAGTTCCAGGACAGCCAGGGCTACACAGAGAAACCCTGTCTCAAAAAACAAAAAACAAAAAAATTCTGACACTGCCTGAAGGTAGTGCAGAGCCCACAGGCTGAGGGACTCAATCACACAAAACTGTCCTCACTTCAAATGCCAGGCAGGAGTCTCCAGTTTACACCTGCATGTCTGGCTAGCTGGTTAGCTGTTAATCTGATTTCTACAGCCATTATATCTTTCTTAGAATGACTCACAGCACTCATGAGAATGCTTCATATACTGGTTTATTAAAAGAATAAGACAATGGTCAGAGAGATGGATCAATTGGTATTGGCCACTCTTCCAGAAGACACAGGTCTATAGTGAGAATTTTGGTTTCTTTAAAACACCAAGAAGTCCTGTGAAGGCTGCCACTCCTTGCTGTTATTGTGGTTTGTCAAGTGTTCCTGAGTAAAGAGAAGTTGGCGATACCCTGATGACAAAGATTGGACTTTCCCCAAGAACCCCACATCCCTAACCAGCAGGAAGCAGTTATTTTATTGACTGAAAGATCTATGCCCCCCTTTTCCCTCTAACTCTTAGTTTCTCTCCTACCTAGTATGGGGGGGTGGGTTGGAGGGATTAGGGTGGAATAAAGGTTGGAAGGGAAGTAGAGATAAAAATCCAATAAAATAGCTAACAACAACAAACAAAAAAAAACCAACACAGGTCCAATTCTCAATACCCATATGGTGGCTCACAACTATCCATAATTCCAGTTTGGAGGGTTCCAACACCCTCTTCTGGCCTCCAAAGTCATCAGGCACACATGAGGTACACAGACATACATTTAGGCAAAACACTCACACAAAAATAAATCATTTAAAAAATAAAAAAGATAAATATCTTAATTTTCTATTTCTGTGAAGAGACACAATGATCACAAGCAACTTAGGAAGGATAAAGTTTATTTGGCTTACATGTCCCAAATCACAGTCCATTTGAGGGGAAGCCAAGACAGGAACCTGGAGATAGGAACTGGTGCAGAGGCCATGGAAGAGTGCTGCTTACTGGCTTGCTCAGCTGGATTCTTATAGAACCCAGAACCACCAACCCAGAGGTGGACCCACCTACAATGGTGTGGGTACAACCTTGCATTATGGAGGCATTTTCTCATTGAGGTTCCCACCTCTCAGTTGACTCTAGTCTGTGTCAAGTTGATATGAAACTACTTAGAAGCATAGGAGAGAAAGGAACAAGCCAGGTGAAGACATGCTTGGGGCAAGGTATAAGCTGGGCTGTCACACTTTTCTGAGCAAGCTTCCCAGCACCTGTGTTCACCTACCTGGAAACTCCAGGACCAACATGACCAGAGTGGTCATGAATGGGAAGCCTGCTGTCGTCTAGGAGAAGCTGAATCTTGATCACCCCCTACTGACCAAACATTCATATGGCTGCAAAAAAAAAAAATGGGGGGGGGGTGCTGGAGAAATGGCTCAATGGTTAAGAGCACTGAGTGCTTTTCCAGGAGGTCCTGAGTTCAATTCCCAGAAACCACACGGTGGCTCACCATCTGTTATGGGATCCAATGCCATTTTCTGGTGTGTCTGAAGACAGCTACAGTGTACTCCTATACATTAAATAAGTAAATAAATAAATAACCACAACTACCTGCCAGGCATGGTGGCACATGCTCTAATCCCAGCTTTGGAAAGCAGAGTCAGGCAGATCTATCTCTGAGTTCGAGGTGAACCTGCTCTTCAAAGTGAGTTCCAGGACAGTCAGGGCTCTACAGAGAAACCCTGTCTCAAAACAACAACAACAGAAAAGAAGAGAAGAGAAGAGAAGAGAGAGAGAGAGGGAGAGCGCACCATTGGGTGTATTGGCTGTGATGGTGCAATCGATGCCCTCAGAAGCTGAGCAGGAGAACTGGGTTTGAAGGCAGTCTGGACTACATTGTGAGAACTACATTGTGTGGGTGTGGGAATGGATGATTGGAAGGCAAAGCAGGAGAGGAGGAGGAATGAGGATAGTTTTGGAGGGAGGGAGGAGGAAAGGAAGAGGGGAGACCTCACCTCAGTAGGAAAGAAGGGAGTCAGGAACTAGGTAAACATTTGCTGAGTTTTCCCCATCTGGATCTCTGTGACACAGGGAAGGGAACCATCTTCTTTTTTTTTTTTTTTCTTTTTTTTTGGTTTTTCGAGACAGGGTTTCTCTGTGTAGCCCTGGCTGTCCTGGAACTCACTTTGTAGACCAGGCTGGCCTCGAACTCAGAAATCCTCCTGCCTCTGCCTCCCAAGAGCTGGGATTAAAGGCGTGCGCCACCACCGCCTGGTTAGGAATCCATCTTCTTTGTTGAATCAAATAATCTTTGAAGACAATAAAGATCAGAGTGATATAAAAACAGTGGGAGAGTCCAAAAGTCGTAGAAATGAGTCCAAGTCTCCAAGCTTACCACATTTTAAAACTATATATATATAGTTTTATATATATTTATATATATATAGTTTTATATAATATATAATATATATATTAGTGTGTGTGTGTGTGTGTAATGGTAAACTGTTAATCTGCTCTTTACTTTCTGGGGGCAGCGCGATACCACCCGCCCCAATGCTCTGGAGTCACTGAATGAAGACACAAACTCTCAAGAGTTATTTTTAATATGCCCTAATGGCTGGGCCGCTCTTGAACCTCCAAGAGGATAACACACTCTCCCCTCCAATATCTTGAGTTATTACTTTCTAAAATCTGTATTTTAACTCTGCTACCCCAGACTCAGTGGGGGAGTGGCCCCTGGGGCCTCTTTTCCCTGATTCTTACATGGTTGGTCCTGTCTTCCATAGCTATTATGTTTTTATCCCCTTTCTTCCTTTTGTCCCTGCGATTCCTCTCTGGGAAGCCTCAAAGTCCCACCTCTGTCCCCCTGCTCAGCCATTAAAAAACCAACTGTAATCAGGGATCTTCGGTGGACATGCAAATTCCCATGTAAGCCCCAATCAAATCCCCAACGTGTGTGTGTGTGTGTGTGTGTGTGTGTGTGTGTGTGTGTGTGTGTGTATGCCACAGAACATGTGGAAGTCAGAGGAGAGGACAATTTGCAAACATTGGTTGTCTTCTAGGAAGTGGGTCCAAGGGATCGTACTCAGGCCATGAGGTTTGGTTGTGTCTTTGCCTTCCAAACACATCTCTCCAGTCCACTTTTTACATTTTATAATCCAAGGTTTGAGAAGCAATTTCCTGACATGAGGGGATTTTTTTAGGGCAATTCTAATTTTCCAAATGTGAATGTGAGTGTGGTGTGTGCAAATGCTCGTGCCAGTGTGTGCGCCGCTCTGCTGCTCTCCACCTTCTTCCCTTGAGACAGCCTCTCGCTCGACCTGGTTACAGGTTCCTGTATGGTCACTGTAGCTCCTGTATGGCTGCTGGGGATTCACACTGTGGTTCTCACACTCCTGTAGTAAGTGTTCGTACCCACTAAGCCGTAGCCATGACCCCTTCTCAGGCATTTTAAAGCATTTAAAATCGCTCAAGAATTTAAAACTTACCAAGAAGGGTGACTGGTTTGGAGTGATGGTGCAAGCCGGCAATCCCAGTACTCCCAAAACTAAGGTGGGAGGCTGGCAAGTTCATGGCAATGAGCACATACTACATGCCAAGACACCATCTCAAAACGACAAGAACTATGCCTTTCATGGCACAAACAGACTAGGAGTAGTTAAATAAAAATATAGAAAAGCATATTTTTGCCTAATTTGAAGAACATTTTTATAACTAAGGAACTTTCTTCTAGATCAGTGTTATAGTAAATCATGACTTTCAATTTCATGGGGTTTTAAATTACTATGGAAACAAACCTCTCATGAGGGATTGTCTAGATAGATTCATTGAAATGGGACTAAATGTGGACCGTCCTTCTACGGGCTGGGTTCACAGGCTGGAAATGGAGGAGAAAATGAGCTGAGCGCTGGCGTGCATCTCTCTCTGTCTCTCGACTGTAAATTTAGTGTGACCACAACCTCAAACTATGACATTAGAACCCTTCCATCTGGGTGGTTTTGGTCCATGCCTTTGATCTCAGCACTAAGGAGGCAGAGGCAGGCGGATCTCTGTGAGTTTGAGGCCAGCCAACCAGGGCTATATGGAAAAGACCCTGTCTTGAAAAAGAAAACAAAGAGAAACCCTTGAGCAAACAACAACAACAACAAAACTAGAAAGAAACAAAAAACCTTCCTTTCTTCTTTAAGTTGTTTTTGTCAGGTATTCTGACATAGCAACAAGATAAGCAGCTAATACAACCAGTAAGCTCTTGGCCAAGGAAACAGAAGGAAAAGGTCACTGTTGCAAGAATAAGGGCATGTTGAAGAGGTTAGCCTGTGGATACCCAAGACAACACGCTCAGTCAGCCACATGGTTGGCTCTTTTTATCAATGGCTGCATCTGCAATGATTCATTTACAAGTCTGCTAAGATATCTCCTCTCCCTCTCTCTCTCTCTCTCTCTCTCTCTCTCTCTCTCTCTCTCTCTCTCTCTCTCTCCTTTCTCTCTCCTCTCCAGTGTGTGTGTGTGTGTGTGTGTGTGAGTGTGTGCATATAAATACTAACATATGCCACACTGCATGTGTGGAGGTTCAAGAACAGATATTGGTCCTCACTTTCCATAGACATAGGATATCTTTTTAAATTTCCCACTGTACACATCAGGCTACCCCAAAAGAAAATAGTGAGCCTCCTGTCTTTATCTCATCCCAATAGTCTCTGTAGGAGTGCTGGGATTACAGAGATGTTTGTGACTGCATCTGGCTCTCATATGGGTTCTGGATAGATGAGCTCAGGGTCAGGCTTGCTTAGTGGTGGTTTGAAAGAGATGTATCCCATAATCTTGGGCATTTAAATACTTGGTCCTTGTTTGGTGGCAAAGCTCGGGAAGGCTTAAGAGGTATGGCCTTGCTGGAAGAGGAGGATTTGAGAGTTCATAGATTTGCCATTTGCAGTGTGTTCTGTTGCTTCCTACTTGGGAGTTCAAGATGTGAGCCCTCAGTTTGCTGCTCTAGCTGACATGCCTGACCTGCTGCCTCCCAAATATAATGGGCCCTAACCCCTCTGGAACTGTAAAACCAAATAAACCCTTCCATCTGTAAGTTACCTTGGTTGTGGTGTTTTATCACATCAATAGAGAAGTAACTCATATATTTGTCAAGCATTTGACCATTGAGTCATCTGCCGAGCTCCCAAATTGTGTATTTGCCATTTGTAAACTTTTGTGTCATAATACATACCTGATGTAGTGCGCATTCTTGAGAAGTATTTGTTCAGTGGACTCATTGGAAATCAGACTATTTCTGAAAAGGAAATGCACGCGCTAAATCACAGTGGCTCATATATCATAATAACTAATTTCTCCTTGTTTCCTATCTTGTTATATGGTCATGGTTATACTAATGGAAAAAAAGAATGGATCATCATAAAATTACTTGATTTAACATGATATGAATGAACAACTTATTGTCATACCTCATATTTTTGTTTGTCTGCTTTAGTTTTTAAGTTTTATTTATTTTATATATGTAAGTGCTCTGTCTAGACACACAAGAAGAGGGACTCAGATTTCATTACAGATGGTTGTGAGCCACCACGTGGGTTCTGGGAATTGAACTCAGGACCTCTGGAAGAGAAGCCAGTGCTGGTAACCACAGAGCCATCTCTCCAACCCTTGTTTTAAGTAGGCCAAACTGGTCTGGAATTTATGTAACTGAGCATAACCTTAAACACCTGATCACCCAACCTCCAACTCACAAGTGGTGCTGAGACTACAACTGTGTACCCGCACACCTAGTTCTAAATTACACACACACACACACACACACACACACACACACACACATCTTCAGAGCTAGGGAAATAACTTGATGATGGAGAGAAGTGCTAGCTTGCATAAGGCATTGGGTTCCACCCCCAGCACTGAAAGAAAAATCTATAGTGATAAAACAAACATATACAAATAGAGAATGGAAATCTAGTCTCATCTTTGCTATCAATTCACACTCTAGTACTCTGGATCTGATCTGTCAAGACACTGTTTTCTTCATATATAAACAAGAGCTCAGGCAGATTGTTCTCTGTGTTTGTGCTTGTAATGGCTATTCCTGGTTGTCAACTTGACTATATCTAGAATGCACTATATCTTGATTATATGTGGAATCCAGAACTGGAGGGCTCACCTGTGATCCAGATCTTGAGGCTGGAAGAAAGATTCTGACCTGGATCTTGGCATGGACATCTTGAGGCACAGTGGCCATGAAAAACTTAGGCCCAGGCAAGGTAGTACACACCTTTAATCCTAGAAGACTAAGGCAAGAAGATCTCTGAGTTCAAGGTCAGTCTGGGACAAAACAAGTCTCAGATACAGGCATGGTGGTACACACCTTTAATCTGGGCCACACCTTCTGCTGGAGACTTACATAAGGACATTGGAAGAAGAGTCCCTCTTCTTTGCCTGCTTGCACTTACTTGCCAGCACATCTGTTGGAATCTACTTCTATAGAAGACCAGTTCGTGGAACTGAGCAACTTCTAGATTCTTGCACTTTCTATTCACAGCTGACCATTGTTGGGGTAGTTAGACTACAGACTGTAAGTCATCACAATAAATTCCCTCAGTATAGAGAGACATTCCCTAAGTTCTGTGCCTCTAGAGAACCCTGACTAATACAGTGCTCATGTACACAAATGGGTTTGCAAACACGTGAAGGCCAGAGGTTAATGTCAGGTGTCTTCTTTAGTCGTTTCTCTATCCTGTTTTTGAGACGTGGCCTCACTGATCTGGATCTAGGCTGCGCAGACAACAGGCCAGTAGGATCCTCCCAGCATTCAGATTACAGGCATGTGACATGCCATAGTCTTTTTATGTGGTGCTGGAAATCCAAATTTAGATCCTCATGCTTGTATAGCAAGCTCTTCACTCATTGATCTAGAGGCAAGCCGATGGTTTATAGAGTTCCAGCCAGCCAGGGCTACATAATGACATTTGTCTCAAAAACAAAAAGGGAGCCAGACAGTGGAGGCTCATGCTTTTAATTCCAGCACTCAAGAGGCAAAGGCAGGTGAATCCCGGAGTTCGAGGCCAGCCTGGTCTATTGAGTGAGTTTCAGGGCAGCCAAGGCCCCATAACCTGCCAAAACCCACCACCACCACCACCACGCCCCCCCCCCAAAAAAGAAAGAACTAAAGAAAGAAAGGGGAGAGAGAAAGAGAGAATGAGGATAGAAAAGAAGTAGGGGGAAAAAAACAAATCACAACTAGGACAGTCGCAGTCTTCGGTGAATCAGGATACCGAGAACTCTCGGATTCCTAGAGGGGCGGCTGCACCCCCTCCCGTGGGGCGGGGTTCTGACGTACTTCCGGTTGTGCTATCGTTCAGCCGCTGTGAGGATTCCAGACTCCAAAGCGGTTCTGAGTCACGGTGAGCCTGCGAGTCCCAGGTTAGCCTAGCGGTCGGGGAGTGTTGGCCGAAAGGTTTAGAGAGGGTGGGACAGGTCCATCGGCTGTGGTTTTGGTTCGGGGAATTCCTCCATGGTGGTTCTGGGAGATTGTCTGAGGAGGAGCGCCCCGCCCAGCCGTTGTAGGCGCCGCTCTAAGGAAAGGCTTTTCCACCCCTGAGGGCTCCCTGGAACAAAACCCTGTTTCTCTTGCTTCCGGAATCGCTTTTCTGGTCTCTCGGTTATTGTCTGTTACCCGACGGAAACTGCCTTCTTTCTTTCCGAGCAAGAGCCCTGAGATCTAAACTCAGGACTAATTGTTAAGAATAAGACCAAGGGTAGAAACCTCCTGTGAAAACCCGAATCTCATTAATCTTGGGTAATGTCCAATCCAGGCGGGGAATTAGTCCCGTTGGGCTTTGTGCACACAGGACAAGGATTTGCTCAAGTCTGGAAAGATTCTTACACGATCGTTTGTAAAACGAGTATAGGATAGAAAGGTGATTGATTTATTTGGTGAGTGACATAGCTGGAAATTTGTGTAGAAAGGACACTTAAAAGAACTGCGATCAAAAAGAAAAAGAATCAACACACAAAAGTTGTTTTTCAAGTGCAGGAAGGCTTCTGAAGAGAAACTTGAATATTGGTTCAGGGCTATTGAAATGATGCAGAATTTGGCTCACTCTGAGAATTTCTTAGCTATTAGATCTGCCCAGAAGTTATGCTCCTCAGAATTATTGGCCTGCCTAGAAGCTTTTTGAAAATTAGTTTGCTCGGGTTGAGACGGGGTCTTACTGTGTAGCCTAGGCTGGTGTGTAATTAGTGATCCTCCTGTCTCTGTTCTCTTCAGTTCTGTAATTATGTGTAGATATGTCCCACCAAGACTTCAGCTTGGAGTTTCCAAGTACAGAGTGTCTTTAAGGGCATTATCTACCACTAGGTAGTAATTGCTGTTCATTTGCTACAATCTGTGATAGTTTATTTATACCTCGCCATGCATAGAATGAATTTGAGGCTGATTAAGGGAGTGGGGGAGGGACTTATCAACTTTGCAGAATTTGCATAAAGGAGGGAAAAATTGGGAAGTGACCAAAAGCTCGAATAGATCGTATGCTTCTAACTGCAAGAGTTAGGTTTTTATTTTTTACTGTGTGTGTGTGTCTGTGTGTGTCTGTGTGTGTGTCTGTGTGTCTGTCTGTCAAAGGACAATGGGCACAGTTGAGTGCTTCCCTTCCAATATATGGGCACCGGGCTCTTGTTACCCACTGAGCCATCTTGCCAACTGAGTTAAACCTTTAGATGGTTTTTTTTTTGTTTTGTTATTTTTCAAAACAGGGTTTCTCTGTGTAGCCCTGGCTGCCCTGGAGCTCTATCATAGATCTACCTCCCCTGTGCTAGGATTAAGGTGCGCACACCACACCCTGCTTTAGGTAGCCTTTTGGAAGTTACTTTTTTCCTATGAAAGTGTTAAAAATAGATCTGTTTTTCTTACCCACATACTTTTGATTTTATGACTATTTAAGGAATTTTCAGAAACCAAAACCTGGAGGGCATCTTCAAATGGCAAACTCAGCATTACCAGCTGTGAAATTATTGGCTTTCTTTGCATGGAGGGAGCAGAATGACAAGATACTTTATTACCAGACTTTTTTTTTAAATCTTGCCAAAGCAAAAACAAAACGAACAGAAAGACCCCACAACATGTCAGTCATGAAGCTTTTCTCTTTCCCTACTTTGGAGCCCATCTCCCACCCTGTTCTCCCCACCTCCTGTTTATTTTTTTATTTTCTTTTGTTTGTTTGTTTTAGAGAGAGGGTACTGCTGTGCATCTGACCAAGCAGCTAAGATTCTGGCCTTCACCTGTCACAGAACACTGGGATTGCAGCCACACTGTCCCATCGCAAGCATGAAAATTTCATTTATGCATTCTCTTACTAAATGTATTTAGACTCCCGAGAGTGGGAGGCTGAAACTCAGGTTTCTTTGCTTCTCCTCTCCCACTAAGTAGAAAGCTCCAGGAAGGCAGGACACACCCAATGGTCAAGCGGCAGGTGTTCAGTTAGTCAGAAGACACTCTAAGGTATCAACTAGGAGATACCAACTGTTCAAAACTTAGAAGAAAAACATTTTTAAGCATTTTTTTGGTTTGCATCACTTATTTTGATTGAATTTTTCTCTCTTTTTTTTCTCAGCAATATATATCTTTGTCAGATTAAATAACTGTAAGCATATACAATGTTGGGTTTGGCGACACAGCTTTAATCCTACCACTCAGGAGGAAAGGTAGACCAATCTTTTATGCCTTCCAGGCCAGCCAAGGCTATGCAGTGAGCCTGTCTTTTTGTCTTCCCACCCACTCTTCTGTTAAAAAAAAAAGTCTAGGGGGACTGGAGAGAGGGCTCAGCGGTTAAGAGCACTGACTGTTCTTCGTGAGGTCCTGAGTTCAATCCAGCAACTACATGGTTGCCATCTGTAATGGAATCCAGTGCCCTCTTCTGGTGTGTCTGAAGACAGCTACAGTGTACTCTTATAGATTTAAAAAAAAAAAAAATCTAACTGCAGGGCCACAAAAGATGGGTCAGCCCATAAACGTGCTTGTCCCCAAGCATGTTGGCCTGAGTTTGATCCCTGGAACCCACATCGTGAAGGGAGAGAACTGAGAGCTTTGACCTCTAACCTCTGTACATAGTATGGCATACATACCTCCCCCCTTGCATACCCCTCCCCACACACAATTGATTAATTACAAAGGGAAAAAACTAGAGAGATGATTCAATGGCTAAGAATTTGTATTGCTCTTGGCAGAGGACTCAAATTTGGTTCCCAACACCCATGTTAGACAGTTCACAAATTTCTGTAGCTCTAGGGTTTCCCACACTGACCTCTTCAAATGCACAAGGGTACACACACACACACACACACAAACACAAGATTTTTTATTTTTTTTACATTTCAGCTAAAGACACATAAAAGAAACTTCAATATGGACTTGGGAACTGACTTAATTGGTAAAGTGTTTTCTGTACAAGCCTGAGTACCTGAGCCCACAGGTAAAAAGCCCAGATAAGTCTGCTTGTGCCTGAAATCTCAGTACTGGAAGGGCAGAGATTGGCAGATACCTGAGTTCACTGGCCCGTCAGCCAGCCAGCTGGTCCTTGTGCTCCAGGTTCAGTGAGAGGTCCAGTCTCAAAACAATGAGATAGTAGTGATAAGGAGGACCTCTGACATTATCCTCTGGCCTACACACACATGCATGCCTAGGCAAACTCACCTGTACATATGTATACACACACACACACACACACACAAAGAATATGTTCTTAAAATAAGTCAGGTAAAATTCAGTGTGCATCCTAATTATGTTTCCACTATTTTTGTTTTTAAATTTTTGTTCATCTATTTATTTGGTACTTTTGAACTATCTTCCTAACTCTTATACTCTATTATTGTTAATAAGCTAGATAATTCCAAACTGGAACATACATGCTCATGCTGACAAACATAGTCATTTGACTAGTCTACTTTTTTAATGTTCAGACAATATTAGATAGCTTGCTGAAATCTTAGAAACTAAGATACTTATAGTTGTAAGATGTGAAACAGTGTTTGTAGCAAAGATCTAATTTTAAAATTATGTCACTTTTAGGGAAAATAGACATATCTCAGTCAAGTGAAAGTAGGGTCTACTTAGCTGATTCAAGTGATTTCAAACAATATATACCTTACTAATTTTGTGTGTGTTACTTGTACAAAGTAATAGGCTTCATTATGATACTTCTATACATACCTTCTTACTTGTATTGCTGTAAGAGACACCATGACTAAGCCAACTCTTATAAGAGAAAGTACTTCATTGAAAGCTGGCTTACAATTCAACGTTTAGGTCCGTTATCATCATGGCAAGAAGCATGGTGGCATGCATATAGGCAGGCATTGGAGCAGTAGCTGGGAGCTATGGTCTGTTTTTTTGTTTGTTTGTTTTCAAATGCTTTATTATAGAAGAGTAGGAAGAGAAAAGGAGATAGGGAAGTAAAGAGAGAAAGAGAAGATAGAGAGATGAGAGCTGGCCATGACCACGTGGAAAGAGGGGAAACAGGGAGACAAGGGCAAAGATGAGAGAAAAGGAGAGAGAGGCAAGAGAGTGGGAGCTACTTTCTGATCTGTAGGCAGAGAGAGCAACACTGGGCCTAGTGTGGGCTTTTGAAACCTCAAAGTCCACCCCATGACACATTTCTACCAATGAGACCACACCTCCTAATCCTTCTAATCCTTCCAAATAGTATGGTCTCTGAGGTCGCTGATCGTCTAGGGGTCATTCTTATTCGTAAAGTCACAACACACAGAACTGCTTTAATCATACTCAGTCCTTAGCTCCTTTTCTTGTTCCCTTCATACTCCTTTTACTCCTTCCACACCCCTTTATTGTGATGTCTAGCCCCACTCTTCACATTCTGCATAGGAGAGAGAATGTGCTCATTTTGTGAGTTTGGATTATCTTGCTTAACATGATCATCTCCATTTCCATCCATTTTCCTATAAAAGACATTTCTGAACAACTTTTTTTATATATGTTTGTGTGTGTGAGGTGCACATATGGTCAGAGGACAATTTGCACAAGTTGGTTCTTTCCGTATCCCACTGTGGGGGTCACAAGGGTCAAACCAGGCCTAGCAGCAAGCACTTTGATCCACTGAGCCATCCTACCACCTCTGAACAATACTTTTTATATGGTAGTTGTCTGGTGGCCCCTGTGATAAAGACCAGAAAAACATATTTTCATTTTTTGATAATTTTATGGCAACTATGTTTTTGTAGGTTTGAAGTGTGACACTTTAAGAACCAGAAACCCAAAGGTACCAGGTCTGTTCCTAAGAGTCCTGCTGGTTCTGGAATCTTTGTGATGACCAAGGTAGTGGGCATGGCCACAGTCCTGGGCCCCAGGCCACCTCAGGAGTCTATGGGACCTTCGTCCATTAAAGTTGAAGAGGATGAAGAGAAAGACAAGTGCCGCCCTAGCCTAGAGCTATCCCGTAAGCGCTTCAGACAGTCTGGGAACCATGACACTCTTGAGCCAATGGGACCTTCAACCATTAAAGCTGAAGAGGATGAAGAGAAGGACAAGGGCCGCCCTGGCTTAGAGATATCCCGTAAGAGCTTCAAGCAGTTTGGGTACCAGGATACTCTTGAGCAATTGGGACCTTCGACCATGAAAGCTGAAGAGGATGAAGAGAAGGACAAGGGCCGCCCTAGCCTAGAGATATCCCGACAGCGCTTCAGGCAGTTTGGGTACCATGACACTCCTGGGCCCCGAGAGGCACTGAGCCAGCTTCGGGTGCTCTGCTGTGAGTGGCTACAGCCCGAGATCCACACCAAGGAACAGATTCTAGAGCTACTGGTTCTGGAGCAGTTCCTGACCATCCTACCCCGAGAGCTCCAGTCCTGGGTACAGCAGCACTGCCCTGAGAGTGCAGAGGAGGCCGTCACTCTACTGGAAGACCTGGAACAAGAACTGGATGAGCCAGGACTGCAGGTGGGCGGGAGGCCATCAGATGCTAGGAGACCCAGAACATAACATCCTAGGCAGGAATCAAGGCTTGCCCTTCTGTTGTATGCAAAACTGTCCCTGGGGAGATGCAATGCATACATCTATTCATCCCAGATAGGGGACCCATGGCAGACCGTACAGATACTACCAAAGTCCAACTTGGTAAACTTGGACTTTTATTGGGGTTTTATTTGGGCTACTTAACAGGAATACAGGTGAAGGATTACTTACAGGAGTAGAAATGACTCAAAGATAGCTACATCACCGAAGCCCACCCCAGCATTTGTGACAGATCACAGATCAGCTGGATACCTGGAGCATACTCACAACTCCACAGATTGGAGAGTATCCTGTTTCAGGCGGCTCAGCTGGTCTGCATCTCCTTTGCAGCTCTGTTCCTAGTCTCAGGAATTCTAGCTGTTATTGCTTGTTCTGGCAGGAAGGGGCCTAGTAAATCTAGTCAGTTTCAGGGATTTCCTGAAGCTAGTTTAAGTTGTTTACCTTCCTATAGGGTGGAAGGCAGAAACGGTTACTCAACACTGTCCAACAAGATTAAACCAGACAAGTTTCTGGGAAGCTGGGTCATGTTTCTCCCTATTGTCTGCTCTTATCCTGAAGGAACCTTGGGAACCAAGTGGGATGGGTGTTTTCCTTTCCTTCTCCTAAAAGTTCTGCATAGCTCGCCTGAGATTTTTCTCATTCTTGAGTCAGCTGTGCACACGCCTAGCCATTTCTTACTGCCTCTAGGTCTCATCTCCTCCAAATGAACAGAAGCCATCTTGGGAGAAAATATCAACTTCAGGAACTGCAATGGAGTCCTTAAGCAGTACTGAAACCCAACCCGTGGATGCCAGCCCTAAATATGAGTTTTGGGGGCCCCTGTACATCCAAGAGACTGGTGAGGAGGAGGTTTTCACTCAGGATCCAAGAAAGCGCCAAGGTAAGGACCCTTCTCCATGTTCAGAGAAATGTATAAGTCCAGGTGAGAGGTACCCTCTAGATTGACCTGACTGGTAGAGTAGACTAAACAGAAGGCACGCGCTTTCCTCGCCCAACCCTATTGCCTCGGACAGCTTCCCAGCACTAGGCCAGGCAACACACTTGCAGAGGGCTGAGTGGAGAGAGCTCAGCTTCAAAGGGAAGACTGACTGAGAGATATGGACAGGTTGGATGAGCCAATGTAGCTCTAAGTTGGATGACGGTGGCAAGGTATGGCTGCCTGTGAGCCTGAAGGGCCAAGAAGGAAGATCTGTTATTACCAGAACCAGATAAGAGCTGAGCCTTGGTAGGGAAGGAAGGAGTCACATGCCAGCAGCCCTGCTCCAGCTCTTGCCATAGGGCAAAGAGAAAATGGAATAGCCTCATTGTTACACTATCCCTGCCCTTAAATCCTTTGGTGTACCCACTGGCAGACAAAGTGTTTAGGCCTAAGGGTAGTTTCCTGGGATGCAGAGCAGGACAGACCAATCTTTTCAAACCTCTGCAGACTTCAAGTCAGAAGCTAGGGTAGGGGCTGGAAATACAGTTCAAGTTGTAGAGTGCTGGAATAGCATGCAGGAGGCCCTGGGTGCCATCCTCTGTCCCAATTAAACCATATGTAGTGGTGCACACCTGCAACCGCAGCATTCAAATTCATGGTCAGCCTTGGCTACCTGGAGAATTCAAGACCAGTCTGGGTTTCTTGAGACTTTGTCTCAAAAAAAGTACATTGGGGCAACTAGCTGTTCCCTAGCTCAGGTCTCCACAAACCATGATTTGCATAACAGCCTTATTTTATACTGGTAGTTTCTGCTCTCATATACCTTCATGTATGTGGAATAGAAATATCTGCAAAGAATAATCAAATTTACCTGTCGGTGAAAATATAGCACATTATTCCAAATCTTGTTATTACCATTTTTCATGGATACAGAATGTTCATGAGCAGAGCCATAGCCCTGAGAAATTGCCGGAGTTTCTTACAATGTCCTAGACACTTGAAATTCCCTCTTAGAAACAAAGTTTTGAGCCCTGTTGAAAATATATTCTTATGCCAGGCATGATGGCACATATCTTTAGTATTCAGGAGGCAGAGGCAGGTACGATCTCTATGCAGGCCAGCCTGGTCTATAGAGTATGTTTCAAGTCAGCCAGTGGTATGTAGAGAGACCCTGTCTCAAAAAGAACAAAACAAACAAAAAGCTATTCTTAGGGCTGGAGATGGGGCTTAGCAGTTAGGAGCAGTAGCCTTGCTCACAGAAGACCCTGGCTCACTGGTTTACTTTCTGTTTTTTTTTTTTTTGTTTTGTTTTGTTTTTTGTTTTTGGTTTTTCGAGACAGGGTTTCTCTGTGTAGCCCTGGCTGTCCTGGAACTCACTCTGTAGACCAGGCTGGCCTCGAACTCAGAAATCCACCTGCCTCTGCCTCCCAAGTGCTGGGATTAAAGGCGTGCACCACCACCGCCCGGCTACTGGTTTACTTTCTAGCACCCACCTTGAGTGGCCAGCAGCTGCCTTTAACTCCAGTTCCTATGCTTCCAGCACCGTTTCCGGTCTCCAAGGATACCTGCATGTACATGATGCACATTCAGACAGGCAGGCACATAAATCAAAATGATTGTTTAAAAAATGTACATCTTGGGCTGGAGAGATGGCTCAGAGGTTAAGAGCACTGACTACTCTTCCAGAGGTCCTGAGTTCAATTCCCAGGAACCACATTGTGGCTCACAACCATCTGTTATGTGACTCGATGGCCTCTTCTAGTATGTCTGACAGCTGTAACATACTCATATACATAAAATAAATAAACCTTATTAAAAGAAAATGTACATCTTAGGGACTGACAGGATGGCTCAGCAGTTAAAATGCTTACTCTGAAAGCCTGGAGACCTGAATTCCATCTCAGAAACCTAGATGATGTAAAGAGAGAACTGACCTCCATGTGCACAGTTGCAGGAATACCTACACACACACAATAATTATTTCTATTTATTAACTTACTCATTTATTCATTTGGGCAGAGTTCCACTGTGTGGTCTTGGCTGGCCTAGAACTCACTACATAGACCAAACTGGCCTCAAACTCAGAGAGAGAAATAATTTTCTCTGAGAAACATAAAAACTAAACTATTAAAAAAACCTAAACTGTTTTTCATTGTTTAGAATTGTTAATACCGGGCTGGAGAGATGGCTCAGAGGTTAAGAGCACTGACTGCTCTTCCAGAGGTCCTGAGTTCAATTCCCAGCAATCACATGGTGGCTCACAACCATCCATAATGAGATCTGACGCCCTCTTCTGGTGTGTCTGAAGACAGCTACAGTGTATTTACATATAATAATAAATAAATCTTTGGGCTGGAGTGAACAGAGATCTTGAGTTCAATTCCCAGCAACTACATGATGGCTCACAACCATCTGTATGGCTTCTGTGGACTCATATACATAAAATAAATAAATCTTTAAAAAAGTTAAAAAAAAAAAAAGAATTGCTAATACCATCTTCCAGTTACCTAGGATTTCCATGGGCTGTAATTATACATGAAGAAAACTAAACACATAACTGCTGATAATTCTTAGAAGTCTGAAGTGGGAGGATTACCATGAGTTTAAAGCCACCCCAGGCCTACCTTTGTGAGATATCTATCCGAGAAGACCACCGAGAAATGGGTTCAAGCTAAGAGAAAGTCTTTATGTTCAGGTGCAGACCCTAGCCTTTGTCAGGGTGTGCTTTTAAGCATAAAAAACACATCCTGGGTTGACCCCACAGTTAGCAAGAAGAGAACATTAGCCAGCCAAAAAGCAAGGTTAGTACATTTAAGGACTTTCTCAGAAGTATAGACTTTAATGGATTACATTTTTGTTCTTGTTTCGGCAGGTGTTCCTGCCTGTGTTTTGAGTTCTAAAGCCTGAATGGTATTTCCATCATGGCTTCAGTTATGCTAAGGCCTGGGGGACTGTTGTATTCCTAGTGTGTTCCAGGAGAGTCTTCAGAGTGAGACCCTGTCTCCCCTCAAAAAGAAGGAAGGCCCTCTTTGGTGATTTGAGTAGGTTAGGTCCCCATGGGCTCATGTGTTCGAAAGCTTGGCCCAGGGAATGGCACTATTAGGAGGTGTGGCCTTGTTTGAGTAGGTGTGACCTTGTTGGAGGAAGTATGTCACTGTCTGGTGGGCTTTGAGGTCTCCTGTGCCTAAGTCTTGCCCAGTGTGGAATCAGAGCCTCCTCCAGAAGACAGTCCCCTTCTGCTGCCTGCTGTCAAGATGTAGAACTTGTGGCTCTTCCAGTGCTGTGTCTGACTTCACACTGCCATGCTTCCTGCCATGATGATAATGGACTGAACCCCTGAGACTGTAAGCCAGCCTAGCATAGTCTCTGTCGTGTTATTTGCTCTTATGAAGAACATTTTGATCAAGCATAGCAAATTGAGAAAGGAAAATCCATTGGTGAAAGTGCAGCATGAGCTGCAGTTGAAGGCCCAGGACTAAAGGACACATGCATAAGTTGAGGCTTGGCACCAGGAAGAAAGCCCATGGGAGGCTTTTGGTCAAAGTGAAGCCTAGTTGCAGCAGAAGACCCAGTGTCTTTGAGATGCTAGAACCATGGCATGACCACCAAGAAGAGCAGCAGCAGTGGAGTGGAGGCTGCTAGAGCCTAGAGTGCTACAGAAGGCAGAGCTGGAGACTCCATGGTGTTAAGAGATCCCAGAGCCTTGGGATACCTGCCAAGGAAAGTGCTAACATGGAGGGAGTGGAACCAGCCCAAGAGAAAGAATTGTGTTGTAGTCAACAAGGCTGGAATGGAGTTGGACATTAGTCATGGAGATGCAGAGTTTGTAGTTTGCCTAGCTAGTCTTTGGTCTTGCTTTGGTCCAGTCTTTTCTCACTATGACATTTTAGAATGGCAATGTATATCCTGTGATGTTGGAAGTATGTGATCTGCTTTATGATTTTGATTTTATATGGGATTACAGTTAAAGAATTGCATGAGTCGTAGAAGATATTTTGAACTTTGGACTTTTAAACATTGTTAAGCTAGACTATGAGGACTTTTGAAGTTGGACTACATGTATTTTGCATGATGCTATAGCTACAAGCCTATGGGGGCCGGGCAGTGGAGTGTGATAGTTTGATAGGCTTGGCTCACGGGGAGTGGCACTATTAGGAGGTGTAGCCTTGTTGGAGGAAGTGTGGCCTTGTTGGAGGAAGTGTGTCACTGTCTCAGTGGGCTCTGAAATCTCCTATTCCTAAGCTTCATCCAGCGTGGAATCAGAGCCTCCTCCAGAAAACAGCCCCCTTCTACTGCCTGCTGATCAAAATGTAGAACTCATGGCTCTTCCAGTGCTATGCCTGCCTGCACGCTGCCATGCTTCCTGCCATAATGATAATGGACTAAACCTCTGAAATTGTAAGCCAGCCCCAATTAAATGTTTTTGTTTTTAAGATTTGTCTTGGTCATGGTCATTGCCTTCACAGCAATGAAACCCTAAGATACCCTCCCTCTTGCAGGTTAAAACATTCCTGCACAGTGCCCAGTTTTATTTAGAATACAATCATTGTCTTCTACCTCAGTCTGCTCTCTCTGCTGTCTTCCTTCCCTTTCTATTCTGTGCCACTTACTTCTGTCCCTTCTTCCTTCTGAGATTCTGACCCTTTGAAACTTGATTCCCCTGGAATAGCTAACCTCCTAACTCAAACCCCTGCTCTAGCCAGCACCACACAAGTGAGTGCAAATATAGATCATTGATAGGCATATACTCCTGACGGACCACACACTTGAAGCACTGTCAATAGATTTTGGACCAAGGTACTTTTTCACATTCGTAGATAGGAATTAGGGGCTGGAGTGTTGTAGAAATTTTTAATCCCAATCCAGGGGTTTCTACTCCACTTTTGACCATTTAGTTCCCAGGTAAAAGACACACAACTTTTATTATTTACAATAAGTTTTTAACAGCACAAGAGCTGGGCAGATATCTACCCTCTGTGCTATTAAAATCTGCTTTCCTATGGATAACCCCAAGTTCTTACCATGTTTCATTTGGGCTGCTCTTAACTCCAATTGGCCAGCCCTTGACTCCTAGGCCATGGTGGCTTCTTCCTTTCATGGAGAGATGGCTCAGTAGATAAACAATTGCGGCTCTTACAGAGGACAAAAGCTTCAGTTCAGTACCTTCATTAGGCTGCTCACAGCTGCCTGTAACTCCCACTTCGAGACCTACTAGTCTCTTGGCCTCTGCAGGCACCCACATATGTGTGGCAGATACATGGGCATAATAGAGACACATACATAAATAAAAATAAATCTTTTTAAAGACTAGGATAATTGTGACTGGAAAGATGGCTTTGAAGTTACTACACTTGTTCCTTTTGCAGAGGAACCATATTCAGTTCCCACCACCCACATGGCAGTTTAAAACAGTCCGGAACTGCAGTTCCAGGTGATCTAACACCATTTTCTGGCCACCACAAGCACCAGGCATGCACACAGCATACTTACATATGTGTAGGCAAAACACTCACACACAAAAACTTTGTTTTCTTAATTAAAGAAGGATACTGACCTCAAAAGTGCTTCCACTTCCTCCCAGGTGCTGGGATTTGAGGTGTGTCTCACCATACCCTGTTTCCTCTCTGGAGGATTGTAAATCAGCATATCACAGAGCCTTGGGCTAGTTTTACTGCAGGTCTGTTCCCAAATATATAAACAAAGTATGGAACCAGCCTCTGAGTCAACAGATACAGAAAATGTATACACACACAATGGAATTATATTCAACTGTAAAAACTTAAGAGTGAAATTATGACAATTGGAAGAAAAAATTAAAGTAGGGTAAATTGTCTCTTCTTCCATTCATCGCCCTTTTCATAGTCACTTGTCAGCTCTACACGAAGTGGAGAGCTAAGAAGTAGTATTACCAGAGCTGGAAGTAGGCTGGTTGTTGTTGTAGGGTTGTTTTGGTTATTCTGTTTTGTGTTTGTGAGTTGGTTTTGGCTTGATTTTGTTTGTTTTTGTCTTTTTTGTTTGTTTGTTTGTTTGTTTGTTTTGGTCTCTCCTTTACCTCGCCTGGAACTATGTAAACTAAGCTGCCTTAAAAGACAAGATCTGCCTGCCTTTGGCTCCCAAGTACTGGGATAAAAGGTGTGCACCACTAAAGTTTTAGTGCTCAGTTTGGAAAAAAGGGGTTTAAGTTCTCTTAAGAGAGAGGAGTTGGCAATGATAGTCTTGCTTAAAGTCTCAAAGAAACTTCCGTACCCTGAGAAGGTAGGCTGTACGGGAAGAATGAGCCAGTAGCCCAGGGTACAGGAGGAAGCTGGACAGTCTGCCTGAGCTCTGAGTGGAACTCAGTCATCCCTAAGGCATTGAAACCTGGTGTTCACCCTGCTAGAACTTGAGCTCTGACTTTCTTTTTTTATCTGTGTGACCGAGAAACCCTTCAAACCAGAAATTCTTCACATAACTGTTGGCTCGGAGTGTGCTGCAGAAGCAAATGTGAAGCCACAGAATACTCCAGTGTAATTTAGACTCTTTCCAAGCATACAGGAGGACAGAGTAGGAACAGCCTTTGTAGAAACTACGAACTGTGATATAATCAGGTGGTTGACACTGGAGGCAGGGGTCTCATGTAAATGAGACCATAAACTAGATGAGACGGTGGTTTTATTTTATTGCTGTTAGTCATTCACATGGGTCATCATCCCTTCAACGCCATCTCACCTCAGCTGCTGCTCCTGCTTCCCTACAGCAGCTGCTTCCTAGAACAGGAACAACTAACGCACCCTTAACCCACCTGTTTTCAGGTCTTAAATCGAATCCCCAGAAGGAGGACTCAGCCGATGAGCAGAGAAGTTCCGAAGACGACTCTCACGCAGACGGACTCAAACGAAACATCATCCCCATGATTACTGCCAATAAGTATGGATCGAGGTCAGAAAGGCAGTGGGCCAATCACCTGGAAAGGGAGAGAGGGACAAAAGCCTCTCTTCAAGACACAGGTTCCAGGAAAGGGACAGAACCAGCATCTACTAGGCCTGCCCCAGGGGAGAAACGTTACATATGTGCAGAGTGTGGGAAGGCCTTTAGCAATAGCTCAAACCTCACTAAACACCGGAGAACACACACTGGGGAGAAGCCTTATGTGTGTACAAAGTGTGGGAAGGCTTTCAGCCACAGCTCCAACCTTACCCTTCATTACCGAACACACCTGGTGGACCGGCCCTATGACTGTAAGTGTGGGAAAGCCTTTGGGCAGAGCTCAGACCTCCTTAAACATCAAAGGATGCACACGGAAGAGGCGCCCTATCAGTGTAAAGACTGTGGGAAAGCCTTCAGTGGGAAGGGCAGCCTCATTCGACACTATCGCATCCACACAGGGGAGAAACCCTATCAGTGTAATGAGTGTGGAAAGAGTTTCAGTCAGCACGCAGGTCTCAGTTCCCATCAACGCCTGCACACAGGGGAGAAACCCTATAAGTGTAAGGAGTGTGGCAAAGCCTTCAACCATAGTTCAAATTTTAATAAGCATCACAGAATCCATACTGGTGAAAAACCCTACTGGTGTAACCACTGTGGGAAAACCTTCTGTAGCAAGTCAAATCTTTCCAAGCATCAGAGAGTCCACACTGGAGAGGGAGAAGTACAGTAACTGTCTATTCTGTTATCGTTGTTGTAAACGTTAGAATGTGAATGCTAGGAAGAAGCTCTGTAATGCATTTGATGTTTGATAGTAGGTTTTGCTCTAGTCATCAAGGGGTGCCTTGGAGGGAGAGCTCCACAGTATTAGAGCAGACAGGAGGTCTACAGAGCAGCAGGGTCCACACTGGTCACCTCGACCAGCAGGGTCCCTCCTCACACTCCAGGCCCCAGTGTACTGTGTGTCCAGTATAGTTAAGGAAGAAACATTGAAATTGTTTAACTGTTTTAACATGTATTCCACAGTTGTAGTTTGTAAAGAATTGAGCCACCTTGAACAGTCTGATTCAGAATAAACGTATAGCATCATGTAATGCCTCAGGACTATTATTGTGATAAATAATGTTATAGACTTTTTTTATATATATTTTTTATTGGGTGAGTAGATGATGTGTCTCTGTCCTAGCACATGTTTTGGAGGCCAGAGGACAACTTTCTTCCACCCTCAAAATTTAAAAAGTTTTAAAGATTCCGATTCTCTCCTTCCATCCAGCATGTTGGATCCCAAGGATCAAACTCAGGTTGTCAGGCCCAGCGGCAAACTTCTTACCCACTAAAGTTCTCACTGGCCATAGTTATTGAACATTCTTTTGGGTTAAAGCATTGGCCAGGCTTGGGGGTACACCCTCATACTCCCAACACTTGAGAGGGGATCATAAGTTACAGGCTGGCTATATGTGTCAAAGAAAGAAAAGGGAGGGGAGGGCAGAGGAAAGAAGGAAAGAGCGACTATGTCCAGCCCCTGTGAGCATGTGTGAGAAAGTCATGGGAGAGTGTGGGTAGCAGGTGCCTAATGGTTGCATTGTACTGTGTCTTGACATAAGGAGCACACATTTTCATTTTTGTGATCATTTGTCAGCCTGTGAGTCTTGTTAATCCTGTCTATGCCAATGTCTGTGAAAATCAGTTCTCTGCGATCAGCATTCTTCTGAAAACTCCAGAAATTGAAACCCAACAGGATTACCTTAAGTCTTTCCTGGCAAAATCTGAATGTGGCCTGTGCAGTTGTAAGACATCTCCTGGCTCCTGTGTCCACTGCTACCTAGAAACCCAACTGCCCTCCTTCCTTCTGCCACTTGTTGATCTTCATGTTGTTTTTTTTACTGAGTGCTTATACCAATTGATGACCTTGTTATACTAGGAACTGGGTAGTAAGAGAGTTTTCTGTGGAGTGCCAGAGCTGAGGATTATTACATACCTCCACTTATATCCCAGCAATCAAGACACACCTCCTCCCATCACCTCTCTGTTGACAAGAGAGTTGATAAGCTTGCTGTGGTCTTGGTACCAGCCCTATCCAAACTTCTACCCAAGCACAAGACTATTGAATTTTTAATGTGTATATACACACAGGTATGCATACTTGTGTGCGGATGCTTATGAAGGCTAGAGGTGTCAGATTCCCATGGAATTAAAGTTACAGATGGGGGCTGGAGAGAGAGTTCAGTGGTTAAGAGCACTGACTGCTCTTCCAGAGGTTCTAAGTTCAATTCCCAGCAACCACATTGTGGCTCACAACTCTGTATAATGGGATCTGATGTTCTCTTCTGACATGCAGATAGAGTCCCATATACATAAATCAATAAACATTTTTTTAAGTTACAGATGGCTGTGAGACCCCTGACATGAGTGCTGGGAACTGAACTCAAGTCCTCTGTAAGAACAGTATGTGTTCTTAACCACTGAGCCATCTCTCCAACCCTGACAATATTAAATTTTAACTTCATCATTAGTTGGTGGTGGTGGTGGTGATGGTATTGGGGATGATCTGAGACAGGATCTATGCAGCTCCAGTTGACCTGGAACTTATTATAAATCATAGCTTTGAACCATAGCTAGCTTTGAACTCAAGAGATCCTCCTGCCTCTGCATCTTGAATTCTGAGAGATTAAAGGTGTGTACCACCATGCCCTGTCCAACATTACTTTGTTCTTAGGATTGCATTTTTAATTATGTGTGTGTGTATCCATGTGCACACAAGAGCAGGTGCTTATGGAAGCCAAAGGTATGGGATCCCCTGGAAATGGAGTTAATAGGCAGTTATCAGCTGCCCTGCATGATGTAGATTCTGGGAACCAAACTTGGGTCTTCTGTCAAGAGCAGCACATATTCTTGACCACTAAGTCATCTCCTCATCCCTTAACTTTTCTCTAATAGCCTTTCACCTTTTTCCTGGTATGTAGGCTAGGTCATGCCACCAGGTTATGGTATTTAGCCCTCCTTTCCCCAGAAGTCTGTAATATTTCCTTTGTCCTGCAGAATCGAAGGCTCTCTATTCACTCCCTTTCCTCTGTGGCAGGATTTTCCCTGTCCAATTAATTTAAATATTAGTGCAGCAGGAGACCCGTGATTGGACAGGAAGAAGGGAGGCAGAGCTAAGAGTTGCAGAGACAAGGAGTGACACTGGAGAAAGAAGGAAGCAAGATGGAAGATGAACAGGATGATTCAGATTCCGCGTAGTTTTAAAAAGTCACAGGTAGATATACTATCTTATAGGGATAGAATAATTGGGGTAACTTGTCTAATCTAGGTGGGTAGCTTGTACTATTATCAGTTGGCTCTGAATTTATTGTGTGGGCATCTTGTGTACTGAGAATTTATTGATATATAAATCTGGCTAATTATAAGCTTCTAGAGTTTTGATTTTACCAGGTTACTGGGAATTGTGATAGCTAACAGCAAGGTGGGCAGTCATGGCAGTGACCCGCTAAGGGAATTTAGCGGGTCAGAAAGTCTGCTGAGATGAGAACACCTGGCCGGAGCCATGTGGCCTGCCAGTGCCTGTTGTAGCATGGGAACTTGTTCTTTTTAATATTTCCCACAATACCCCTCCTCTACCCCAGTACCATGACCACCTCTCCTGATAAGGCTCTTCTGAAGGAGAGCTCCCAACTTCCATTCTCTGAACTTGGCATCTTTTACTTCTGAATCAAGGAGCAGGTTAAGCCACACACACTAAGTCATGGACCAGCCAAATAAGGGGAGTGGGACATGAAGATAAAAACTGGCTTTTTCTTACTGTTGAGTAACTTGGGAGAAGTGTATTTGGGTGTCCTCCCAGAACCTTAAACTCAGTACATTGAATGATGACCTTTCTTGTTGTACTTCCTGATAAAAGAGGCCCAGAGAAGAATTGGATTTCAAGCAGCGGTCGTGTGTGTGTGTGTGTGTGTGTGTGTGTGTGTGTGTGTGTGTGTGTGTGTACAATAAATACTAGCCAAAGGAAGCTGTTGCAGGTCTATTAATGCCTCACAAAATGATCAGAAGACAATGTCAAAGACAAAGTCAGTGTACCTGGAAAATTCTAGTTTTAGAGCAGCACATACCTAGCAGGCTGGCAATACATGGTAAAGGAGTTGACTTGACTCTGGGTAAAAACAATCACTGTACAACTCTGACAGCCAGAACCCTGTGTAAAGAGTCTAATGGGGTTAGTGCCTATCTGTAATCTCAGCGTCTATCTATATTACAGCAAGACAGGAGAAAAAGACATGTCCAGAAACTCATATGCAAGCTAGCTTAGAGCAGAAACAGAAGATAACCACCTTAAAGGGGGTGGGGGTGGGCACTGGGGTCTCAACAAGGTGGCAAGAACTGACTTCCAAAGCGTGTCCTCTGACCTCTACACATACCCCTTCACTCATGCGCACACATACAAAATAGTATATATTCAGAAGTTAGAGAGATGGCCAGAAGGCTAGTGAGGTAGTTCTTACCCACTGAGTCTGACAACGTGAATTCAATCCCTGGGACTCACATGACAGAAGGAGAAAACTGACTCCTGAAAGCTGTACTATGACCTCCACATAGGATATATGTGTCCCCAACATACAATAATTTAAAAAATTAAAGATCCAAGATGGCTAAAGGGTTAAGACCACTACTTGCTTTTTTCAGAGGTCCTGAGTTAGGTTCCGAACACTCATACAGCAGGTATGTCCAGGTCTAGGGGATCTGACGCCCTCTTGTGGCCTAAATGGACACCTGCAAGCATGAGTTGTAGTGCACACATAGACACATACATACACACATATAATAAAAAATTAAAGGATAACTAAGACTAACAAATCCATAATTATGGTAGGATGTATTGCATTTTTTGCAGAAGCTGATTAATAAATATTATATAATACAGATATATAAAATTCACAAACTAATGTCTGCCTGGGTTATTAAAGTCCATTTTCCTTGGCAGTACCTTATATAGCCCAAGCTAGCCTTGATCTTACTATGTTAAAAGGTAACTAAAGTTCTTGCCTTTGGCTTCCAAGTACTGGGATTACAGGCATGAACCACCACACCTAGTTTATGCTAGAGACAGAAGCCTGGTTTCATGGTTACAAGGCAAGCATTTTGTAAACTGAGCTAACAGCCCCAGCTCTTTCCTTTAAGTATGCATGTGTGTCTGAGTAAGGGTTTGCACTTGTCAGGCAGTCAGAGGACAACTTCCATGAGTCAATTCCAGCCGTCCAGACTGAGCTTCCAGGTGGTTCTCCCTGTCATCACTGCCTTACTTGCAGTAAGACTATTGGGGTCCCAAATGTACACTGCTTCATGCACCTTTTACACAGGTTCATGGAACTAAACTTAAGGTCAGAACCGCACAGCAAGTGCCTTTACCCATTCTGTGGCCCCTGTTCTTCATAATATGTAATTCGGTGCTGGGAGTCAAACCCAGAGTCATGCAGTATCCTAAGTACACACTACCATTATTTCTTTCCAACTGTGAAAGAAATAGTCGTTGTAGGATAGTATTAAAGATCAAGGGGGAAATTACCCCAGCACAATGACTGGGTCAGATATATAGAACCCTGGTTTCATGGTTGCTGGGTGGGCATTCTTGGGGGAAGTATGAGGACACGCACTGTCATGCGGTAACTGCAGAGCCACCTTGGGAGCCATTATTAACTTGGTAGGAATGGAGGCTGGTGTGCGCAGTGAGTTGGAAAAAGTTCTACAGGAAATGTGAGGTGGGAGTGACAGAGCCATGGCTGAAGTGATAAGAGTGCCTGCCTAGCAATCACAGGACCTAGCAATGCCTGCCCAGGCAGAGGCAGTGGGTGTGTGTGTGTGTGGGGGGGGAGATCAGTTCAAGATCATCTTCCACATAATTCAAGGCAAGTTCATTCCAGAAACCCTGTCTCAACACTAACTAAGGGGCTGGTGAAAGCTCTACAGCTCAGTAGAACCCTCCTTACCTAGCATTCATGAGGCTGGTTCAGTCCCCATAGACAAAATAAACAAACACAGGAATGGGTAGGTAAAACGGGAGGATGCCCAGGACATGGTGTTCTTGTAACTACGGTGCTTTGGCATCATCAAAGCAATGTGGAGGGGAGGGCTGGGAGGAAGAAAGGCTGTGAGGAAGTGAGAAGGGGGCTAAGAGAGTAAGAACAGGGAAGTAGAGCAGGGCATCAGGGCGGTGGCACATGCCTTTAGTCCCAGAATGTGGGAGGTAGAGGCAGTCCGATCTCGAGTTCGAGACCAACCTGCTCTACAAAGGACAGCCAGGGCTACACAAGGAGAAAAATGAGCAGGGAAGTAGGCAGGACTGAGAAGTGAAGAAAAGTAAACAATGCTGTGGGAGGACAAAGAATTTACACTTCTGAGCAGTGAGGGACTCAGCAGGTGAAGGCACTTATTTCCAAATTATAGCAACCTCAGTTTGATCCCTCAGACCAAGACTTCTGAAACTTGTCCTCTAGCCTCTAAATGGGACTTCCCATGATACACACACATAAGAAATTTAAAGTAATTTGTGCTTTTCTTCCAGGGAAGGAGACACAGAAATACTTTGACATACTGCCATCCAGTTCATACACAATGTTACAATATGAGTGTGAAAACTCCCCATGGCCTCATGTGTTGCAATGTTTGGTCTCCTCTTGGTGGGGCTACGTGGAGGAGATAAAACCTGGCTGGAGGAAATGGGTGGTAGGGTCCATCCCTAGAAGATACCTAGTCCCAGACCCCTTTCTTGTCTTTTCCCTGGTTGCCACGAAGCAAACAGCCTTCTCCACACATTCCTACCACCATGATGTTCAGCCTCGATTGGTTTCTGGCCATGTTGAGCAGGTAACTGGGTTTGTTGAGGACATCAGCTGTGGACCTGTGGTTTGTTTAAGCAAAGGACTTCTTTTGTTTTACTGTTTATTCAAATCTTATCTGTTCAGATGGAAGGAGTAGATTCCAGCATCACAAAGATCACCAGAGACTAACATTAACTCCATTCAGTAAATGATGTCTACCACCTCCCGTGGAAGCCTTAAGTCACCGAAGTCATGGAGAGCCAGAAACAGATATCCAAGTCCAATTCTTAAAAGGTATTTCAACTTTTAAAATTTATTTGTGTGTGTGTGTGTGTGCACACCACGTGTGTGCAGGTACCAACAGAGGTCAGAAGAGGTCATCAGATCCCCTGCAACTAGAGTGTGATCGTGAACTGCCCAACAGTGGGTACTGGGAACCAAACTCAAGTCCTGTGGAAGAACAGCAAGTACTCTTAATCACTGAACCATATCTCAACCCCCTGTATTTCTGTTCTTAGAGTGTCACAGGTAGAATGAATTGTGTACTGACCACAGACAAGAGGAAATACTTTGAAGGTCTTATATTTCAAGTTAAAGTCTAAAACATCCCCAGCTATAAAAGCAACAACAGAATTCTAAAATGTCTGACCTCAACTGTTAAGTTCCACATAAGGTAATGTCAATTCATTGTGTAATACTCAATTTGTACAAGAAATGAATAACCTGGAAAGGGGAAAAGTGTGTACTATAATCTGTAAAACTGACCTAAGATTAATGCTTACCCACAGATAATGTTTTATCAATGTCAGTTATTTGGTCATGGCAACAATACAGTAACTAATACATGTAGGTAGGAAGAGTGTATAGAGAAAGGAGACTGCAGAGATTCACTGTGATGCTGGAACCAAAGGCCAAGGCCAATTTAGGAGTCATAAGAATATGGAAGGAGGCATGGATCAGATGTTGATTGTGAAGCTGTAGGGATGGATGAGAAGGAATCACACAATGCATTTGGAATAACTCCCATGTTTGCAACTGTCTCAATGGGGGGTTGGTCCTAATTATCATTCTTAGGTTGGATGGGTGACTTGTCAGTTGAATATGAATGAGAATGGCTCCCAAAGGCTAATATACTTGCATACTTAGTCTGCAGTGAATTGTTTGGGAAGGATTAGGTGTGGCCTTGTTGGAGGAGGTGTGTCACTGGAAATGGGCTTTGATGTTTCAAAAGCCCATGCCAGGACCAGTATCTCCTTTGTCTCTGTTCTCTGTACAACAGCCCTCCCCCACACACACACACCCCTCCCTCTTTGACTGCTGTCTGTAGAGCAGCTACTGCTCCACTGCTATGCCTGTGTTTCCTGCCATGATGGTCATGGTCTAACCCTCTAAAACTATAAAGTTAGGCCCCAATTAAGTACTTTCTTTTATAACAGTTGCTTTGGCCATGGTGTCTCCTTACAGCAATAGAACAATTATTAAAATACTGTTCTTCTGCAAGATTCAAGTTTGGCATGTGGGACCCATGTGAGACAGTCCACAGCTGCCTACAACTCCAGCTCCATGGGGTTGAGTGCCCCTGTACAGCTTCCTCGAGCCTATAATTCAGAAAATAAATAAAACGGGGGCTGGAGAGATGGCTCAGCGGTTAAGAACACTGACTGCTCTTCCAGAGGTCCTGAGTTCAAATCCCAGCAACCACATGGTGGCTCACAACCATCCGTAATGAAATCTGATGTCTTCTGGTGTGTCTAAAGACAGCTACAGTGTGCTCATATATAATAAATAAATAAATCTTTAAAAAAAAAAGAAAAAAATTGTTATTTTAGGACAAACTATTCTGATCGTTTTTGTGTCAATAGTCTACATAATTTCTGATTCATCATTGACATTTTAAATAATGTACCTAGCAAAAATCTATGGTTTATTGGGGAGGGGGTTATGTAGCTCTGGTTAGCTACAAACACTTGTAACTGAGGATAACCTTGAACTCCTGACCTTCCTAAGTGTTAGAATTACGCCAGGCCCAATCTACACAGTGCTGGAGCTCAAACCTAGGTCTTTATCAGGTGTAGCAAACTGAGCTACATTTCTAGCCTTGGACTTTTTTCTTTTAAGTGGGGGGGGGGGAACCCAACTATCTAAGTAATTTACATAAATAGGTCCTTTTTAAAACTTTCTTTTAACTGATCATGATGGATTAACCTGTAATTCCAGAATTTGAAAAGGTTGCAGTAGGTTTGAGTTCAAGGCTAGCCTGGGCTACATAGTAAAGTCCCACCTCAAATACAAATCAAAGCAAAACAATTTTTTTTCTTCTTTTTGTTTTTGTTTTATATTGTTTGCTAAAATGAAACAATCCAGCCAGGTGGTGGTGGTGCACCCTTTTAATCCCAGTACTCAGGAGGCAGAAGCAGGCCTCTGAGTTCAAGGCCAGCCTGGTCTACAAAGTGAGTTCTAGGACAGCCAGGGGTATATAGAAAAACTCTGTCTCAAAAACAAAGAAACAAACAAAAACAAACAAACAAAAAAAAAACCCAAAACCAAAACCCTTCCTGGATCAGAGACATGGCTCAAAGAATCCTTGCCCCTGCCAGGGCTGGTGACCTCAGTTTCATCCCTGGAACCCACATGGCAAGAGAACCAACTATGTGTGTGCATGCATGAATACACACACCAAAAATAAATGTAAAAATATCTAGGCTGAGGTACATAAATCTTTCCCCGCATGAGAGACTCACTGGGTTTAATCTCCAGCAGAGGGGAAATAACACACCTTATTTTCTATGAATAAAAAATGTTCTCTAAATTTTTATTTGATAAAAAAATGATGTGTTGCTTGGAAAGAAAGAACTAGAAGCTAATTATAAAAATGACGAGGAGGCAGATTTTGGCTCAGGTTAACCTCTAGTAATTAGAACGATCGACAGTGAGACACACTGCTTAGGAGCTGGCCTTGAACTCAGGGTAATCCAGGCAAGCCTTGAACTTGTGGTCTTCCTCTCTCAATCTCCCAAGCTGAGATTAGAACCTGAGCCATCAGGTCTGGCAAGAGTGCTAATGAAGCCTGGATGATCGGTTCTGTAATTTTGTGAAATTAAAGACAAATATTAGATGACCCATCACATTTTTTATCCTACAAAAAAAAAGTGAGTTCATGGCCATCTTAATCGCTTCATAAAATTCCTAGCCTACCATTTTCCATGGCTATAATATCCTTCTAAAAAGGATATTAAGCCAAGACAGAGAAATGTACCCATTGCTACACAAGAGTCAAGTATACCTTTTTAATTTTTGGCATCAATTCTAGACATTATACCACACAAAATGATCTATAGCTCATAAGATCCTGAATTTGGTATGAAGATGGCTACATACATTTATATAATCTGGGACAATGTCTACAAGAGATTGAGAGAGTTGTGTGTGACATTTGTGACCCAAAAAAAAGGTTTATCAAAGAAAAGTTTCTAAGTTCACTTTTGGATTCCACTTACAGCCACTGTGCTGTTTGAACTGACACAAGTGTGATTCCCATACAAAAACACTCCCTTCTGAAAAACTATTCTGTTTAGTAGTGCGTTTCATTTATTCTACAGAATGGGCAGGGCTGGGGAAATATGGAAAGCCATCTGTTGGGTTGGGAACACTCAGGGAGCACCACCCAAACCCAGGAGGAGCCCTGCGCAAAGCTCAAACTCAGTCCCTCTCTGGCTTTACTCTGTGTACTCTGAAGAAGCTCAAGTCAGAGGTGGAGTCCAGAGAAGTACAGATGCTGCGGCCAGATGTGATATGTGAGAGGGCAGGACAAGCGGCGGGGCCGAGTTCCCTGAGAGCATAGAGTAAGCAGAGGTTGACATTAAACTACTTTTCACCACAGGAATAGGAAGTTTAAAAAAGGACAGGAGGCAGGCCAGTGCTAAATGCTTCTGATCTACCCCAGGTCATTTACTGTTCCTATGAGATTCCCTGTCAGTGATGTCACAAGGGAAGATAGATACGTGATCTGTCTACAGTACTGCCTGACTGCTCTTGAGAACATGGTACACTGTTCCAAGAGCCTAAAGGATAGTCATTGCAGAAACCCTTTATGGGGTCTGTTTTGGTTTCCCCCTAATAAATAAGCCCATCAGCACCATGTTTCCTGAATTCATGGAATCATGTACCACAGCAGCATGTCCCTTGTCCACCATTAAAGCTGGATTAGGAAGAGTGCTTTTGAGATGCAGCCACTGGGGACCTGGAGTAGTTAGTGGTACACACTTTTCATCCCAGCACTCAGAAGGCAGAGGCAAGCAGGTCTCTCTGAGTTCAAAGCCAGTCTGATCTACATAGTGAGTTCAAGAACAGCCAGGGGTACATAGTTAAGACCCTGTCTCACCAAGGAAAAGGAAAAGAAATACAGCCTCTGTTTCTCTTCTCAGAGCGTCTGATGTCTCAGAAGATTCTTACCTCTGCCTTCTGTGCTCAGCAGACTGACTGCAGCTAGTAAAATCACTGGAATTTTGTTGCAAATAAGCATCCCTCCCCACCTTGGAAAGAAAGGCTCCTCTGGTATGAGAAAATTGGTTTAGTGCAAACCCCTTCCCAAAAGGGGGTGACTGGTCCCCAAGCTTCTGTTCCCAGTGCTTAATTTACTACTTGCCTCACAATTTTTTTTTAAGACTGGTATCCGTTCCTGGGAAATCCTGCTGATCACTGTGCCAGGATGCTTTCCCAGTCAGCCCCACTTTAAGTGACTTGTTTGAGGTGGGACAGACCCTAAATTGGTCCTATTAAAACAGGTAAGGCAAGAGCTCTTTACACTTGGGATGTGAGAAAAATAGTTTATGGCTCTCTCATGTGGATTCTCTGATGTTTAATTCAGCAGAGACTCTGAGAGAATTTTTGCTTTACACCCATTACATTCAAAGGCTTCTCTCCAGTGTGAATCCTCTGATGGCGAACAAGAGCTGAGCTATACCTGAAGGCTTTCCCACACTCACTACATTCATAGGGATTCTCCCCTGTGTGGATTCTCTGATGCTGAATAAGGCCGGAACTGTAGGTAAACTTCCCTCCACATTCCATACATTCATAGGGCTTCTCTCCAGTGTGGATTCTCTGGTGTTGATAGAGGTGTGAGCTCTGGCTGAAGGCTTTCCCACACTCGTTACATTCATATGGTTTTTCCCCAGTGTGGATTCTCTGATGATGAATGAGGGTGGAACTCCTGCTGAAGGCCTTCCCACATTCATTGCAAGCATAGGGCTTCTCGCCAGTGTGGATTCTCTGATGGTGGGTAAGAGTGGAGCTCCAGCTAAACGTTTTTCCACATTCGTTACATTCATAAGGTTTCTCCCCAGTGTGAATTCTCTGATGTAGAATGAGAGCAGAGCTACAACTGAAGGTCTTCCCACAATCCTTACATTCATAAGGTTTCTCTCCAGTGTGGATTCTCTGGTGCTGAATAAGATGTGCGCTCTGGCTGAAGGCCTTTCCACACTCACTACATTCATATGGTTTTTCTCCAGTGTGAATTCTCTGATGTTGAATAAGATCTGAAGTTCGATTAAAACTCTTGCTACATTCATCACACTTATGGGGTTTGTCTCCCGTAGGAAGTCTTTGATGGGAACTAAGTGTGGAATTCACAGTGAGGCTGTTCCCAAACTCACTGTACTTCTCATTCCTTCCTCCCATATGGGTAAGCTTTTTCTCAACGCTCACTTGGTGAAACTCTTGTATTTTCCTATTCAGTCGTCCAATGGAGGAATTCCCTAGCTTCCTTTGCAGACTGACTTCTTGTTCGTAGGCTTCTTCAAACTTAAGACCCTGAGAAACATCTTTTTGGAATCGTCCCACTATCATCTCACATGACCCCATACCTTCAGAGATTACTTGGTCATTTCCAGTTTTGGAATCGCCATCTAGTACAATTAAAAAAAAATGTGTCATGTTATTTGTGAAAAAATAAATTCAAGTCAGAAGACAGATAATCATGTGACCGACATTTATAGTACCCAAAGTACATGGCCCTTTGCTGGTCTGAAGAGAGGCCTTTCAAGTTGTTTGTATAACTAAAGCAAAGTTAAGACAAATAGGCTACAGAAACAGAAGGAATAAGGGAGAAGGCAAAGTCATCGAGAAAAGATGTGAACCCAGAGAAAGTCAAGGACGTGCTGAGGTGGGAGGAGACGGCCTGCTTTGTGGGAACAAAAATTAGGTAAGAGGAGCTAAAGAGTTGACTCAAGGTTGAGAGCACTTGTTGCCCTTGCAGAGGACCCAGGTTTGATTTCCAGCACCAAAACAATACATTTCTACAAGGGGTCCATAAGCTCCAAAACAAAAGAGTAGATCCTTGGAGAATTAACAGGAAAAAGAGGAATAGAGAGCTCTACAATGTTCACTTAGACATGGAGCACGACCTTACATGGTCAAAAATCCCAACATACTAATCCTTTAGAAGTCTATTTGTGATGTGTTAAGTCGTGAAAACACAGGGCTAAAGCACCAGGTTTGGTGTTAATAGAACAGGGCTCAGCCAGATGTAGTGGCTCTCATTTATACCCAGCACTGGGGTGGCTGATGTGGAAGGATGACACAATTTAAGGTCATCCTGGGCTACTTAATAAGTTCCAGGCTGGCCTAGGATGCAGTGTAAAACCTTATCTCAAATAAATGAATACGTACATACATGCATGCATACATAGACATAAATAACAAGAAAAAACCCTGGAGCTCAAGCTGTGTCACTCACCAGCTTAATCATCATGCAAAGAATACCTAGTTTATGGTTTGCTCGTTTGTCTGAGGCAGGGCTTCAGGTGTGAGGGTGGTCTCAGAGCTATTACGTGGTGAACAACAGCTGCTCCACCTGCCTCTACTTCACAAGTGCTGAGATTACAAGTTTATGCTACCACGCCCATCTGCCTTCTAATGGCCTTTTTGTTTTTCCATATATGAGTGTTTTGCCTCTGTGTATGCATGTGTATCACATGCATGCTTAGTGTCTGTAGAGGCTAGAAGAGGGTATTAGATTCCCAGGAACTAGGGCTATAGCAGCTTGTGAGCTGTCATCGGGTTGCACAGGCTCTCCAGAAGATCAGCCAGTGCTCTTAACTACTGAGCCATCTCTCCAGGCCTACTTTTGCACACCTATAAAATGAGCATACTACTAATCTCCTCAACTATGGAGTTACTGTGAGGATTAAATGCAAGGTACCTGTGAAACCGCCTACTACACTACAAATTACCCTACAAATGTGAGTTATGCTTACCATTACTAGTTTTTTTTTAATTTATTTTTAATGTATGTGATTCTTTGCATGTATGTATGTATGCACCAAGTGTGTGTTTATTGCCCTTGGAAGCCCAGAAGATTGCTTCCGATCCCCTGAAATGGAGTTACAAACAATTTTGAGCCTCCATGTGGGTAATAGAAACTGAACTTGGGTCTTCTCCAAGAGCAGAAAGTGCCATCTCTTGGGCAGCATTAGAGTTTTCTAAGACTACACTGCCAGTAGCCAACCCTGAAACCAAGAGATAGCTTGTTCTGTTGAGAAGTCCATGTCCTTACCCAGTGAGAACACATTCCCGTAATTCTCCAGCATCACATCCCTGTAGAGGTCCCTCTGTGCAGGTTCCAAACGCTTCCACTCTTTCCAGATGAAGTACACAGCTACATCCTCAAATGTCACCAACTCCTGAAACAGTCACATGGCCAGACATGCGATTTCAGGGCAAGGGTCTGGACTGGCAAGACTACACAGCAGCCAGGACAGGGCTGATAATAGCTGTCTGGGATGCGGGCAGAGGCTGTAGCAATGGCAGAGGAGCATCCACAGTAGGTGCGGCACTGAAGGTGTGGTGGTGAACGTAACTGCCTGCCAAGAGTCCATAACTTTTTTGCCAACATTTATTTATTTGGGGGAGGGGTATTACTGCACACATATGCAGGTCAGAGGTCAATCTGAGATAGTCAGTTCTCTCTAACATGTGGCTACTAGGGATTGAACTCAGGTTCACAGGATGGCAGCAGACACTTTTATCCACTACAGCATCTAACTGACCCCAGGTCTGTGGCCTTGATGGACAGAATTAGAATTTAGGCCACTGAATAAGATATCCAAAGGAAAAAGGAAAAGAATGAAGGGAACCATGGCTTACCTGGGACTTGGCCTTTAGAAGTGCAGCAGCCAACATCTCATCCCCCAGACTGTCCTTGTCAGGAAAGGAAGGGACTTTCGAAGAAGAAAGAGCTGAAGGACAATACCAGGGCCAGGAATCAATCTACCTGCTTTCTGACCCATGGTCACATGTCTCCAAAAAACCACCAAACCACCCAGTGTCTCCTTTCATGAGTGTTATCTTCTTTTCTTTTTTAAATTCTTGGTGGGTCTAGGGATCAAACCCACGGCTTTGTGCATGCTAAGCACGTGTTCTACCGCTCAACTCCATTAACAGCTCCTCTGACTATTCATGCCCTTTCTTTGAGCTGGGCCGGGAGCCAGTAATTCTCATTTCCCTTCCATTACTGCAAAGCCTTTTAAGGGATTCTTAGGCAGAGAAAAGTGAGCCGCTTCCCTCAAGCTCCGACAGAAAATAACATCCACACCTCTTTTTTCCATCCACAGATCAAATCTTTATCTATACAATAGAAATGCTTCGCCAGGCAGTGGTGGCGCACGCCTTCAATCACTTGGGAGGCAGAGGCAGGTGGATTTCTGAGTTTGAGGCCAGCCTGGTCTACAGAGTGAGTTCCAGGACAGCCAGGGCTACACAGAGAAACCCTGTCTCGAAAATGAAAAACAAAACAAAAACAACAAAAAGAAATGCTTCCTAGCTCTGAACTTGGCCACATACCTTTCTTCGTCAGCCATAAGTTTGGTGTTTGTCTCTTAGGCCCTAGCCCACTACATATAAAAAGGACTCTAAGAGCTTTTTCCTAGGAAACATAGATCAACAAACATTACGGTTGAAACCTGGGGCTCAGTGCTAAGAGCTTACCTAGCATATGTATGGCCCTGGGTTCCATACCTAGCAAGCTGTATCTCCCACAGAACTCTCTGATGTTTGGGGAATTGTTTTCTCTGTATGGGTGGAGGTGGCAATGTCTGTGTGAGTGTGGATGTATGCATGCCCTGTGGAAGTCAGAGGACAACCTCAGGTGTCGGTCCCTGCCTTCTACCTTATTTGAGACAGGAAATCTTTGTGGGTTTCCTGCTATGTATGCCATGCTAGCTGGCCTGTGAACTTCTGAGAATCTTCCTATCTGTCCCTCCCATCTCCCCCATCGGAATGCTGGGATTACATTCTTACTTTACTATACGTCTGACTTTAATGTAGGTTCTGGGGATTCAAGCTCATGTCCTCAAGCTTCTGTGTTAAGACCTTCTACCCAGTGAGCCATCTCTCCAACTCCACATCCCTTTAATGTTTTTTAAAAAGGTATGAAAATGTAATGGAACACATTGGTTTAAGCCTGACACTCCAGACACAAATGAAGAACCTGGAAACTTCAAGGCCAGCCTGGGCTATACAGTGAGACTCTATGTCTCAGAAATCAAACAAGCAAACCAAGTGTGCTGGCCCACACCTTTAATACTAGCACTCGGGATACACAGCAGGCAGATCCCTTTGACATTCAGATCATCCTAGTGTACATAATGAGTCTCTGGCCAGCCATGGCCACAAAGTGAAACCCTGTCTCAAAGGAAAACAAAACACAAACAAGTAAACCACAGACAGAGATGAGAGCGCCTACCCCCCCCCCCCACCCAACCCCATGCCTACCGCTCTTTAACAGGGGCAGAGGCTCCTGAGATGCACACTCTGACTGGGTCTCCATGGGCGGGGAAATGCTCTGGTCACTGGGCTGCAAGCCGGAGACTCAGCAGGAGGCAGGTTTTGAAGAAGGACTGCAGAAGCAAGAGATCAAAACTGATTTTTAAAAATGCCTCCTGATTTCAGAAAGTGGGAACTGCACTTCCATGCTCAGGAACAGTGAGAAGCAGCACACGGGACTACTCTTTCAGAACCTGTGAAGAATGGCACTTCCTCCCTGTGATGAGACCAGACAAGAAATCTAGACCTCCAAATTTTGCTCCACCCACCCAACATTTTGAGTAAAACGTGTTAACAAAGAAACATTATCTTAAAAGATAATTTAAAAACACTAACTCCAGTTGTGCTTCCTCTAGCTCTACATGAGATCCTGCCTCACAAACACACGGGGCTGGAGTGATGACCAGTGGTTCAGATCACCGGCTGCCCTTCCAGTGGACCCAGGGTTTGACTCTCATCATTCATATCGGTAGCTTACAACTTTCTGCAACTCCAGTCCCAGGGGATCTGGTGCCCTTTTTTGTCCTATGGAGACACTGCATGCACATGGTACACAGATATATGCACAGGCAAAACACCTATACACATACAATACAAATAAAAATTGGACAATCTGAGATGAATGTGAGACCTCATCTCAAAAAGGACAAAAACAACAAAATTACCTCCCTTTAAAGGTCAACCAGTCAGACTGTTACAGAGACTCTTGTCTCAAAACAAAACAAAAACCACCAACAACAATAAAAAGGTTAATCAAAGGGACTGGAGACATGTCTCAGTGGTTTAGAGTACTGGCTGTACTTCCAGAGGAACAAAGTTCAATTCCCAGCAACCACATGATATCCTCTTCTGGCCTCTCAGGCACCAGGCACAGCATGCAAGCAGTGGACAGACATACATGCAAGAAATTCACCTATACATTTAAAACAAAAAAAAAAAATAAAAATTCAAAAAAGTATACCGTTAAATATTTTGCTGGGTAGTGGCGGCGTACACCTTTAATCTCAGCACCCAGGAGATAGAGGCAGGCAGTAAGTTGGAGGTCACCATGGTCTACAGGGAGTTCCAGGACAGCCAGAGCTACAGAGAAAAACTGTCTTGAAACAACAATAAAAAGGTGAGCCAACCACTTGGCATAGGTGGCACAGGCCTGAAATTCTATCACCTGAGAGGCTGAGACAGGATTGTGAGTGCCAACCTTGTCTCCATCTCAAAGAAACAGGCAGGCACACACACACACACAAAACTTAAAAGCTGGGCATGATAATGCATGCCTTTGATCCCAGCACTTAGGCAGAGAAGTAGGCAAATCTGAGTTCTTCAAAGTCAGCCTAGTATGCATAGAGTTCAAGGACAGTCAGGGCTATGTAGTGAGAGCTGTCTCAAAAACAACAAACCCCAGAGTAAAACTGTGTGCCTGCCATCCAGGTGTGGACAGGGCCTTTCCCTTGCCCTGTTGTTAAGCCCACTCTCTCAAGCTGCTCCCAGGGACCAAGAAAGACCACCTCACTATAAGCACAGGTCAAGAGAGGCCTCACCTCCAGGATCCTTTCCTCTTTCTTTGGAGTAACTCCCTATAAGATTAAAGTAGCAATGACTGGAAACAGCACCTTTTGTTCAGTTCTGAGGTTTTTAGTTTGTTTTGGTCTTTGGAGGAATCAGGGTATAGCCCAGACTAGCCTGGAATTCACTGTATAGTACAAGTTGGCCTCGAATTTATATTCATACCCCTGCTTCATTTGCCTCTGTGCTGGAATTACAGATGTGAGCAAGCCAATTTGGCTAATTCCTGGAAATTCACATTAGGTCATTGTTTCTCAAACTTGTAGGCTGTGACCCCTTTGGAAGTTGAATGACCCTTTCACAGGGGTTACCTAAGACCATTGGGAAATGCAGATATTTACATTACGGTTCATATTAGTAGCAAAAAATACAGTTATGAAGTAGCGACAAAAATAACTTTATGGTTGGGGGTCACCACATGAGAAACTGCATTAAAGGGTCACAGCATGAGGAAGGCTGAGAACTGACGCTTTAGGTGCTACCAGTGCTGTATGATTAAGGGGTCAAAATGGAAAAATCAGGTTGAGTTTATGTCTAATATAGACACTTAAGAGGTATGGAGGGGAAAGGAATATGCTAGTAACTACCAGCCAAGACCATACAGACTCTTTTTTCACTACACCCTAGAGAGCCGAAATGGACAGAAGGTTCTCTGTGTTCATCTAGGTTCTCAGTGTCTTAGCCAGCTAATGCACTGGACATACTCAGCCATTTCTGCGGGGAACCTGCTCCATTTTGTCCACGAAAAGGCAGTAAGCTAAAAACCTATTCATATCCATAGAGCATGAGATCTTGACGAGGTCCCCGAGGACCCAAGTTCGCACCTCCTCCTAAGCCCTAGTTCTCGCTGCGACCCAGAACTACTGTCACACTCTGGTTCTCCGATCCAATTAAGGAAAAACTTCCTTCTCCTGCCCCCCAGCACAGAAATCGGTGTACTGAGGGTACCAAGTTAGGGTGGCAATCTGTCATCAGCTGTTTTAAAGAGAGGGACACCTCTGTAGCGACGCTGGGAATTTTAAACACTAGGGCTGGGGCGGTAGGAGACACAAAAGCAGACCCCGAGTCCCACTACGCGACACGCGGGATCACGCTGCGCGCGTGCAGACAGGGTTGCGGAGCTGGACAGCGACTGCAGGAGGAAGGTGGGCCCAGAACCCCAGCGGGCCGCGGACGTGTGAACACCAACCCCCTACCCCGGCGGCCACAACTTCCACCTCACCGCGAGTCCGGGAGATGGCCCCACTCACCCTGGGGACAGGGACGTAAGACTTAGGGGGTCGGATACGAAACAGGTCCTGTTGGACCCTGTCACAGACCCACACAACCGAGAACAGAACAAAGAACGGAAACTGCCCCTCCCCATAGCGTTTCCGGGTCGTCCTTTTTCACCACCCACTACAACGCCCGAAAGGCAAATGCCCACTTGCTCTCTCTAGGAAAATGGGAGGTCGTCTTCTCTCGATGGTACGTTGACTCAAAGAGGACTGAGCTGTGCTGTGCTGGGAGAAAAAGAGCACCAGACTGCGCCACCTGCTGGCCACGTTGGGAAGGGACGATGCTTAGGTTGAAGAGGCTGGAGGTCCAGGAAATTCACAGCACAAGTTCTAGTGGCGGAGAGAGACAGAGAGACAGAGAGACAGAGACAGAGACAGAGAGAGGGAGATGGAGAGGGAGAGAGGGAGAGAAGGAGGGAGGGAGGGAAGGGAGAAGGAGAGAGAACAGCATCACCCAAACCTCCATAGCAAATATAAGAAACTTGAAGAATCTGTGAATATAAATGTATGCCATGGGCCAGGCGTGGTAGCACACGCCTTTAATCCCAGCACCGTGGAGGCAGAGTCAGGCAGATCTTTGTGAGTTTGAGGCCAGTCTGGTCTACAATACAATACAAAACAAAAAACAAAAGTGCGCCATGGGCTTTTAAAAGGATTCAGAACTCAGTTTTTAAAAAGATTTATTTTAATAGATTTAATACTTATTTAAAGATTTAATATTTTAATATTAAAGATTTTAATGAGTGTTTTTCCTGCTTGTATATGTGTACACTTGATTCAAATGTAGGTCAGATGAAGCCATCACATCTTCTGAAAGTGAAGTTATGGTAATGAGTGGCTATATGAGTGCTAGGAATTGAACCTGGGTACTCTTAAGTTAACTCTTAACTGCTGAGCCATCTCTCCAGCCCTCAGGTTTGCTTTTAGATTGCTTGACTAGCCTGGCTGAAGCCCTGGCTCCCCATCCCCAGTGGTGCATAAACCAGACAATATAATACAGTACTGTATTCCTAGCATTTTGGAGGTGGTGGCAGGAAGATCAGGAATTCAAGTTCATTCTTCAGTACATACTAAGTTCAAAGCCAGCCTGGGCTACATGAGACGTCTCACATAAATGATTCTGCATTTATGAGCCTGACATGGGGGTACACACCTATAATTGCAGAACTTTAGAGCCTGAAACAGAAAGAGAGTCAAAAGCTTGAGGCCAGACTAAAACTCGGTCTCAAATCAAATGATAATAATTAACTACCTTATTAACAAACACATATTTAAAATGAGCTTCCTATAAAGCCTCACATTTGGGGTTCAAAAGGAACCCTGAGGCATATTGTAGTTTTGGGGTAAACAATTTATTCTAAGTGTTATTAATGCTACAGAGATTGTGCTAGAAGTTGCAAAGAGATTCCAGGCCAGGAGACTAACAGGTGTGAGGAGTGGTATCAAATCTTACAGGTTTTAGAGAGGTAGGTAACCCCATTCCATGCCATTAATGAATAGTCAATAGTACATGCTAGAGGGATGGTCTAGTGATAAAGAGCACATACTTATCTCAGGAGTTCACTTCCTAGTACCCATGTCTGTAGGCTCATGACCACCTATGACTCTAGCTCCAAGGGAAGGAGGAAAAGTTTGACTCTTTAGCTAATGTGTGTCCATCATACGAGATGTGCCACCTGTAACCACTGATTGCTGGAGTTTGGTGCACTGCTGTAGGGGAAGTGAGGATTGTAGATCACAGGATGGTGTGTGTCATTTTGAGGATGAAGAAAGGGGTTCTACAAGTCATTATGGCCTGACTAGTACTGAGTCCAAGCCTAACATGTTCAAATAGAATCTTTTAGTTAATTAATTAACTGAACAGGGTATCACTCTGAAACTCTGGATGGCCTAGAATTTGCTATGTGGACCAGACTGGCCTGGAACTCACAAAGATCTTTTTTTTTTTTTTCCGAGACAGGGTTTCTCTGTATAGTCCAGGCTGTCCTGGAACTCACTCTGTAGACCAGGCTAGCCTTGAACTCAGAAATCCACCTGCCTCTGCTTCCCAAGTGCTAGAATTAAAGGCATGTGCAACCATGCCTGGCTCTCAGACAAACATTTTTGTTTGACATAAAATACTCTCCTTGTGCGGCTGGAGATCCTATTTGAGTGATCATGGCCCAGGAATGCAGATTTAAGTTACTCCAAAAACCATGTTCTCACATGGAAGCAGTTTCATGTATTGTTATAATTTTACAGAACAATGAAAGTCTCACATTATGGCAAGTTAAAAATACATCGTTGGTACATCAAGGAGAGTGGGAGGGCTACAGAAAGCTGGAGCAAGCTTTTCTACAGGCCCTCAGCTGCTATCTGACGACGTTCTTAGCTTTTGGTTGGTAGAAGCTAGAAGTCTGTTAGTTAATAGATTCTAAATCTATAGGTTTGGATTTTAAGAAGATTTAAACATCACAAGATGTTCTGACACAGAAGTGGGCAAGGAATGGCTGTTAGGGGGCTATTTGGGTAATCAAACTCTAGACCAGTAACATTCCAAACTGTCCACATTACTGGAGTTCTAATCAGTCAATCAAACTCGGCAGACACATCTTCCAAGCCTGGCAGCCCATAAACAGCTGATAGCTTTCGTCTAACCAACTCCTGCAAGCTGTCCTTTGCCCTATGCTGTGGTATGCACACACACACACACACACACTCAAAATAAATAGAGGAAAAACCAAAAGTGTTCTCCGATACACTATTATTGTTTTGTTTTTTGAGACAGAGTTTCTCTGTGTAGCCCTGGGTGTCCTGGCATTTGGTTTGTAGACCAGGTTGGTCTCAAACTCCGATATCTGCCTGTCCCCTGAGTATTAGGATTACAGGTGTATACTACCACTGCCTGACTTTTTCTATACATTATTAAAATCTGAAAAGAAAAAAATCATTCCAAGACAAATGAAGGGGACCCAGCTCTCCTTGAGCTCTAGACAGGGGTCGAGTGTTTTAAGCATATTGTTAAATTGCTGTTAGCATCAATGATGATGTTTTCTGCCGCAGCATGCCTTTAATCCCAGCACTTGAGAGGTAGAGGCAGAGGCGGAGGCAGAGGCAGAGGCAAGCGGATTTCTGTGTTTGAGGTCAGCCTGGTCTACAGAGTGAATTCCAGGACAGCCAGGGCTATTTAGAGAAACCCTGTCTTAAAAAACTAAAAAAAAAAAAAAGATGTTTCTTTTGTTTTTCCTCTAATGGAAATTTCTTTAGGTTTGTAGTATAAAAACTCCCAATGTTTATTTTCCTGTAAGTAACCAAAGATGTTGGGAATAGGGGAATTTAACTCCCTATTTATCATCAATTGTATCCATCCCTCTCACTGTCCAGGCTGCCCTGAGGAAAGGGACTATCAGTCTCATAGCGAGACGACCCTTAGACTAGCACTGCAGCCTGGGACACACAACAGAAAGAAACCTTGAGACTGCTGTGTAAAGACTGACATTGATTTCCCAAGCTTCTGAAGACTTAGCTTCCCCTGTGTGTTTGAGACAGTTGTTACCAGATATTTTGCTGTCATGGGCCACTATGAAATGTAGGTGAACCTGAAAGCATCTCCACTGTGACAGGAAGGGAGCCCGCCCCCTAGTAGAAGGACTACTGTGTGTGAATCAGTGCAAGGCCATGATTGGTCCAAAGCACACACTTCAGTGACTGTGATTGGTTTAAAAAAAAAAAAAGGTTGTTATTGGTCCCAAACGAATGACTGTAGATCAACTACTTTTTCTTAGCTTTTTAAGCAGGTCGCTTAGCCTTAGTTATTGATCCAAGTAAGAAACATAATTGTCTTAATCACTGTTCTATTGCTGTAAAGAGACACCATGACCAAGGCAACTCTTCCCCTCACCTCACCTTTTAAGACAGGGTTTCTTTGTGTAGCTTTGGCTGTAATGGAACTTACTTTGTAGACCAGGCCGGCTTTGAACTCAAGAGATCTATCTGCCTCTGCCTCCCGAGTGCTGGGATTAAAGGCGTGGGCCATAAACCTTCCCAATAGCAGTTGCTAAATTGTGTAAAGAGTCAGGTTGCCTTGAAACTGAAGATGAAGCTGAACAGTTCAAAGTAATTACTGCTGGGGAGATGGCTCAGGGGATGAAGTGTTAGGACCGGAGTTTAGGTCCTCAGTACACCACTTAAAAATCTAGGCGTGCTGGGCATGGTACTCACCTTTAAGCTCAGCATTCAGGAAGCAGAAGCAGGTGGATCTCTGAGAAGTCAGCCTAGACGAATAGCAAGTTCCCAGCCAGCTGGCCAACACTGTAAGACCCTATCTCAACGAACAAGTGATCAAGTCCCTATAGATTATATGCAACATGAAAAATTTTATATCCCGAATAAATTGCCTTCCCCGTTCCCTTTACAGCCTTTCCTCCTTTGATCGCAATTTTCTTTGCGTCTAGTATTGACAGGGTATCCACTTGAGCCCTGGAAACTAACAGTCCTCCTTGGGAGTTAAAGGCAAGAGGATCAAAGTTCAAAGCCATCCTCAGTTACACAATACAAAACTTATGGTCAGACTGGTTTACGTGAGAACCGGTAGCAGCAATACAACACAGCATACTGAGCACCCTGGGCTACCAAGTACTGGCAGAGCCCCCGCCCATTAGCAGCACCAAGTACACATTGAGCATGCGCCGCTCAACGACGGAAGCCGGGAAGGAAAGGGGCGGACCGTGGCTGGCGGGCGCGGGGAAAATGGCGGCGGCGGCTGCGGCGGGGGCGAACGGGAGCGGAGGCAGCAGCGGTATGGAGGTGGATGCAGCAGGTAACGGGGTGCGCGGAGCGACTTCTGGAGTCGCCCTTGCGGAGTGTCTTGAGTACTTCTTAAACCTGGGAGAAGCGACATCTCTCCCAGGATAACTTGAGGGCAGGGATGGACGGCCCGGCTCTGCCGGTCCCCTGCTTCCATGTCCAGGGGAGAATGTGTGGGCCGGAGCTCTCACCCGCTATGTATTTCTCTCACCTTTAACAGTTCCCAGCGTGATGGCCTCCGGAGTGACTGGGAGTGTTTCCGTCGCTCTTCATCCCCTTGTCATCCTCAACATCTCAGACCATTGGATCCGCATGCGCTCCCAGGAGGGGCGGCCTATGCAGGGTGAGTGTTGTGTGTAAATCTCAAAATCTCTTCTTGGAGATTTCCTCCAATCACTTTTCCCTTTCCTCCCCTTTCTTCCAAATTACTGTTTCTCCAGTCATTGATTCACTCTGACTTCAGAGTCTCGGGAAAGGTTTTCGAGATGCCTTGTTCCTCACCTATTTTCTTTGCGCTTCTTTCTGCTTCTCTCCCCTTAGTGATTGGGGCTCTGATCGGGAAGCAGGAGGGGCGAAATATCGAAGTGATGAACTCCTTTGAGCTGCTGTCCCACACCGTGGAAGAGAAGATTATCATTGACAAAGAATATTATTACACCAAGGAGGAGCAGTGTGAGAGGGGAATAGAAGTGGGTGGGGAAGGAAAAGTGGGAAGATTTTTTTTTTTTTTGTCTTAAAGAATGAAAGGCCTGGGAATGTAGGGCAGTCGGGTAAAGTGCTTGCCCTAACACTCGGGAAGCCCAGAGTTCAGTCCTCAGTACCATATAACCCAGGAGATAGAGGCAAGTGGTCAGAAGTTCAAGGTTATCTTCAGCAAGTAAAGGATGAGAGATGAGAGAATAGAAAGGTGTAGTTATTTCAAACTGACCCAAAATTTGAGGAGAGAGGGAAGAGCTGGTAAGGAAACACACCAGATCCATCAAACTAAGGAAGAGAGGTTTGGAGAAATATTTACTCTGGTCTCTTCTCCAGTTAAACAGGTTTTCAAGGAGCTGGAGTTTCTGGGTTGGTATACCACAGGGGGGCCACCTGACCCCTCAGACATCCACGTTCATAAGCAGGTATAAAAGCTCAAATGTGTGCCTGTTGGAGAAGAGAACAGAAGGTTAGGGGAAGAAGAGATACTGACTTTTTCTGGGCTTTGTCTTATCTTCTAGGTTTGCGAGATAATTGAGAGTCCTCTCTTTTTGAAGTTGAACCCTATGACCAAGCACACAGATGTGAGTATTGTTGACTTAACGTCCCCTTTGTCTTGATCGTCTGCCACTATGCCTCTGCTCTAATTTACTCTGTGACATGTGTATTAGAGAGCACTTGAGTTGACTCTCCACGATGCTGTTTATGCCCATCAGTTGTGTGACTTAATCTCTTCAGTGATGTTTCCATATGTAATGTGGGTAAAACCTACTCCAGTAGGCTTTGGGGGAAATTAGAGAAAACATTAGCCAAGTGTAGTGGCTTGTACTTAGTATTCAGGAGATTGAGGCAGGATTGTGAGTTCAAGGCCAGTCTGGCGTGTGTGTAAGTTCAAGTGCATTTGCTTTAGTAAGAGCTGTTCTCTTGTCTCCGTCTGTTTTTATAGCTTCCTGTCAGCGTTTTTGAGTCTGTCATCGATATAATCAATGGAGAGGTAATACTTAACCTGCAACCTTCAAACCCTGCTTTTAGCCTGTTTGCTGCGGGCAGTGCACATGTGCACAGGACTGGGACAATGCTGGATGTCTGTCCTAGCTTTCTACCTTGAGACAGACTTCCTTATTTGCCAGGCAGGTTGGCCTGTGAGCTTCTGGGAATTGTCCCCACTTCCCATCTTACCCTAACCCTAACCCTAGGGTTCCGGGATCACAGACACATGCTACCACATATCACTCAATGTGGGTTCTGCGGCTCTAAATTCAGATCCTGAGACTTGTGCATCAAGTGCTCTGCCTACTGAGCCATCTGCCCAGCCCTGTTTGCTGACTCTCCCTATATAAGAACCCTTTACTCTGCAGGCCACAATGCTGTTTGCTGAGCTCACTTACACTCTGGCCACGGAGGAAGCTGAACGGATTGGTGTAGACCATGTGGCCCGGATGACAGCAACAGGCAGTGGGGAGAATTCCACTGGTAAGGGAGGTGAATTCATTCTTTGGAGGGATGGGTGGGGTGTGGCCACATGCTGCCTTTCATTTGCCCGATTCCCCCCGCAGTGGCTGAACACCTGATAGCTCAGCATAGTGCTATCAAGATGCTGCACAGCCGTGTGAAGCTCATTTTAGAATACGTCAAGGCCTCTGAAGCAGGTAGGAGTGCTGCCTCTCTCACTCCTAACCATTTTTCCTCCCTCCTGGAGAAGTGACAGCATCCACATCAGTGCAGCTTCCTTGTGCCCTTAGGAGAGGTTCCCTTCAACCATGAGATCCTGCGGGAGGCCTATGCCCTATGTCACTGCCTTCCGGTTCTCAGCACTGACAAGTTCAAGACAGACTTTTATGATGTGAGTGTTAACACCCTTGATGGGGAGGTGGGGCTCACACCACCTCACAGGTAGGTGAAACTCAGTGACGTTGGCTAACACGAGGGACCCCTGGGGAACTGGTTCTTTCTGTTCCCTCCCAGCAATGCAATGATGTGGGGCTCATGGCCTACCTCGGCACCATCACCAAAACGTGCAACACAATGAACCAGTTTGTGAACAAGTTCAACGTTCTCTACGACCGACAAGGCATCGGCAGGCGAATGCGGGGACTGTTTTTCTGATGAGGGTTCTGGAAGGGATGATGTACGGGGCTCAGACAGCTGTTCCATGGGACTGAGCACCACATTCCCTTAGAGAAACTCATTAATAAAAGAGCAGCCCCTTAGCAGCCCTTCCAGTGGCTTTGTCCTCTCAGGCACCACACTGGTTTCTCAACATGGACTGACTCTTCATTCAAGGCAGCCTCACTCTTTTTGACCACCTACCCACCTTTTAATGACTTGAGGTAGACAAGTCATTGGGACTGCTTGCTTGCTTCCAGTTCATTGTGTTGTGATCAATTCACATAGGCCGAAACAACTGCTTTCTCAAGCTAATTTCACTACAAGTGTTTCTCATATAGGAAGGGGAGGGACACCAAACCCATCTTTATAACTATGGGTAACTCAAGTCCTTGTTTTTCTGTATCCTGAAGGTAGTGAGGGGGATGGTGGTGAAGTGAACCTCACCCTTATTACCTATTATTATGACCTAAGTCATGCCTTGTGCCAGGTACAACTTTCTGCATCCATCTAGTGTCCATAATGTTCCACTGGGAACATCTCAAACAGTGGTCCCCAGGCCTTGTACCTCCCAGCTTGACTAGCGCATAGTAAGGCTCAGTACTACAGACTACGGGAGGGAGGAGAGAAAGTACTAAGTAACAAATCAGGCCCAAGCAAGAGGCAGTCAAACACTTTATTGGCAGAATAAAAAAGTGCAGCATGGGAAAATGAGCTTTTCTTTGAGGGGGCACACAGCGCACCCACTGGCGTAGGCTATCAGACAAAAGTGATCCGTGTCCGAGAAGTATTGACCTGCCAGACATTTAGCTCCTCATATTCATCCAGAGCTGCCTGGAACTGGGCTGGTGTGAAGCCACGCGATATGCAGCGCTGTTCAGCCTCAGAAAAGCGGACACTCCGCCCCCCTGACACCAATTCACGGATGGTGGCAAATATCACATCTGCTGGCCTCTGGGTCCTGAAAGACAAGGAAGGAAAAGGTTAAGGTGCAAGGCTATATTATAAACAACAGTAGCAATCAGCAACAAAATCCTGAGGTCAAACTTGTATGTGTGCAGGAGCCACAAAGGGAGGGAGTAGCCAGCTCAATTAAGTCCAACGACCCAACTTCATTCTACAGTAAGATACGCACCTGGCTGTTTGTCCCTTTTCACCTAGAAGGGAGTCCTTTGACATCTCCATCAACCTTATGGCTTCATTCACATCTTCCTTCTCCACAATGTCTACCATCCGAAGGCGAGCCTAAGGGGAAGGCATGGAAAAGATGGGGATAGGAGGGGAGGAGGGGGATCAAGTCAGGGATCTTTGCTCTAGCTTCAAGCCTGGGCAAACCACATTTTCCTACTCATTGAACAAAAAGTGGGGACTCCTCCCTGCCCCCCACATCTGCAGTGTTGGGCCGGCACTGTCAGACCGAGACAAGTGCAATGCCCAGGGCAGCGTCCAGCAATTGCCCAAGTCTCCGCCTCTCAACACTGGCCAGTCCCGGTGGGTGTTCAGCTGTCCTGTGAGGGAGACCAGACCCTTCTGAACTCCACTAGGCTCCCCATCAAGACAAATGGAGCCTGGGGCGCTCAGCTAGGGCCACTGTCAGAGGTTGTGTCCTGGGGGCTCGGGAAGTGCTAGCTCAGCAGTAGGTCGGGTAATTACACTACCTGCACGAACAGCACTTTGGAGCCCCCATGACTAAGGTCCCAGAGGGGAGGACAGAATGGAGATTTCTAAGATCATATCTAGGATATCAGGAATTCAAGTCCTTCGACCCCTCATGGACTCAAGCAGCAAGCAGCCTTTCCCTCCGCGGGCGTTGCACGTGCCCTGCTGGAGCAGCAAGTACCCACAGTGCGGTAGCACAGAGGACCACTATCTGCACTGTCAGCACTTTAGTCCCAACAGGGCTGGTAGGAGGGAAGGAGGCCACTTGAGGGCCATTAGGTGAGGTGGCAGGCAAGGGTCAGCCTTCCAGCTGACAGGGACCCACCACTCACCAGAGCAGTGGAAAGTCGGAGAATGGCCAGCAGGGTCCGGGCAGAAGTATAGGTGGCATCCTTACTGGCCCGGGCCTCTCGCCTCATCTCCACATATGCTGCAGTGATGTAGTCAGCCAGAGATTCAGGCACTGTAGGCTGTCTCTCGCGGCACATGGCTATGTACCGCCTGTGGGAAACAGGGTCCATGGGAAAGCGGAAGACAGGCATGCTTTAGAGGGAGATTCCCCACTTAATATCCTATGCTTAAGTGGACAGCTATTTGCTTAGGTATAACGGAGTGATTTCTCCAAACAGGGCTGCCAGTACACTTAAAGTAACTTCAGGAAAATGACATTTACCAAAGCAAGACAAATGCACCTGCACTGGGAGGATTGAACTTAACCCCTTGACAAACTTGAGAGCAGGTGAAAACCAACTCGGAAACCTAAGATCAGTGAGGTTCTGAGCCATCTGCGCCATAGCTGCCTAGGGCAGGATGAAGAGGACGAGGAAGGTTCTTTTACATACAGGAGGGAGTCGCTTTTGGAGACATCCCCCAAAGATATCTAAGAGATCCTCCTGCCTCAGGTTTCATAGTAGCTGGGAATACATAAGGCCCACTGCTCCATCACCCCAAACCAGAAGTTTCTGATGACCCCATGCTTTGTGTGGCTAGGCTACAGAGAGAGCCGTGGGCCTCCTACTCTCAGGCTTAGCTACTTTGAGGGAGGAGTAAATACATTGTCCTCTCAAGACTGACAGCTTTTCAGTCATACTTGGCATAAGACAATGCCATAGACGAGTACTCCCCTGAGCCATGCCCATCGCCCCCCACTCCTCCTACCTCATAAGTTTCATATCCAAAGGTTCAAATTGGGCAGGGGGCTGCCGGCTGTGCTGGTGGACATAGGTGATGTGCTGGGCCAACCTAGAGAGAAGACAAGCAACATTCTTTAGAGCTGTAACACCCTGAGATTTTGACTCAGTATCCCTTTTTAACCCCACCTCTTCTCCAAAGCATGGCAGACAGGCCTCCCAGAAACCCCTCAACATCTCAGCTCCAACCCTCTATCTCCCTATGAACTGCAGACAAGGAAGGATGTTTAATGTGTCTGTACAAGCTTTCTGATGTTACCTCCTTGTCCCAAAGTCACTAAAATGGGCCGTGTCTATGGGTGTTATATACTTTATTCACCGGAGGTCATTGTCTCTGTCGGGCCGGTCTTGAATCAGCCAGAGGAGGTCGAACCGAGAAAGCAGAGCAGCCGGAAGCTGTATGTTCTGCTCCAAACTGCGGCGGGGGTTATAGCGTCCGTAGGCAGGGTTGGCCGCAGCCAGGATAGAGCATCGGGCATTGAGCGTGGTGAGAATTCCTGCCTTGGCAATGGAGATGGTCTGCTGCTCCATAACCTCATGAATGGCTGTGCGGTCAGCCTCGGCCATCTTGTCAAACTCATCAATACAGCACACACCTTGGTCAGCCAGCACCAGGGCACCACCCTCTAAGGTCAGTTCCAAGCTCACAGGGTCTCTCAACACAGCTGCTGTGAGCCCCACACCAGAAGAGCCCCGGCCTGTTGTGTATTGACCTGCAAAGAGGAACAGCAAACTGCTGAAGAAAGGAACCACTTTCCCCAGGCCTTCCAAGAGGCCTTAGTGTTTATTAATCAAGCGCCAAGTCCCATCCCTGTCCATACGCACTTCGGGGTGCCAGACGGTCAATGTAAGATAGGAGCTGGGATTTGGCCACACCAGGATCTCCCATAAGGCAGATGTGGATGTTTCCTGGCAAATGAGAAGGAAGCCTGAGTGACATTCCCTACCCAAGTTGTCCGCCAACAGGGAAGAGCACTTGAGACCTGGTCCCTTCCCAAAGTCCACACTACTTCTAAGACACCAACAACCACTAAGCCATTTACAGACTCGTGGGATACTTTTTTACCCTCCCAGATAATTCTGCCTTCCTAAGTCTCTTGCCCTTCTTACCTCTTATCTTCATGCCTTGAGGAGACTGGTCCACACCACCCACCAGGAGCAGCAACAGTGCCTTCTTCACATCTTCATGTCCGTAGATCTCTGGAGCAATAGATGCGGCCAGCTTTTCATAGAAATCCTCCTCTGCAAACATTAAGTCACAGCATTTTCCTCAGGACAAAAGCTCGGATGGGACTCGACTACCAACGAGCTCATGGCCCCTCACCTGCAATCTGCTTCAGCTCCTCTGTGCTCAGCTCTCCGGCCCCAGAGACATCATCCTCACTCTTTGTCATCTTCACAATCCGGTGGGCTTCCAGGTAAGTTTCTGAGAGTAAACCCTGGGCAGAAGAATGCCAGGATACAGATGCAGTCCCTTTAAATTCCCTATCACCAGAGTCCCTGAGAATTTTTTATCCACAAGTTCCGTCTTACTGACTTTAATTTTCTAAGGGTGTGAAGAGTGGGTGGGTGGATGAGGTGGAAAGGCAGCTATTTCCTCATTTCAAAACACCCTCACCTGTGCCATCTGTTGGAACCCTGTGCGCAGGACTGGCAAGAAGATGCCAGTGACGCTGACATGGTCACCAGGCTGGGCAATCCTTGTGTTCTCACCTTCTAGAACCACTGTGATGCTACGAGGGATGTTTCCCACAGGAACTTGGTCACTCTAAGAGATTGTGGGGTGTGGGGGAGGGCATAACACAGAACATATGAGACAAGGAGAAACGTGAAGCAGACTTGACCCAACTGACCATCATCCCAGAAGATGCCCATTTTATGGTAAGATTCAGCCAGCCCAACCTAGAAGACTTCAGGAAGGAAGCTGAGCTTTTATCCTCCTCCCAACACAACCAGAAAAATCTTCAATTAAATCACTTCCTGACTTTCTGATTAAGAGCAAATATAAAAAAATTCTAGGTAAACTTCTTTCCCAATCTCTCTTCCTGCAATTTCATAATTTCATACCCCCTAAACTCACATGTTCTTGAATCTTCATTTCCTGGAATTTAATAAATTTGGAGCCACGAGTCTGCAGGTACAGCCGCCCCCCTGAGCGATTGGTTTGGCACTCCTGGCTGGGGCACATGATCAGAGGCATGAAGGTGGGAGACTGGATCTAGAAACAAGAAAGGAAACAGGAAATCAAGTCTTACAATCACCACAAGAATCATTTTTGCTCTGTGTCAAGACATTTTTCAAGGTATGAAGAACCCTGTGCAATAGTCCCAGTCAAAACGACCAGAGAGATCAAATCAACATCAAAGAAATAAAAAACGAGTATCGAAACAACTTCTACAATAGCCTGGGAGGAAATGATAGATTGTAATCAGTGGAACAAATCATTTATTTCAGACAGAGAATACAGGCATAATTTCCTTCTCCCTATTTTATACATACCGGCTGGTAGGTCTCTGCCCCACACTGATCGCAAGTGTACGTGGCCACCACCATCCTGGGCTTGACTTCAGACACACGAGTGACAATGCCACGCACAGTTAACAATTTCCCCACAGAATCAGCTCGTACTTCCCGGATCACTCGAGGCTTGCTGCTACTTGGGCCTTGGAAATACAACTCACTAAGAGAAAGAAACGTTTGTCAGCAAGGCCTTGGAAAGCAAGCCCCTGCCCTTTCCCACAGAGATACTCACAATCTCCGCATGAGCTCAGAGGGATACTGGTTCTGGGGGTTCCGGACTGCCCCGGGGTCTCTGCTTCGCTGCTCCATCATCAGCCGGTGTTCGATGTAAACATCCAGGACATCCTTATTCACCACCTAAAAAGAAAGAAAAAGTGAGGGGCAGGACAGGAAAGATAACAGAGGGCGCTAGGCAGAAGAGCTCAGAAACCAGTCACCTACCTCCTTCTCCTTGTACTCCGGCAGAAGTTCCTGTACAACATCAGCAAACAGCCTTGAGTAGCGCTTGGCATTCTCGCAAATTGAGTCGACCAACTCAGGGTCCTCTTCAGCTATATCGTCTAGGTCCACGTACAGGGCCACTTGTTCCCGATGAGCCAGATGAACCTGAGGTAAGGAAGAGACACTTGAGGGTCAAATTAACCTCACCTACAAAAGCTCTTCCTACCTCTAGAGGGGAAAGAACAGAACACGGTCCAGCGTGGTGGTGTTTATAATCCCAGCACTTAGGATTCAGAAGACAAGAGAACAAGGAGCTTGAAGCCAACCTCAGCTCTGTAACTACACAGGGTGTTCTTGATGCTGGTCTGAGCCACAGACTCTCCCTAAAGCTAGGAATGCACGAGATGGCTCAGCAGATTAGACAGTTGCCACGAAGCCAGACGAGCTGAGTTTGCTCTCCAGAGCACACATGGTAGGAGAATGACTTCCACAAACTGTCCTTTTGACCTCCACACATGCTATGGTATACCCATGTGAGCATAAACACACAGGCATAAACACAAACAGGTAAGAAAACCCAAAAGCTAAAAATAAAAATGGAAAAAAGTCAAAACCAAAACCAACTTTGAATAAAAACAACCAAAATCAAGTCATTCACTGATAGCCAACCTAGCGATAGATAACAAGGTAGGGCACCTTATACAAGTTCTTACATGCCACTCCACTCCCCATAACCAATCCTGAGACTTACCAACTGGGTCCCATACTTGAACTGCTTCTTTCCAAGCTCATCGTTATAATAAAACTCTTGGAGGAATTTCTTAACTTTTTCTACAAATATAAATAAGAAACAAATCTTTGCGGTGAGGTGTAAAAGACCACTGCTGCCAAACCTAACGATCGGAGTTCAATCTCTGGGGCCCACCCACCGGTTGGAAGAGTCCTGCGGGTGTCTAGCACCCATTTATAAGCTGTGATATGCCCGTGAAACGCGCGCGTGCTCACACACACAATAATGTAGCAAAAAATAAATAAATAAAAGTTGAAAACAATCACTCTTCCTTTTGGATTCTTTATTTCAAACTCTTAACGGAAACCTAAGAAAACCACTTTCATTTAAGACGGAACCTATGAACTAGTTAGTTAAATTAACATTCAAAGCAAATCTACCAAGTTCTCCCTAAAGTAGGCAGAGCTCTTTTTCACAAGTCTGTTTTTACCCGGGGAAGAATATAGGTCCCCGGGCAGCTACCAGAGTCTTACCTAACCTTCCCCCAAGAGAATTCCACTCTCTGCCTTAGTTAGGAATCTGCTTCAATTCCCTCAGCTCGCTCACAATCGACTTAGGACGCTCGGCTCTCCCTCTACCAGTACAACTCTTTTTCTTCGGCTCCCGCCAGGACGTCCACCACTAGGCCTCCTCTGCACCCCACGCCCCGCTCCCGCCACTGCTTCCGCTCTTAGTAAACAAAGAAGCACATGGGCCCAGATTCCAGCCGCCTCACAGCCCAGGATTCCTCCGCCCGAGACGGGTGGCCATGCGGCGATTGGCCAGAAAGCCAAAGGGCCACTCGGGTCCACCACACTGCCACCTTTCGCCGCTGGGCGCTCAGACTCCCAATTCCAGGCACGCCCCTACCTACGGCAGCTATCTCCGAAGCTACTCCGATGCCACCGCGCGGAAGGACACTGTTTACACACGACAGTCCCTAGATCGGGTAGCGCCACTTCCGCCCGCCTCTACTTCCGCTTGGAGGGCGGTCGAAAACAACCAATCGCGGCGCGTAGCGGTATAGCAAGCCCCGCCTCTGGACTCCGGCGCGTCTCGAGTGGACGCGGGAATTCGCTAGCGCTCCAAGGCGCAGAGGCTGGCCCAGTCACCTAGCCTCCCTCAGGCCATGTATTGAAGATTCCACGTCATCCCGTCTCTCCCGAGCGCGCCCCTACTCTGCGACCTCCACTGGGTTCTCATAACACAACCACATCACCTTTTCCAAGCAGGATTACTTCCTCCACCCTTTTGATGCCCACTGCTTATTCCAGGCGCAGTTCGCCTGTCCCCAGAGTCACAGATCCCAGCTTCCCCCAAGACTCCAGCTCCCCCGCAACAGGTGTGGGTAGAGAAGTTTCCCTCCGAGGACGCCGTCCCCAGCCCTATAGAGTTCACCTTTCTCGATTGCGTAGTCCTTAAGCGCCATCGCTGCCGGGGACCGTGCGGCAGGACTTGAAGGGCTCAGAAGTCTCACTCTAGGGAAGCAGAAAACGAGCGCGCGGCGGGATGTAGCCGGCCAACCGAAATTGGCGCGAAACGTCGTCACCCATGTGACCCAGGCGGATGAGAACCGGCCAATCAGATAGGGGGTTCCCAACCGCTGCCGGCCCCTAACTTTAACCAATCACTGGACGAATCTAGATTGAATGACAGGGGCCTAGGGGGCGGGCCGGTGGAAGAATGCCAGATTCTGACGGGTTGGGCACCCGGTTTCCCGCGGTTCGAAATTAATGCTCGCGAGGGTGTGTGTGGGAGGAGTATTTCTTTTTCTTTCTTTCTTTTTATGGAGGGGGAGGAGTCTTTCTTAAAGCGCTAGCCTCCGTGCGGCCTTTTGTTCCGCGTCCGCAAGGCGGGGTGGGTTCAACTTTCGCTGTCTTCTCGTCTAACCTCCAGAACGGCCATGATTTCCCAGTTCTTCATTCTGTCTTCCAAGGGGGATCCGCTCATCTATAAGGACTGTATCCTTTGACCCGGGAGACGGGATAGGGTAGCTGGGTAGAAATCAAGCCCAAACCAGTCTGTGTCGCCTACTCCTTAACAAGCTTTCCACCTGAATAGTCCGCGGGGACAGTGGTGGTCGTGATGTGGCGGAGCTCTTCTACCGGAAGCTGACGGGACTGCCTGGAGGCGAGTCCCCGGTTGTCATGGTAACTGCTGTGGCAGGCGAGCAGGGCCTTAGAACTGTGGAGGTGGGTGGGTGTCTCATCTCTCCCTGTCAAGGGCAGCTTGGTAGGAAGCTTTTAGGGAGGGAGGATTCGTTTCTCCAAGTAAGGTAAGTGTATTGTACTAACAAGAAGCCAAATACAGAGCCATGCACCCCCATCTCTTGACTATCAACAACTCTGAGAGGTAGGTACTACCTTTACACGTTAGGCGGCCAGGTCTTAGGTCTCAGGGATCACCCAGAGTCACACTTCCTGCCATCACTAGTAGACCTCAGGGTGCCTTCTTGCAGGCTACATTACTACAATTCTGGTCTTTTGTTAATGTCCCTGTCCTTCAACTCTGCCTCAGTATCACGATGATCGTCACTTCATTCACATCAGACACAGTGGTCTCTATTTGGTGGCCACAACCTCAGAAAACGTCTCTCCTTTCAGCCTCCTGGAACTACTTTCCCGGTGAGTAGGACTGGGACATGCACCTAAGAAGGAGGGCGTGTGAGGTTTATTCACACATAATCTTCTGTGTTTCTTTAGGCTAGCCACTCTCTTGGGTGACTACTGTGGTTCACTCAATGAAGGAACCATCTCACGTAATGTGGCGCTTGTCTACGAACTCCTGGATGAAGTGCTGGTAAAGCCCAAAAACTTCCATCTTTTTAAAAATTTATTTGTTCATTTTTGTGTGTGCGTATGTATATGTATTTGCCCACACTACTGCTCATGTGTGTTCTGAGAACAACTTGCTGGAGTCGAGTCTCTTCTACTTGTTGTGGGGTCTGTTTAAGTCCAATATAAAACCACCATAACTCAAGCACTAGGTCAATGTAGATGGCAAAAATGTAATCAAGTCAATACTGATCAATCAGGGCTGTAGAACAGACTCAGGAACTTGCCTAGCATATTTAAAGGATGACACCACAAAGTGAAGGGAGTGGGGTGAGCTATATCACTGTTCAATCATATTTTGACATAAGGGGTTGAGCAAGGGAGCTTTCACCAGTCATATTAGGAGTAGTTTTCTGAGCTTGGGAACATGAGTTTAGTTGATCTTGCCAGCAAGATGGAGAAGTTGTCCTTGAGGTGTGTAAAGTCAAACAACTGTTCCCTTACAAACTGTCCCTGACATGGCTGGACTCAGACAACTGTACAAGTTGTTTCTAAGATGTCTGGAATCAGACAACTATTTGCAACAGAAGCTGTTCAGCTATTAGGAAGTCTGAGAGTGAAATGATAGTATTTAGAATAAGCTTCTTTTGCTTGTTCTCAACCAACATACTGTCTAGGTCTCTGAGATGGAACTAAGGTTGGCTCGCTTCATAGCGCGCACCAGCAGAGCCATCTCACAGGATGTTTGTCTCCATGTGTGTGTCCTTCTCTTTCCTGTTGGACAATATCAAGTATTGGTCCTGACTTTCCACCTTGTTCAAGACAGAGTACTTTGCTGGTCATGGTGGTACATGCCTTTAATATACCAACATCCAGAGGCAGATGGCTCGCTTTGATTTTCGAGGCATTCCCATTCGACATAATGAGTGAGAGGCCAGCCATGGTTACATAATGAAGCCTTGTCTCAAAAAATTAAAAAATAGAAGCCAGCCATAGTGGCGTCCTCAGGATGCAGAGGCAGGTGAATGAATCTCTTGAGTTCAAGGCCAGCTCGATCTACAGAGTGAGTTCCAGGACAGTCAGGGTTACACAGAGACACCCTATCTTGAAAAAAATAAAAATAAAAACAACAAAGAGGAAAACAGGAAGAAAAGAAAAAGGCAAGGTCTCTTTGTTCTCCAGTGCATGTACAGTAAGCTGACTAGCCTGCCAGCTTCCTGGGATTCTCCTGTCTCTATTTCTCATCTCTGAATGGGAACACTGGGATTATAGATGCTCTTTTGGTTTTTTGTTTTTTGAGACAGGGTTTCTTTGTGTAGCCCTGGCTGTCCTGGAATTCACTCTGTAGACCAGGCTGGCCTCAAACTCAGAAATCCGCCTGCCTCTGCCTCCCAAGTGCTGGGATTAAAGGCATGCGCCACCACTGCCCAGCAATGCTCAGTATCTTGCCCACCTTCTTATCTACTTAAATTTCGGGGATTGAGTTCGGGTCCACACACTTGTTCAGCAAAGACCTACTGAACCATCTCCCCAGCCCCGAGGACTTTGTTTTCTTATCCCAAGCTACCATGAAGGAAATGTCCTCTCATGGAATTTGTGGTTGGGAGGCTACATCCACACCATTTCAACTCTTTCTGTCCCTTAGGATTATGGTTATGTGCAGACTACATCCACAGAAATGCTGAGGAATTTCATCCAAACTGAAGCCGTGCTCAGCAAGCCCTTCAGCCTCTTTGACCTCAGCAGCGTTGGATTGGTCAGTAGCTGGGGAAGAAGAGGGCCAGGAGGGTTGGCTGTGAGCATCAGAGCTGAAGGTTGGTTGCCTTGGGTGCTTTACAGTTTGGGGCAGAGACACAGCAGAACAGAGTGGCCCCAAGCAGTGCAGCCAGCCGCCCCGTCTTGTCCAGTCGTTCTGACCAGGTAAGGGAAGGATCGGTGAGGCCAGACTTGATGGCCATTTTTTTTTGTCCTAGGACCCACTTATCTTTCTACTCTCTTTGACATGGTATTCCTTCCTTTACCCCTGGGCTCCCATCCCAGGATTCTACTTCAACTCTCCTGTCCCTTCTGCTGCCTCTTTTATTTTATGCATGAGTCTATGTGTGCAGAGCATGTTTTTGTGGGGAGGCCAAAGGACCAGGCCTTTGATGTCATCCTCAGGAATGCCACCCACCTCCTTTGAAACTAGCTTGGAGCTCACTGACAGGCGGGGCTGGCTGGCCTAGCAATGAGCCTTGGGGATCTGCATGTCTTCACCTCCCTAGTGTAGGTTATAGGTTACCAATAGTAACCTATATTACCTTGGCATTCACATGGATTTTGAGGACCAGACTCAGATTGTCATATTTATGTGACAAGCACTTATTTGACTGAGCCGTCTTTGCAGTTCCTGTTCCTTTGGTCTTTTGAGACAGGCTCTCCTTTGGTCCTCCAACCCAGGCTCTCACCTTGTAATCCAGAATGGTCTTGAACTCATGGCAGTCCTCCTGCCTCAGCTTCCCAAGTGCTGAGATTACAGGCATGTGTCTCCCCATGCCTGACATTGCCTGTCCATTTAAAAACAGATTTTCAGGCTGCGTGTGGTGGTTCATGCTTTTCATCCCAGTAGTGGGGAGGCAGAGGCAGGTAGATCTCTGTGAGTTTGAGGCCAACCTGGTCTACAAAGCAAGTCCAGGACAGCCAGGTCTCTTTTACACAGAGAAATCCCATCTTAACCGTGTCTTAGAAAAAAACCCAAAAAACATAAAACAAAAACAGGTTTTCAGCTCCATAACTCAGATCCTCTCTTTCTTAGAGTCAAAAGAATGAAGTATTTTTGGATGTGGTCGAGAGACTATCTGTGCTGATTGCATCTAATGTAAGTCTGGGCTCCCTCCCACTCCTGGACTTGAAGGGCAGTGATACTTGGGGAAGGCTGAGATTAGCTTCGTTTTCACCTCCAGGGCTCGTTGTTGAAGGTGGATGTTCAAGGAGAGATACGGCTCAAGAGCTTCCTTCCCAGTGGTTCTGGTGAGGACTGATGGTTAGGTGTGGTACAGGCTTCCTGGTGATGTATGTGGTGATATTTGCTATCCCTTTTCCCATGTCCTTTCCTCCCACAGAGATATGCATTGGCTTGACAGAGGAATTTTGTGTTGGAAAGTCAGAACTGAGAGGTAAAGAGAGCATGAATTTTTCCCTCCAAAATAATACGAAGAGAAGTTGGAAGTGTCCCGTCTCTTCTCTGAAACATGCGTCAGGAGAACCGTCTCCTTTCTTGGCAGGTTATGGGCCAGGGATTCGAGTTGATGAGGTGTCATTCCATAGCACTGTCAATCTGGATGAGTTTGAGTCTCATCGGATCCTCCGCCTGCAGCCCCCTCAGGGCGAGGTCAGGTTCAGGGTTTATTCCTGGTATATTCCATCCACCAAAGGGAGGGAGGCAGGACCAGTGCAAGACCAAGCTGACCTGTCCCTCTCTGGCCTCAGCTGACTGTGATGAGATACCAGCTCTCCGACGACCTCCCCTCACCACTCCCTTTTCGGCTCTTTCCCTCTGTACAATGGGACCAAGGCTCAGGCCGGTGAGACTATTTCCTATATTTTAGAACTACTCCAAGCCATTCTGAGGCTTATGTGTTCCAGGGCTTAATATGGAAGGGTGGTGGTAGAGATGGTAGGATATAGGTTGGGAAAAGTCTTGGCTAGTGTTGTTGGGATGGATCTCTGCCCTTTTCCTGCTTGGGGTACAATTGACCCAGTCTCCTCCCATGGAGGCCCTGGATTAGCAGTGATGGGATACCAATAGGATATGATGTAATTGTATGCCACCCTTTCCAGCCTCCAGGTTTACCTGAAGTTACGGTGTGACCTGCCCCCAAAGAGGTAAGGGTTGGGACTGGTCAAATTGGGCATGGTGGCACACACCTATAATCCCAGCCCTTGGGAGATAGAAGGGTCAGGAGATCAGGGCCAACCTCAAATACATAGGGAGTTTAGAGGCCAGGTTAGACTCCATAAAGCCCTGTCTCAGATAATGAAAGACAAAACAAGAGTGGAGGTTAGTCAAGCCCAGTTTAGCTGGGACAGAAAATAGGCCCAAGGACCTGCAAACTACCCCAGCAGATGGGGGACTGAAACAGAAGGCTCACCAGTCGTGAAGCGAGACCCCATCTCAGAACAACCAGTCATTTACCAACTTTACATTCCAGTTGAGTCAGAGGTTGTGGTGTTTTTGGAAAGGGTTAGAGTTGGGAAGGCATCTGCGCTGAACTCTTACGGAGGAATAGAGAAGGGGCTGGAGGTATAGAACAGTGTGCAGAGCGTTTGCTTAGCACGCACAGAGCCCTGCCTTTGCTCCTTAGCACCACATAAGCAGTGTGGTGGTGCACACCTATAATCCTAGCACTGGAGGAAGCAGAGGCAGGAGAGGCAGAAGTTCAGAGTCATCCTCAACTGTCTACTGTCTCAAGTGCAAAGCGTAAGTTGCAGGGTAAGTCACTGCCGCCCTGGGACTGACTCCTTTCCCTCTTTGCAGCCAGGCTCTCAACATTCATCTGCACCTTCCCCTGCCCCGAGGCGTCGTCAGGTTAGCTCGCTTGCTGGGACTCCCTGGGTCGAGCCTCTGCCCTACCAGGAAGTAGGCACTTAGCTCAGCCTCTCCCTTATCCACCACCCAGCCTGTCTCAGGAACTGAGCAGTCCGGATCAGAAGGCAGTGCTGGGAGAAGGAGCCCTTCACTGGGACCTGCCCCGGGTACAAGGAGGCTCTCAGCTCTCCGGCCTTTTCCAGGTATGCGTTGTGGATCCTCACACACCTTCTCTACAGCCCTGTCCTCCTGCTGCCGGGTAACTGTCTAGCCTCACATCTTCCCTGACTCACTTACAGATGGATGTCCCTGGCTTGCAGGGACCTCCCAGCCATGGGCCTTCCCCCTCAGCCCCCTTGGGGCTGGGTCCTGCCAGCCTCTCCTTTGAACTCCCTCGGCACACGTGCTCTGGTCTCCAGGTTCGATTCCTCAGACTGTCCTTTAGCGCCTGTGGTAATGCAAACCCTCACAAGTGGGTTCGACATCTGAGCCACAGCAACGCCTACGTAATTCGGATTTGAAGCTCCCCCAAACAAGGATATGAACAGCAACGTCAGCAGGCAGTTGAATGGGAAGAAGACAATTTCTTTCTTGTGACTTTGGACAGGAAGGTTCCAGACTCAGCCTTTCTGTTATGTGACGCAGGGAGGCTTACAAACTTACAAATCCAACTTTTATTCTGAGGAACTTACTGTACAGTATCTAAAAAGAAAGTCACTGGGGAAAACACCTTCCTCCTTCCTCCCTCACACGTTGTTTGTGTGTGTAGGAATCTGTACGATAGGGGAGGTCAGCACATGTGACATGTCACAGAGCAGGCTGGGGAGAGCCAGGTCCAGTAGGCTGGGAGCCATTAGCCTTTGGAGTCCCTGGAGCTGGAGGGGGGCTGTCCCCAGCTTCCTGCTTCCCCCCACAGAGGGCACTGCCTCCAAGTGGAGATGGTGAAGAAGATGAAGGGGGGACTGGAGAAGGGTGAGAAGGAGGGCCTCCTTTGCCTTCCCCTGTTGGGGGAAGAGAGACCACGATGTATTTCTGAACACTGCCAGGACCAGCAGGGGCTGTGCTTGGAGGTGCAGTGGTAGCAGTGGACACCAGCTTGACGATGGGCTGCACGCTGGGAACCGTGGTGGTGACAGGAGAGGTAGTGGTAGAGCCTGAGCCAGGAGCTGAGGTGCTGAGGGACAGGACCTGAGGGAGGAAGGAGGGCCTGGGGTTATGTTGTCCTTGCTTCCCCCAGAATCCTTTTCCAGGGACCTGCTGTTGACCCATGCCCTCTGCTCCCACCTTCCCTTATAGTCCCCAATGAATGAATGGTCAAGACTGCTGCTAGCTTGAGGCCTCCAGGATTCTGAGAAGTGGCTTTTGTGCTGTCAGAGTTTGAGCCTGAAGGAATTAGGTCACAACTTGGAGGTTTCCCCAGGGTGCTCCTCACGCCCCTCGCCCGGGCTCCACATACCTGCTGGGTGGATGAGGCACTGGAAGATGAGGACATTACGATAAACTTGGTTGGAGGAGGAGAAGGCTGAGGAGGGGCAGCAGCTCTCGCAGACACCAGTGTCTGAACAGGCAAGGCAATGGAGCCAGGGACCTTCAATAAGCCAGGGGTACGAGGGCCTGGCTGAGGGGCCTGAGAGAGGGTCAGCGTGGGCCGAGGCTACGAAGAGAGACAGGAAGAAATTGTTAACACTGAAGCAGACCTGAGTCACCCTTAGCAGCTCTTCACTGGGGGTGGGAGTGGGGTCCAGCTCCCTGAGACTGCTGGCCGTGGCAAGGACTGTCCCAAGCCTGGGTCCTTGTACATGCCTGTCAGCCTCCTCCCTCAGCAGCTGACCTGTGTGATGGTGAGTGTGGTCCTGTTGACCTGCTGGGCTTGTAGAGCAGCCTGGGCCCTGGCCTTCACCACATGGGAGCAGAGAAGGGGCCCAAGGGACCCAAATTCTCCCCGATAGGCATCCTGATTGTCAGGTGGAGGGCGCAGCTTCGCCAGTACTGGGGCACAGTGTTTCTGTAGAGAAGGCAAAGTGAGGGCTGGTATCCTTCCGCAAAGGTGAGAGGGGAGCTCATCCACTGCTGCTGTTAGAAGCCACAGTGAAAAGCTATGGTTCTGTAAGTAGAGCATCAGAGTTGGGTGTGGTGCTTCATGCCTGTGGTCCCAGCACTTGGGCTGAAGCAGGAAGGTCACTGAGTTCTAGGCTCACCAGAGCTACATAGTGAATTCCAGGCTAGCCTGAGCAGGTGGCATATCTCAAAGTAGAGAAAGAGGCCCAGGAGATCATAGCTTCATTGGTAGAGTGCTTTGCAAACATGTATGGCCCTGGGTTCAGCTCCCAGCAGCACAACAACAAAAAGGATGGGGGGACTGGAGAGGTAGCTCAGAGGTTTACGGCATCTGGGACTCTAGTTCCGGGAGATTTGTTACCTTGCTCTGATTTTCATGGATACCTGTACCCATGGTGTACATCATAAAGATACAAAAAAATTTTTAAAAATAAAAAGGAATGATTTCAGTGGGTGTGGTGGTGCATTCCTGTAACCTCAGCACGCAGAAGACAGGAAACAGGATTGCCACAAGGCCAGTGTGGTCTACCTTACAAGTTCAGGCTAGCTAAGGCTATACAGCAAGATGACATTGATAGGAGTCAACAAATTCCAAAATAAAAAGACTTTCCTTCCCTAAGGATCAAGTGAACAGGGTTTGCTGTATCTGCTGATGACATATTTGGTGTTCATGTGCCTTGGGCAGAGTGGGCCGTAGGGTGAGACAAACAGGATGAAGGCAGTGTAGATCAGAAGTTATTGACTATCAAGCCTTTGCGTTTGTGCCTAACTTTCCATGTGCACAACAGTGCCAGCCTCGAGAGCAAAAGAGTAAGATGTGCCTCGTGCTTGCTAAACACTGTAGCTGTGTTTGTGTCAGCTGAGGATGGGGCTGGTGGGAAGAAGGGGAGGGTATGGTGGGGGTTCATCACCAGGAGAAGGCTCTGCACATGGTCTGCTCCAATACGGTCAATGGTGCTCAGCACAGGCCCGTCTAAGACACTGCGGATCCGTTCCCCTTCCTGCTGCAGCCTTGGCAGAATTAGCGTCTTAATCACCTGGTGGGAAGGAAGGGGGAGAATCCCAGGCTAAAAGGTCACCAAAGGCCTCTCCCACACCACATACAACTGCCCCTCTCCCAGCTCCCGCTGGACACTAACATCATGTCCCAGCTCTGCCAGGCCTGCAATGGAGCCATAGCGAGTCGTCCATGGAGTCTTCTCATCTACCCAGCTCTGTAGAGAAAAAGAAAATCCCAGATGAAAAGGCTTAGAAGGGCTAACAGCTAAACCAGGCCTGGTGGTACATGACTGATCCTGGCACACAGAAGGTAGGGGCAGGAAGATTCGAAGTTTAAAACCATCCTCAAAACACGTACACGCCTTTGATTCCAGCACTCGGGAGGCAGAGGCAGGTGGATATTTCTGAGTTTGAGGCCAGCCCGGTCTACAAAGTGAGTCCAGGACAGCCAGGGATACACAGAGAAACCCTGTCTCGAAAAACCAACAAAAAAAAGCCATCCTTGGTTACACAGCAAGTTTAAGGCCTGCCTGGGGTACATGACACACTGTTTCAAAAAAGATGGCTGCCAGGTAGTGGTGACATATCCCAGGACTCACAGAAGACAGGCAGGCGGATCTCTGAGTTCAAGGCCTAGCCTGACCTACAGAGCAAGTTCTAGGACAGCCAGGGCTACACAGAAAAACTCTGTCTCAAAACAAAACTGGAAAAAGGAAAAAAAAAGGCTAACAGCAAAGGACTGGCATCGCCTATAAACACTAAACATCAAGACATAAGAGCCTCAAGTCCCTTGGGCCCAATCTCCGTGGCTCCATGTTCAGGGTATCCTTTCCACTGCCAGATGGGTGAAGCTCTTTCTTTCATGGTGATAGCCCTAAAGGGGTGATTTGCATCATCTGATATAATTGTGGCACTTACCTTGGTAAAGGTCTTAGTGATTCGGGATTGGATGTTGTTGGTGGTTGTGCTGAAATGCTTACAGATCTGGGCCACTAGACGGGCAGCAAAATCCCGGAGCGCCCAGTGATTGTCCACGTCTGGCCGCAGGCACAGCTGTCTACTCACAATGCAGGTCATTACTGCTGGAATCAGCTCATGCACCTGAGAGAGACCAGGCATTGTCAGCCAGTTCAGATAGCAGACCTCCTGTGGTAAGGTTGGCAGAAGGGTCTCTGACCCTGCAAAAGACAGTAGGTAGGCAAGACCACTCACATATTTCTCTAGATACAGTGTGGGGTTGTCCATCAGGGCCTTCACCATTCGCATCAGGTAGATGAGCAAGGCCAGGTTATTCTGAACCACATTCACACGGACCTAGGAGAGGGAACATTGATGGTGGGTACAGAGACCCATCAGATGCACTTCCCTTGCCATCCCCCTCCCTTGGAGCCTCATCACGGGTCTAGCCTTTCCCAGTTCTCTCACCCCCTCTGAGATGAAGGTACTGAACCGTGGTAGCATCTGATAGAGCCCCGGGTCCGTGGCAATGCTCTGCAGAGCTTCCTGTGGGAGGGGGCAATGAGTTAGGTGGGACCATTTACTGCAGAAAAACTACCACTGTTCTAGGAAGATTCTTCCTCTGTGTGAAGAGAGGCCAGAGGGCAGGCTTACCGCTCTCTTGGCCTCACAGGATCCTACACAGGCTTCCGTGATCTCCTTGTAATACAGTTGCTGCTCCACAGACAGCTCATGGATGCTGCGGGGCTTCAGGCGGAAAGGGGCTCCCTCCAGCAAGGGGGGTGCCTTCTTCTCCTTTCCTGTGTGAATTGAGACAGGCTTGAAAAAGAAAACTCAGCCTGGGGAGATAGCTCAGTCAGTATAGGGCTTGCCTTAAAAAAATGTAAGATGATCCCCTAGCCTAAAACACACACACACACACACACACACACACACACACACACACACAATCTGTGCCTATACATACGAACACACGTACACATGTCTAAAAAAAACCATAAGCTTCAGAAGAGGCTTCTGTACAGGACAAACCCTCACCACCACATGCAACTCTTCTGTAGGCTTCTGGACTTTCCTGGGGTTCTTTTGTCCCTGACCTCACCCACTTCACTGAGGACCATCTGGCTCTGGGATAGAGTAGGAAGGGGCCTGGTCAGGATACTGACCTTTGCCATCAGCTGCAGCTGCCCCTTGACCTTTGCCTTTCAGGGGTCCATCTTCTTCTTGGCCTGGCTTTGCTGATTTCAGGGGTTCTGTCGCCTCAGCTTTCTGCTGCTCTTTGGGAGCTGGTGGGAAAGTGGTCACAGCAGGAGTGATGAGAAGGTAGGAGGAGCCCTAGAGGACCAGGGATGGGGAAGGAGAGTAAGGGCAATAAGAGAATAACAGGAGATCTGGGCAAGGAATACCTTACCTGGGGGCGGATTCTCTGGTATGGCTGGCTGGCAGCCTTCGATGCTCAGCCAATGAGCTGTAAAGAAGATGTCAAGCTGAGTTCTGGGGCTGTACCCTGGGAAGCTGTCCTGGATGAAGGAAGGCGTATGCCCTTCCTAGTCTCCTGGCCACTCACACACTGGATGCTCGTTTCTTCTCTTGTGAAGTTCCTCCCAGTCACATGCCTCCTTCCCCTCCTCCCCGGGCACCCAGCTCTACCCCCCCTCCACCTTTGAGGCAGACATCCAGAGGCACCCGAGGCAGAGGGGTGTTGATGATATCACTCAGGTCCACTTCCTTCTCTTCATAGAAGTACAGCTCCCGGCCCCCACCAGAGGCAAACCGGAAAGGGATGAACTCCTGAGCATGGAAGCCATACAGTGGCTACACCAGGAGAGAGACAGAGAAAGACATGAGAAACAGCTCAAGGAAGGCATGGCTACGCATGCACTGTTTCCCCACTCTAAAGCCACCTGTCTCCTTTAAGCCCCTCCAAATCACCTCAACATTCTTTAACTTCAGTGCATAGTCAATGTCACTGGTAGTAAGCTTCTGTCGCTTCCCCATGTGCATGAACTTCAAAGCATCCTAGGGGTGGGGAGGAAAGAGACTTTGTTTTTGTTTTCTGAGCAGGGTTTTCTCTGTGTAGTCCTGGCTTTCCTGAAGCTCACGATATACACCAGGCTGACCTCAAACTCAAGAGATCCCCCTGCCTCTGACTCCATGCTGGGATTCAAGGCACAGCCCACCAGTGCCCCACTGAGAAGAGATATTAGGAATAAAGCACAAGTCTAGCATGCACAGGAACCTGAGTTCAATCCCCAGCATCACATAAACAAAATATGGTATTAGAACCTCAATCCCAGCAGTGGGATGTGGAGGCAGGAGGGTCAGAAGTTCAAGGTTACCGCACGTAGGTTGAGTTGTAAGCACAAAGGCAAGCTGGACACAAGGGTTACCTGGGCAATCTCCTTGATGCGGTAGCTGACCTCATCTGTCAGCAGCTGGCAAGTCTCCTCCTGAATCTGAGCAATGCCCATCGATTCTGCCACCACCTTCATGGACTCAGAGGGTAACACCGTATTGCTGAGTTTCAGTTTCTTCTCTTCGGCCATGCTGGAATTCCAGCTCCTGTCCCTGGAAGAATGCCTCCCCAGGACGGAGAGATGGAGATCCTGATAGTGGGATGGGGCAAGATAAAAAGGAAAATAACTCAAAGTCTACATCTGAGTTCCGTCCTTCCTTGCAGTTCACCGTCAAAGCAAAGCTACCAAACAATAGTTTGGGCTGTCCTTTTTCTTTTAGGCACAGGGGCTCACTATGTAGCCCTGTCAGTTCTAATTCCAGCCTCCTGCTCCGGCCTTTGAAGTACTGGGATTATAGGCATGTATTAACACGTCCAGTGACAATTTTGTTTGTTTGCTCTTTTGTGGACAGGATGGATTTCTTTAACCACACCTTAAACTCTGTAATGAAAGCTAGCCTTTACTCTGGATTCCTTTGCTTCTACCTTCCTAATTCTAGGATTACAGACATGTACCTCCACAGTTTCTGTAGTACTGGGAAATACTCTAACAACTGAACTACATCTCCAGACCAGTTTGTCCCCTACCCTTCTGACCCGAGGCTGTGTAACCTCAGCTAACCTGGAACTTGCTCTGTAGACCAGGCTGGCCTCAAATTCAGAGATGTGACTGCCTCCGTGCCTCCTGGGTGATGGGATTAAAGGCGTGTACCACCACTGCAAGGCTCAGGCTTTTTTTTTTTTTTTTTTAAATAGGGCCGCTTGTAGCCTAGGCTAGTCTCTTAGTCCATATGTAGCTGAGAATATGACCCTGGACTCCTGGTACTGCCACTTCCCAAGTGCTGGGACTATAGGCACATATCATCACATCCAGCACAATTCATTCTTATCTGGACATTTAAATCAAATCCACCAGGCTGGAAGATGTGGCTCAGGAGTAAGGTACTTAGCACGCACATGGGCCTAAGTTTGATTCCCAGCAGTGTTTTAAAACCTACGAAGCAGCCCAACCAGACCCTTTTTAGCTCAGATGACCATCACCTATCACCTGCTGAACTCCGTCCCTGGACAAGGTGTTCCTGTTTCCATTTTAGCCTTTTTGCATTTGTTCTTTAAAACCAAAGTGGTCAAAATATAAACTAGATAACTACTTCTTTCCTATAATGATTCCACTTTGACATAAAACCCTCCCTTCAAGGTCTGTCTCTTGTCCAGGTGTGGGGGTCAACACTTCTAATTTCGGTGGACTACCCTGGGTTTCATACCAGGGTATGCTTCAGAGTGAGGCCCTGCATGCTGTACACTTGTAATCCCAGCACTCTGGAAGCTAAAATGGGGAGACAGCAAGTTTGAGGCCAGCCTGAGCTATGCAATAAGTTCCTGTCTAAAGTGGTCTTTTTCTTTTTCTTTCTTATCTCTGATCACCTGTCCCTCCTTCTCCCACTTTACCCTATCACATCATTCTCCTTGCTATCCTTTAAATCTGACAGACATGTACTTGGCTTTATAGCTTTGTTGTGTTCTTCCTAAATGTGTTTGGCTGACTGCCTGACCCCACCCATCTCTCTTTAGGGGCAGGTCTCCTATAGCCCCGATTGGCTTCAAATTCACTATTAGACAACACTGGTCTTAACTCCTGGTACTTTGGCCTCTACCTCCCAAGTGCTGGGATTACAAGCACATACCATCATGCCTGGCTTTGCTTGTTTGCCAAATTTTCTTATAATAATAATAATTATATATATACATATATATATGTATATATATATATATATATATATATATATATATATATATATATCACTAGATTAAATCTAAGGCCTTCCACATGTTAAGCAACCCTTCTACAACTGGGTCTCAGGCTTGTCTGGAACTCATTCTGTGGCCTTGATTTGGAGATCCTCCTACCTTTTACATCTGTTTACCAGCCTGGCTATCATTTCTTCTTGTTTATCATCCTTACTCCACCAGTAAACAAGAAAATGTCTGTTACGTTCACTAACCTACGTGGTGCCTAGATTGGTACCTAGGACATCATTAAATATATGAATTTTAAGTTTTAAAGGTGTAAGTGTTCATTAAATACTTGGTATAGCAATTACCAAAATGAAAAAGACACAGACTCAAGCTTGGAGTTTACTCTGTGGTCAAAAGGAAAGGAGCTTGCCTGACACTGGACATGAGAAGAACAACCTCAAAAAGGTTCAGAACTGAGTTCTAGAGACTGGTTCTTTTCATCCCAAGTCTTCTCGGACTTTTGTTAAATCATGTCTACAGGAAATACAAGTATTCAGAACATACTCTGTACCTGGTGCCAGGTATACAAGAAGTAGTCGGGTCCCAGTCCCCTGCGGTACCCTTGCCACTAAGGTTTCATAAAACACTCTTTAACAGTCTCGGGAGTTTCTCAGATCAGTGGAAGCGACAGGAAGACTTCTCAGAGGACGGATAACTTGAGCTATATCCGTGCATCATTTTTCACAGCAGGGAAGTGATTCGAAGATTCCCCGGGCAGCGCTACAGGAGGTTCACAATCCACTACATCTCCCCAACATCCTTCCAGTGCACTCACGCACAGGGTCCCCACGAGCACGGACACACAACCAACCGTCCTCTTTCCAGTCCTCACATGGGCCCTTTCAAAGGGTCTCCTCCCGGATACACCTCAGACCTTCCCCCGCCAGCCAAGCACCGGGAGCAGTAAAAGCCTCTCACCGCTGCCAAGGCGCCGCTCACCCGGCGCTCGGCGCCATCTTGGCCCCGCCCCCTGGCAGGAGTAGGTCCTGGCAGAAGCCAAGAACTTATCACTGTTTCTCCCTATGTCAAAATAGACCATATTGTTTCACAGTTTGAAATTATATAAAAATTACATTCTACGTGTATGTGTAAAGATCATATTACTCTATTCTAATTACTTCAATTTATATCTTCACTACCCAGCTGTCAGGACCTGCAGGAGGCGCCACAAAACCGAGGCGGGGAAGTCTAGAGATCACGCTCCACCCACTTTCGGGCTGGCTCTGAGCATGCGCTGACCGTTCCATGAATTTTTTTTTTTTTTTAAAGCTTGCTGCCCGCTGCGCCTAAATTTAAAGGGCCCGCTGCCTTCAAGAAGTTGGTCTGAAGGCAAACGGTGGTTGTGTGTGGACTGCGTTTTGTCATGGGACCTGTGCGGCTGGAAATACTGCTTTTCATCCTGGCAGCGTACGGTGCTTGGGCTGGGGTGACAAAAGAGGAGGAAGATGACACAGAACGTTTGCCCAGCAAATGCGAAGGTACAGAAATGGAGTAGTTACTATTTACATCTCCCTATCTACCTCCTACCTCTCTAACTCTAGGCTGAATCAAATGGGCTAGGATAGATGGGTCACTCGACTGTCTTGAAAGGGGGTCTGTTAGAGTTTAGTAACACTTGAATGGGAACGAGGGAGGGAAATCAGGGTTAAGGTGGCACTACATTTCCCAAGCGGCATCCAGAAAGACCTAGGTTTTTCTTGCGGGCTTGGGCCCCAATGTATTGTGGGAATTGTAGTTCAAGAACCTGTAACGCTGGCTCTACGGAGCATCTTTCTCAGTGTGTTTCCCTCCTTGTTAAAAATCTGGACAATCTGCTTGGGTGGGGTGTAAGGTCCATACCTTATAGACATACTGTGCCCCGCCCTGGCAGAGACGCTCTTAAATTACAGGCTTGATGACCCCCTTCAGGGGTTTAAAGGTGAGTAAGTCCCCAGCTGAAGCTCATAAACAAAAGATGGAGACACCACACCACTTAGAAGTTGCCCATCAGTGTGAGGCTTTGCAGATGGGTGCACTGTAGGGCTTTTACAACAAGCAGAACGGCCTCTGGCTGCATTAGTAAATGTCTCCCACACCCCTCACCCCCCACCCCCCAACGAGAAGGAAGCCAGGTCATTGAATAAATATCCCGTGACTCCCTGACTTTAACTTTTTCTTTGGATTCATTATCACATCACTTTACACCCAACAACTTTATTATTATTATTATTATTGTTATTATTATTAACTATTGTTGTTATTATTATTACCCATGACTTGATTCTAATCTCTCACTTTCTTTTGCATCTGTGACCCCACTCTTCTGAGTCTTTTGGGAGGGTGGGGGCTGGAGACAGGGTTTCTCTATAGCTCTGGCTATCCTGGAACTTGCCTGAAGACGAGAGACTGGTCTCTAACTCAGAGATCCACCTGTCTCTGCCTTCCGAGTGCTGGGATTAAAGGCATTTGCCACTACTGCCTGGCATCTCCTAGGACTTCTTAACCATCCTAAACACAGACCTAACCTTGGGACTATTGCTTTCATACCTCTGTGTTCAGACAAAGACCTTGTGTGTGTTCACCTGGATAACATACATTTGGGGGTCAGAGGACAATCTCAGGTGTCATTCCTTCAGGAGAAACATCTACCTTTTGTTTGAGACAGATTCTCCCGTTCCCCTGGAAGTTAACCATATAAAACCACCTGTCTCTAGTTCTGATCTCAAAATACTGGGATAACATGTGCCACATCGCCTAACATTGTATAGGTTCTTTTTGTTGTTGTTGTTGTTTTAAGATGTATTTATTTTATTATGTATCTGAGTACACTGTAGCTGTCTTCATGCACACCAGAAGAGGGTATCAGATCTCACTGCAGATGGCTGTGAACCACCATGTGGTTGCTGGGAATTGAACTCAGGACCTCTGGAAGAGTGGTCAGTGCTCTTAACTGCTGAGCCATCCCTCCAGCCCCCATTGTATAGGTTCTTGGGATCTGAACTCAGGTCCTCAAGCTTACAAATACTTTACTTACAGAACTGTTTTCCCAGACCCTAAGCCAACTTTGGGGTAAGGAGAGCGCTGAAAATGTGCTTTCATATTCCATTCCTAAAAGTGACCGTGCTTCAGACACACCCAACTTCTCACAGTCAGTGAGTGTCCCTTGTCTTTTTTTCTGGACTGTTTTCCCCCTCTCCTTTCTGTATTTGATGAGCTCCCACCCATTCTTACTGGACCCAGTTTAAATGTCTCCTTTGGACTCCCTCCTTGCCTGTTGCCCACTGTGTTGTAAGTCCCTGGAGGAAAGGGACTGCTCATGTCTCAGGTCATAGCACAGTGTAAGCACTTTTGTTATTTATCCCTGCCTAGGCTGTCATTTTTGTAGGAGACTTTTCTCTTGACAAACCCAGCTCACCATGTGCCAGATCAGATACTGGGAAAGGCAGGTGTAGAAAAGATATCTCCACCCTTATTGAAATTAGAGTAAGTGACCTTTGGATGAATTTTGGATTTCCTGATGATTGAGTCTCTTTCATTTTTAAATTATATTTATCTTGTGTATTTGGTGGGTAAACATGTGTCATAGTGTAGTATGTGGTTGTGTATGTGTATAGGTAAATGTGTCATAGTACAGTACATGGAATCAGAGGGACTTTGGAGGAGTCAACTCTCTCCTTTCACCATGTGGACCTTCAGGTTCGGTAGCAGGCTCCTTTATCTGCTGAGTAGTCTCACCAGCCCTAGAACCAAGGTGTTACTTTGTTTTTTGGAGACAGGGTCTCTCTGTGTAGCCCTGGCTGTCCTGGAACTCACTCTGTAGACCAGGCTGTCCTCAGACTCAGAGATCAGCCTGCCTCTGCCTCCCGAGTGCTGGGATTAAAGGCATGCCTCACCACTACCCAGCATGAAAACAGTTTTTTGGATTGTAACCCTGAAACATGCTACTGTGTGGTCATTGTCAGTCCCAAACTATACTGGCAGTGTTTCATGGACAAATCATGATGGGTTTTGTGCTCTCTATACTCTTTAAGTCCCTGAGAAAGTAGCTCAATAAATAAAATCAGAGTGACACCACGTTCTTACACAGTGCTCACTATATACCAGACACCACGTTCTTACACAGTGCTCACTATATACCAGACACCACATTCTTACACAGTGCTCACTATATATATACCAGACACCACGTTCTTACACAGTGCTCACTATATACCAGACATCACTCTAGGGGTTTCACATATATTGATGCACTTAAATCGTCATCACCCCTCACCCCTCGATATGGGACACAGTCTTGTCCCCATATCAGAAGTGAAGAAGCTAAGACACAGCCAGTGTCCCGCAGCTCCTGAGACTGAGGCGGTATTCTCTTCCAGTCATTCTGGCTCCAGAGTGTATGCTTATGTGCATGGCTGCCTCGGGTCAAGAGCAGAAGGACTCTGATGTAGTTGCTTGTCTTCTCCACCCCCTTCGGTATCTCTTTACTCGCAGTGTGTAAGCTGCTGAGCATGGAGCTACAGGAAGAGCTGAGTCGAACTGGCCAATCCCGGGAAGTGCTGGAGCTGGGTCAGGTGCTAGACACAGGCAAGAGGAAGAGACAGGTGCCTTACAGCCTCTCGTGAGTCTTTGTACCTGTCCACCTCCTAACCAACCTCCAGAGGAGCTGCAGGGTTCCTGAAACATCAAGGGGTCTTACTTCTCTCCTTCCCACAGGGAGACGAGGCTGGAGGAGGCCTTGGAGAATTTGTGTGAGCGGATCCTGGATTACAATGTGCATGCTGAACGCAAGGGCTCGCTGAGATACGCCAAGGTCAGACGGTTCCTAGGAAGGGCCTTGCTTGGTTTTCCTCAAAAGCCTTATATATTCTTTTATATATATGTGCGCATGTAGAGGGCCAAGGAACAACATTGGGTGTTGTTTCCCAGAGCCATCCACCTTGATTTTTTGGTTTGGTTTGGTTTTCACTTTTTAAGACAGGGTTTCTCTTTGTAGCCCTGGCTGTCCTGGAACCCCCCCTCTATAGATCAGGCTGGCCTTAAACTCAGAGATCCTGCCTACCTCTGTCTCCCCTCCCAAGTGTTGGGATTAAAGGCGTGCACCACAGCAGACAGCTCCTTTTTTTCCTCCCCCAATAATTACTTCATGTGTGAGTGTGTCACAAAGCATTGCTGAAGTCAGAGTTTAGCTTGTGGGAGCTGGTTCTCTTTTTTCCTCCGTGTGGGTCCTGGGGACTGAATTCAGGTCATTAGACTTGGTGGCAATCACCTTTCCCCACTGAGATATCTTGCTACTCCCACCTTGGTTTTATTAGCAGGGTCTCACTGGCTTACCGACTTAGCAAGAAGGCAAGACTGGCTATTCAGAGAACCCCAGGATCTGGTCAGAGAACCACAGGATCTAGTCAGAGAATCCCAGGATCTGGTCAGAGAACCCCAGGGTCTGGTCAGAGAACCCCAGGGTCTGGTCAGAGAACCCCAGGGTCTGTTATGACCCTTGTTCCCCAGCACTGCGATTATAAATTCATGCTACCATGCTTGGGTTTTGCTTTTTTTTAATTTCTTAATTGTTTTTATTTTATGTGCATTGATGTTTTTTGCCTGCATGTATATCTATCTGTGTGAGGGCATTAAGTTCCCTGGGACTGGAATTACAGGCAGGTGTGAGCCGCCGTGTGGTTGCTGGGAATTGAACCCAGGTCCTCTGGAAGAGCAGCCAGTGCTCTCAACCACTGAGCCATCTCTCCAGCACCTGTTCTATTGTTTGTTTTGTTCTGTTTTTAGTTTTTTAATGTGGATCTGGGGATTTAACTAAGGTCCTCATTAGTTTACCGATTAAGCTATCTCCCCAACACAGGACCCTGTTTCTCAGAAAAGAGACCTATATCATCCAAGATCCTCAATGACCTTGCCAGTTTCCCCCTAAATCTGGAGTGTCCCCTTATTATGGCTAGACTCTTTCATAGGACACACCACAGAGTCTCCAGTGGTTGCTAAAGCTGATGTGGTGATGCAGGAAGAGTTGAGGTGGTGGACTGGACGTATACAAATTTTCTGTCCCTCAGGGTCAAAGTCAGACTATGGCAACACTGAAAGGCCTGGTACAGAAGGGAGTGAAAGTGGATCTGGGAATCCCTTTGGAGCTGTGGGACGAGCCCAGTGTGGAGGTCACATTCCTCAAGAAGCAGGTAGGATGAGATACCACTTTGCCCAGGAAGGTGAGAGAACTAAATCCTAGGACTCGATGTTGGGGATGACTACCTCTGAGCAGAGAGAAGACAGAGAGTTAAGGACTGTGCCATTTATGAAAGTAGGCCCAAAAGCACATCAAGAGGTAATATTGTGCAGCTCATAATATCTACCAGTGCATACTAAGGCACCCACTGTCTCCTGGATTCTGGGCCACACACTTTCCAGCTACTGCCTTGATTTACTCTCATGTCACAGGTGTGAATGCCAGTTCCCACTTCACAGGTTAAAATCTGAGAGGTGTTGAGGATTTGAGACAGGATTATTACATGTAATCCAGACTGGGTCTGTAACTCACTATGTGGTTGGGAATAAGCTTGAGTATAGAACCTTTCTTACCTCTACCTCCTAACTGAGATTATAGGCATCTGCCACCTAGCAGAGTAGATATACTAGATATTAGATAGTAGCCATACTGGTAAATGTTGAATAAAGACAATCACATATCTAGAAAGCCAAGTGTAACCTTTTGGCTGCCTGCCCCTCAAAAGGCACTCAGTGGAGTGGGGTGATAGGGAGTGAAAGGCAGAGGCCTTCCAATGCCCCTCCTCCTGCTCTTCTTTACCAGTGTGAGACGATGCTGGAGGAGTTTGAAGATGTTGTAGGAGACTGGTACTTCCACCATCAGGAGCAGCCCCTCCAGCATTTTCTCTGCGAGCGTCATGTGCTTCCAGCCTCTGAAACTGGTAAGTGGAAAGGTTGGGCCCCTCTCCCAGCTTCCCAGCTATTCCCGGCATTAACACTGAGATTGTTTCTTCTCATTCTACCTAGCTTGTCTACAGGAAACTTGGACTGGAAAGGAGAAGATCAGTGATGGGCAGGAGGAGGCAGATGAAGAGGAGGAGGAGGAAGAAGAGATAACCAAGACTTCAGGCAGTCCCAAGCATGACCCAGAAGATCTTTGACCCTTGCTTTTGAACCCTGAGGATGGGTCATGGAGAGTTTCCTAAACTCTTGAGCTCTCTCTTCCCCATCACTAGGCTTGTAACTGTCCTTTTTGTATGATCTCAGCTATGACCCTGGAGACCCAGAATGGCAGCAGGAAAGGAGGAGAAGGGAGGAGAAGCAAGTTTTGCCTTCAGAGATGAGCCACATGCGGCCACTTAATGGACCAAGTGTGTGGTGACAGCATTCAAACTTTTCTCTACGTTTTGCTGGCCCTCACCTACACCAATTGGTCAGTAGTGGTATGAGCTGTGGGAAAGTCACTTTGCTTTTTAAAGGGTCTATTTTAAACCCTTTTAAGAGGCCAGAGAAGAGCTGGAGATACAGCTCAGTTGGTAGAGTGACTGCCTAGTATGGACAGTGATGGGAGTTGGACCTGATGTGGTGGCATACCCCTGTAATCTCAGCACTTGAGAAGTGGAGGCAGGAATATCAGAATCCCATCCAGCTACGTGGCAGTTCAAGACCAACCGGAGCTAAATGAGACCCTGTCTCAAAAGTAAGAAGCCAAAAAGGGACCCTCAAGAACCAATATACACTGCGAACACGAGGCTGTATACCATCAATCTGTGAACCAGAACAGGATGCTGGGAGAGAGTGCAGCAATACTGGGGTTAGGTGGGGTAGACATGTGGCCTATTTCCTATTTCACAGGTGCCATATTTTCTATATTGCTATTAAACCTTTTATATGTACATCAATTGAGTCCCATTTCAAACATGCACACAATATCGATGAGGGAGCACCCAGACAGTGGGACCACTGGTCTGCTTTCTATTAGTTGCTAATGGTGTTCTTATAATCATGCACCCCAAGGATACTGGCTGGGGTTGGGAAAACAACTGTACTACTATGACTTTTAAATCCAGAGTGGCGGTGCGCGTTTATAATCCCAGCACTTTGGAGGTGGGGGCAAGAGGATCAAGAGCTCAAAGTCTTCCTCGGCTATGTAGCAAGTTCAAGACCATCCTGGGCTCCTTGACCCCTTGTATCAGGAAAATAGGAAAAAAGACAGACTCAGAAGTTAGTGTAACACATAGCGTGAACTGTACAGGATTAGGATGGCTCAACGAGGCTATCCCCGTAGTTTGTACGGAAGCCCATAAAGGGCAAAATTTCTCGCGTTTTCTTGCCTTTTGAGTTTTCCTAGCGGTTTTTTTTTTTTAAAAAGACTTAAGGACAGTGATAGTTTAGTTTCAAAGTTGACAACAGCTAGAATGAAGAAGGAAAAGATATCTTTAAAATGTGGATGCGTGAGGACCTACCAACTATAAGCCTAAGGGGACCCGACCAAAAGAATCTAGGAAGTCTTGAGGTCGCCAGTTGGGCGATACCATCTTCGGCAGGGGTAGTGGTGGAGGGCGATACCACTTTAAGAGCTGATGGGTAGCAACGAGTTGCGACTTGGAAAGAGTGGCGAGGCTTGCGGTAGGATTTCGGAGGGACTGGACAGACATCCGTGACGGGGTATATCTCCCTTGCCATGAGCGGCCCAGTGCGCACTGAGCCGCTGCACGGTGAGACCCCTTTGCTGGCGCCCAGCGACTCCTACTCGGTAATGGTTCTGCTGCGCGGCTACGCGGAGCCGCAGGGAGCGGGCGAAGCGGTACGTGCTGATGGCACGGTGACTCTCGTCCTGCCTCGGGGCTGGGCCTCAGACTCCAACCCCCGATCGGCCCCATCTGCAGACAGCGGCGCTAAGAGTGCCCTGGAGGAGGCGGTGCGTGGCCCCATCCTCGTGGACACCGGGGGACCCTGGGCTCGGGATGCGCTGCTGGAAGCCCTGGCTACTCAGGGCGTGGCCCCCGGAGACGTGACTCTGGTCGTGGGCACCCACGGGCACTCGGATCATATCGGGAACCTAGGGCTGTTTCCCGAGGCAGCTCTGTTAGTCTCTCATGACTTCTGCCTTCCCGGGGGTCTCTATCTGCCCCATGGTCTGTGTGAAACACAGCCCTTGATACTGGGCTCCGGACTGCAGGTGTGGGCCACGCCGGGCCACGGAGGACAGCGGGACGTGAGCGTCGTAGTGGAGGGCACCAGCCTGGGCACCGTGGTGGTGGCTGGCGATGTGTTTGAGCGCCTTGGTGACGAGGACTCCTGGCAGGCCCTGAGCGAAGACCCAGTAGCTCAGCAGCGAAGCCGGGAGAGGATTCTTAGCGTGGCTGATGTGGTGGTGCCTGGTCACGGAGCCCCCTTTCGAGTGGTCAGGGAAGCAGTGAAAAGTTCGGAGGATTTGATATGTGAAGGCAAGGAGGTTGCTTGACTGGACTCCAGTCGGGAAAGCCTTTCCAGCGAGGAACTGGTGTCAGTCGGTCCGGGAGACCCAGAGGACGCAGTCAGGGCAAGCATTGTTTGTCAGGTGCAGCATTCCAGGAGGCAGCTTCCACACAGGACAGAATGACTGGCATCAATCACCTTTATCATTGCAACCTAAGCAGGACGAAGGACTAGCTCAGCTCCGCATCGTCCGTGAGCCTCGGTAAAATATAGGAAAAAAAATAGTTAAAATATTTACTTGGGATGTGCGTGTGTGCCCGTGGAGTACTGAAGGCTACTTGGAAGAGTCGGTTCTCTCCATCCTGTGGGTCCCCAGGATCAAGTTCAGGTTGTCAGACTTGGTAGAAAGGACCTTTACCTGCTGAGTCATCTTGATTTATATTCTTGTTAGGACCTTCAAAAATAAAAATAGACCGGAAGTCATCCTGTCCTCATGTAAATGCAAAATGCTGATTGCAGTAATCGTTGGGATTGTAACCAGATGCTGCAAAAGAGGAACAGTGTGGCCAATAGCTTGTTTCTCCTAGGGTACACGCTGATGCGAAGGTGCCAGCCAGAGATAACCCCTTAGTAACATGACTTTGTTGTTTAGACAGTCTCATACACTCCAGTCTGGCTTCAAAGTTGAGGCCGGCCTTGAACTTCAGTTCTTATGCTTCCTCCTTCCAAATACTGGATTACAGAATAACAGGCATGTGCTGCTCCACCTGGCTTTCACCTGATTCACTCGGTGGCATCTGTAATGTCTCAAGCACTGATGTAGGTCTTGTGATACCACTACAGTGAGCAAATGACAAGTTCCCCACCTCTCCCCTCCCCCCCCCACAAGTCACATTCCACTCAGGAGACAGACAAGACAACCATAATAGTAGTAGCAACCAAATGATTATAGGTTGTGACATATAATACACACTCGTAGGATGAGGAAAGAGAGCAGGGCACAGAGAGGCTGCTTGATGTTAAGAGGTTACGAAAAGCCTCTGAAAGATGTTGCTTCTTTATTTCTTACATTCATTTATACTGCAGTGTGCATGTGTGTGTGTGTGCACACATGTGTGCACATTCAAGCTCTGGCTTGTCCATGGGTGTCAGGACAAGTTGCAAGAGTTGGTTCTCTCGTCAACCATTTGGGTTCTGAGGGTACATTCAGGTCATCAGGCTTGGCAGTAAGTACTTTTATCCTCTGAACCATCTCTCTGGTCCCTGGTTTTTTGTTTTTGTTTTAGATTAGAGTATTTTGTAGTAGGCTGGCCTCAACTTACCATATGGCTTAGGACGACCTAATTGATCTTCCTGCCTCAATCTCCCAAGTGCTGAAATTACAGATGAGTACTACCAAGCACAACATTCTCTCTCTCTCTCTCCCTCCCTCCCTCCCTCTGTCTAAAAATTTATTTATTATACGTAAGTACACTGTAGCTATCTTCAGACACCAGAAGAGGGCATCAGATTTTCATTACAAATGGTTGTGAGCCACCATGTGGTTGCTGGGATTTGAACTCAGAGCCTTCTGAAGAAGAGCAGTCAGTGCTCTTAACCTCTAAGCCATCTCTCCAACCCCTCTTTCTGTTATCATCTTTTGAGACCATCTTGTTCTGAGTCCAGGCTTGCCTAGAACTCACTGTGTAACCCCAGCTGCCTCAAAATTCTCAGTCCTCTGGTCTCGTCCTCCTGGTTGCTCTGATTACAGGAGTAAGCTACCATATGCAGCTTTTGAGGATGTGTGTCACCAAAGAACTGAATGAGGAGAAGGCTGCCTCACAGAGGATCTGAGAGAAGGGTGTCCATGGCAACAGAACAGTAGATGTCATTCTCTGAGCCACAACAGTGTGACCCACTTGAGCAGCAAGAAGGCCCATGGGGCCTTGGGAAGTGACCCAGTACAGTGCTTGTCCAGCATGTACAAAGTACTAGTTTCAATTTCCAGCATAGCCTAAAACTCAGCAAGTGGCATAAACCTAGAACTCTAGAGCTTGGGAAGTGGAGGCAGGAGGATGAGAAGTTTAAGATCATCTTCAGAGCAGGTTTGAAGCCAGCCTGGGCTACTACATAAGACCTAGTCTCTAAATAAGGACGATTCAGGGGATTGGATTGCAGAGGGACGGGGAGAAGTGGCAACGAGGGAGGTTCATATCGAGCAAACCTGGGAATCATTGTTAGAAACACGGAAGCCACTGACTCAAAAACAGGTGACGACAAACCTGATCTCATTTGTAACCACTCTCTCAGGGCTCTGTGGTACACTCCTGGAATCCCAACACTAAGGAAGCAGAGGCAGGAGGATCAAGAGTTCAGGGCCATCCCCAAACTGCATAGTGAGTTTGAAGCCAACCTGGACTATGTGCGACCAGGTTTCAAATAAGTAAAACAAATAACCACTTGATCTGGGTGGAGAAGGCCTTAGTGTGGGGCCAGAACAGGATTGGGTAGATTAGAAGGAAGTGTTAGAGCCCTGAAAGTGATAAGCTGTGATTCTCAGCGCGGGGTGGCCACCCCCTGGGCCACCTAAGACCATCAGAGATATCAGATATTTACATTATGATCCATAACAGTAGCAAAATTACAGTAGCAAAATAATAATAATAATAATTTTGTGATTAGGGGTCACCACACCATGAGGAACTGTGGTAAAAGGTCACAGCATTGGGACGGTTGAGAAGCCGTGCTTCAGGTGAGGACTCTGGCATGTGCTCCTATTCCAGAAGTCTTCACTGTGGCTACTGCAGAGGGAAGCCCATCTTGTTTCCTTTAGGTCAGCGCTACGGTGAGCACACTATTGTTACTTCCTTTTTATGGTGAGTAAACAGAACAAAGCAAAAACCCAACAGGTTAAGTAACCCAGAGATGAACTAAATAGTAACTGAGAAACAGCAGTCACTGAAGTAGGGAGTCAGTCAAACCCAAGGAACCTGGCGCCTGAGGGTTTCCCAGTACAGGACGTGCTGGGACGGCTTCTGGATTAGATTGCACATTTATTTCCTATCAACCAATGGAAAAAAAAGGACTTAGTCTCTTTTTCTGAACTAGGAGCACCTAGTATCTCACGCTTGTAATCCCAGTTCTCAGGAGGCTGAATGAGAATCGTGTTCAAATCCAGCCTGAGTGCCACAGTGAGATTATTGTCTCTCCCTAAAAGGCAGCAGGGAAGGTGAGGATGTAGATTAGTTGGTGGAGTCCCTGCCTGGAATGCACAAACCCTTGAGTTGGCGCCCAGCCTTGCATAAAACGGCATGGTGGCACATGGAGGCATCAGAAGAAATTCAAGGTTCTCTTTGCAAATTTTGGAGTTTGAGGCCCGGCTAAGCAACATGAGACCTTGGAATTCATTCATTCATTCATTCATTCGTATACATATACTTACACACACACACACACACACACACACACACACACACACACACACACACACAAATATATCAGGCCATCATGTTTGGTGACAGGCAACTTTTCCTCAGTGAGCTACTTCACCAGCCTCGATGGCCTTCCCTGCTTACCTCAAGTGCTGGAATCTCCAGGTCTGTGCCACCACACCTGACCTTAACGCCTCTCCTCCAAGGAGCTTTTAGACGGGCAGGGAAGACTGGCGCTCCATCCTCCTCACCCATCTGACAATCTGACGTCACAGGCAGATAGAATGTTCTCTCTGCACTCAAGCCACTTGGGACACACCGTGGCGAAGCTCTGATCACAGTGCTTGCTGGTTTTGTTTGTCTGTTTGTTTTATTTTTTTATTGTTTTTTTATTTTTATGAACATAGGGATTTTTCTGTGGCCACCCAGCTCTGAATAAAGATAGATAAGACTTACATTTATTAAATATTAAAAAAAATCAATCATGACTAAACCAGGCAAGATGTCATATATCTGTAATCCTCTAATCCCAGCACTGAGGCAGGGTGATCTTGAGTTCTAGGCCAACCTGGGGTGCACAGGTTTCTTTCCCCTCTTATTCTCCTTTTCCCTTTCTCCCTTTCTTCTCCTTTGAGACCATATTGGTCTCCAGAGGATGGTGACAAGCTTCTGATCCTCTTGCCTTCTGTAGTGGTTTGAATGAGTATGGGTCCAATAGACTCGTGTGTATGAATGTTTGACCCATAGGGAGTGGCACTATTAGGAGGTATAGCCTTGTTGGAGTAGGTATGGCCTTTTGCTGGAAGTATGTCTCTGTGGGGCAGGCTTTGAGGTCTCCTATGCTCAAGATATGCCCAGTGTGGCACACAGTCTCCTTCTGGTGCCTGAGGCTCAAGATGTAGAACTCTCAGCTCCAGCACCATGTCTGTCTGCATGCCACCATGCCTTCTACCATGTTGACAATGAACTAAACCTCTGAAACTGTAAGCCAGTCCCAATTAAATGTTTTCTTTTCTTTTTTAAAAAAGATTTATTTATTGTTATATGTAAGTACACTGCAGCTGTCTTCAGACACAGCAGAATAGGGTGTCAGATCTCATTACGGATGGTTGTGAGCCACCATGTGGTTGCTGGGATTTCAACTCAGGACCTTTGGAAGAGCAGTCAGTGCTCTTAACCACTGAGCCATCTCTCCAGCCCCTAAATGTTTTCTTTTATAAGAGTTGTCTTGGTCATGGTGTCTCTTCAAAGCAATGAAACCATAAGATACTTTCCATGCTTGATTGCTGGAATTACAGTTGTATGCCATCTCGCTTTGCTAGTAATGTGGTTCTGGGGGTCAAACCCAGGGATTTGTACATGCTAGACAAGTCAAAACAACAGCAATAGCAAACAACAACCTCCCCCTCCCCCCCTAAATACCTGCCAGTTTTCTTCCCCTTGGAAATGAGTTGTCTTCAGATAAGAATCTGAGAGCATCCATGTGCTGCACACCTTACAAAGTGAGCTCAGGGACAGTCTCAGCCACTTACTGAGACCCATCTCAAAACAGGAAGTAAAAGTTGCTCTGGGGATGAAGCTCAGTGGCAGAACGCTTGCTTAGTATGTGCGCGATTCTAGGTTCAATCCCCCCGGACTGCAACAGCACGAACAAATAAACCTCACAGGCCAGAACCCTAAATGCCTTGTGTGACTTTTGCCCTATCACTTGTCAGAATAGAGACAGCCACTAGAGGGCAGACTGTCTTAACTTTGCTCCCTGCCAGACCTGTTTTCCCATTCCTGTAAATTGACCCTGCAGACATCCCCCTCCTATATCTTCCACCTCCTTATCCTAGAATTAGCAAGAGGAAGTTTTCTGGGGTTGGTTTGTTTTTGAGACAGAATCTCTCTGTATAGCTCTAGATGTCCTGGAACTTGCTCTGTAATGAAGGCTGGCCTCAAAGTCACAGAAACAACCTACTTCTGCCTCCCAAGCACTAGGATTAAAGGGTGCATTACCACCACCCAGCTAGTTTTTTTTTTCTTTAAGATTTGTTTTTGATTATTTGTTTATTTTCTAAGGATTTATCATTTGTGTGCTTGTGAATGTGCGTGTGTCTTTGTGTGCACGAATATGCTCACCAGTGCCCATGGAAACCAGAAGAGGCTGTTAGAACCACTGGATTGGGAATTATAGGTAGTTGTGAGCAGAGAGATGTGGGTGCTGGGAATAGAATGTGGGTCCTCTGCAAGAGGAGCAGGCAAACTCTTAACACTATGCTAGCTCTAGAGCGCTATTGTTATTTCCTCTTCTTCTTCTTCTTCTCCCTCTTCTTCTTCTTCTGATTCTGATTCTTCTTCTTCTTCTTCTGATTCTGATTCTGATTCTTCTTCTTCTGATTCTTCTTCTCCTCTTCCTCCTCCCCCTCCTCCTCCTCCTCCTCCTCCCTGTAGCTCTCTCTGACTAGCCTGGAATAGGCCTTTAAAGTCACAGATTCCACCTGCCTCTGTCTCTTGGTTCTAGAGTTAAAGGTGCAGTACACCATGCTCATTGTCCCATTTTTATTTTTAAATTATGTATATGTGTGTGTATGTGTGTGTGTGTGTGTGTCTATGTGTGGAGGTGAGCATGTCAGTGCACATTCCTACAGCAGCAGTTGCAAGCCTGATGTAACTGGGCAATCTTTTCTCTACACAAATTGTTCTCTACTTCTGCAGTCTCCCTTACCCTGCACCAGTTAATGATCATCTTGAAAGCGACTTTCAGATGTTTTGGTTGTCAATGTTTTGTTTTGAGACAAGGTGATAGGTAGCCAGGGCTAGCCTCAAACTCATTATGTAGCCAAGGAACACACTGAACCTTTTACCCTTCAGTTCCCACTACCTGAGTATACCTCCAACATAGCTTTAGTGTTCCTTTCCTTTTCTTTCCCTCCCTCCCTCCCTCTTCTTTCTTTCTTTCTTTCTTTCTTTCTTTCTTTCTTTCTTTCTTTCTTTCTTTCTTTCTTATTTTTTTAGGAGGATCTCACTATGTAGTCCTGGTTGGCCTGTAGCTCACTGTGGAGGCTAGCTCTAACATAAGTTGAGACTTGGGCTGGAGAGGTACCCATTTGGCAACCCATTTGCAGTACAAACATAAGAACCTGAGTTTCAGCCCAAGAACCTATGTTAAAAGGCTGGGTGTGGTCATGTATACTTGTAATCTTAGTGCTGGGGAGGGGACTGGATCCTTGGGTGTCTTGCTTTGTTCTTTGTTAACTTGTCACAAACTAGAGTTGTCTGGGAAGGGAAACCTCAACTGAGAAAATGCATCCACCATAATCCAAAGCAAACACCCTGCTCCTTCACTCACTGCCCTTCAGAAAGAGCCAGCAGCCAGCACCTCCCTTCTACTAAGAGAGGGAGTCTCTCCCAAGGCAATCACTGTCAGGCCTCTCCATCAGGAGTCCTCACTGCCCCTCCTCCCCCCTCAGGGTCACTCACAGGGCACTGTGTCTCGCAGATACTCCCACCACTGCCGAAGTGTGGCCAGCCAGGCAGTTCAGGATGCTGTCCACAGTGGGGAAAGAGCGGCTAGAACAGAATGTTGAGTGCCATCTGTCTTGGAGGGTTTTGGAGACAGGTGACCAGGGCGGCATGGGGGCCTTGAGGGCAAGGTTACAGGGGAGAGAAGAATAAAGCAGATTAAATTTTGTTTAAAAGGCTCAACATGAATATTTTTCAAAATGTCAGATATTCTTTACAATTTTTCCAAATTAATTTTTTACACATTTATTTGTGTGTGTGTGTGTGTGTGTGTGTGTGTGTGTATGTGTGTGTGTGTGTGTGTGTGTGCCACATCACACATGTGGTACCCAGAGGGCAGCCTTTGGGAGTCAGATCTTCACTTTACTGTGTATGTCCCAGGGTTTCAAGGTTTTCAGCCTTGACAGCAAGAACCTTTTCCCAATGAGCAATCTTGACAGTCCAATCAGGCATTCTTCTACATACTTTATATGTAGCATATCAATGTACCCTTATAGAGCATGTGAAGTTTGTTTGTGTGTGTGTGTGTGTGTGTGTGTGTGTGTGTGTGTTTGAAAACATCTTATGTACCTCATAACTTCCCGTGGAGGTGAGAATGGTGGTCCTGCCTTCCTAATTCTCCTGCCTTCACCTCGAGAGTTCAGGGATCTCCACATTCTGACTGTAGCACTGTTCATGTCTCCACCAATGATGTGGACACTGGAGACTTAGAATTTACTGTGAACAATAACAATCATGATGGCCCAGAAGTGGTAGGAATGGCCTTTCCAATTAGGCAAGAACTCTGCCATTAAATCCTATCACCAGCCTATAAAGTGGGATTTCAAGAGAACAGTGAAAGACAGGGATAGCATTTAAACACAGGGAGTGCGCTATTATAGTCCCAGTACTAACCACTGTACCACACTTCCCTGGCAGGACAGAGGCTAAAGTTCTGGAATAAAACCTATGTGAGGACAGGGAAGATGGACCAATGGATTCTGCAATGGTAAGGACCTAAGTTTGACCCCTAGAACATGTGCAAAAGCAGGATGTGATATGTCTGGAACCCCAGCACTTGGAAAGGTAGAGATGGCAGAACCTAGAGCCTCACTGACCAGCCAGCCTAGCTGAACAGCAAGATACAGGCTCTCAGAGAGACTTTGTCTCCAAAACCAGTATGGACTATTATGTGTCCCATGTTTACTATGCCAGAACATTGACCTACTCTCTGGGTCCTTCCTACACCTGGAGCACTTCCTTCGGCCTGGAGCTTGTTGCAAGATATTTCCTATCCATTCACATTGAGGCAGTGAGAGGCCAGTGATTGGAGGGGAGAGAGGAGGAGGAGCTAAGAGAAGTGAGGGGAGGAGAGAGAGAGAGAGAGAGAGAGAGAGAGAGAGAGAGAGAGAGAGAGAGAGAGAGACAGAGACAGAGACAGAGACTAGGTGCACCAGTTGAGTGAAGCAGGGAAGGAGACACGTATATCCAGATGGCTTCAGACATATGTCTGGTGTTTTGGAGAGGTTAGAAATATTGGGATAAATCTTTATCATTGTGAATTGGCATTATGTTATTGGGAGTTTTATATACATAAATATATTTGGTTAACTATTCAAGTTGAGAGTCATGCTTTACCGGGCATTTGGATGCAGGGCGAGACCCACTGGGACATGGTGAAGAGGCCTGGAGGAGAGGTACTCATTATTAATAATTACCCACTACAGGGGCTGATAGCTGGTGGCCAGCAGCTTTCCTGGTAGGAGTGGTCGTCCACATGTGGAAACAACTCAAGTACTTCCCTCGGTGACCATGCATTTGGGGCTTAGAGTTTGCTAGGGGTTGGGGGTGGTTGAACTTCAGCCCAGAGCTTTCAAGAGAGTGGACACAATGCCACAAGACTGAACATTTGGATTCCTGTGCCTGAGGCTCTAGATTCAACCTGGCCTCCTCTCTAGGGTATAGTATAAGGTATATTCAGAGACAGCATGAAGCAACTGGTACATTCTAGCCTGTGCCCAGTGTCCTTTAGTTATTGAGCAGAGTTTCTACAAAGACTTCATTCTGTGTGCATGTGTGTGTTTTCATGTGGACTCTCAAGGATGACCCTTGTTCCAGCTCTGTCTGTTACTGGGAAGGTTCCTATAGATCTTTTCTGCCTTCCCCTTCTTTGGGTTGGGCACATGATTGATTCAAGGGTTTCTTACTTTTTGGAGGGAGGCACCAATGCCATCAATTTCTTCTTTATTGAGGGAGAACCGAGAGAGAGAGAGAGAGAGAGAGAGAGAGAGAGAGAGAGAGAGACAAGAGACAGAGACAGAGAGAGAGGGGGAGAGGGGGAGGCTGGGACCCTCTTAATATGGATGGACTTTAGTCAAGGTCTCTAGGTGCTCACTTTGCAAACACTGCATTTGGAGCCTCTATGGGCAGTAATATGTGCAGTGGACCTGGGTCCTGCCTGACTGCCTTGCTTTCTGACTGTGGTCTGAAGGAGCAGAATTAGCTCTTCTTCAAGCTTGAGCTCTGCACACCAACTACCCAGCCACCCGTGCTCTGGCAGGATCCCACCTTTTGTGGCTCTGATTACTACCGATTTACAAACCACTAAAACCCAACCCTGATGGGGGAGCAGAAAACAACATCAACAAAACAAAACAAAATCCACCATAGGAGCCTCTGAAGTGGCTCAGCAGGTAAAGGTGCCTGCTCCCAAGCCTGACGACCTGAGTTCAACTCCTGGGACTCATGCTGTAGGAAGAGAGTACTAACTTCTGCAAGTTGTCCTCTGACCTCCATGTGTCTGACAAGGCACGTATGTTCTCGTACACATACACACAGAGTGCACAAAACATGTAATTGAAAGTGTAGCACAACTTAAAGAAGGTAGAGAACAATTGAATTGAATACTTGGGACCTTCCAGTCACTTCCCCTACACTGGGAAGCTAGGCTCTGCCTTAAGAACTGCTAATTTACAATTGAATTGAATACCTGGAACCTTCCAGAGACAAGTTAATTTGCAATTGAACATTGTTCCTTTCTTAACTCTTTATCTTGTATTTTAAGCAGACTGTCTCCATCCAGGCTCACCTGAATTGGAAACAGGCGTGTCTGTCTGGTTTGGAGACTAACTGACTCTCTGGCATCAAAACCTTATACAAGTGGATCTCCTTTATGGAGCCACATAGAACTCAGATCTATGTGTGTCCACTTACGAGCTGACATGGGCACCGGTGACAGTTTGCAGAGCAATGCATTGCACAGGGGAGGATTTAATTGTCCATTTCTGAGTCCCCGGGGAGCACACCTGATTTACATAGGGGTTGGTGTCAGTCCTTGGACACTCTGTGGGGATTTCCCACCAATTTAAGGCTCTGTCCTTCCCCTCCAAAAGACACCAAAAGCCATCTAAAATGTGGAAACAATTATCTGTTCTCCACAAGGGGAATTAGGTCTCTGCTCCCACTCCCTGGTTAAAGGCCCACCGTCATGGACGGATGACTGTCCACTTGTTTGTTATCTCCTCATCTTAAAACTAATAAAGAAGGAGGAGATGTAGAGAACCATGTCGGGGTGTCTTGTCACCTGGCAGAAACACTGTTTTCCCAGCCTGTGAGAAGCAGCTGACCAGTTCGGCTGCCTGCATCTCCCGCAGAGCAGTGGGAGCTTCCAGACCTCAGTGAGCCACACCTCCCCCACCTGGTGGAGCCAAGATGACACCTATTGTTCTTCAAGGAGTTAGCGGCCTGCATCTCCCACTGATTAGCAGAGCTGTGGGATCAAAATCCTCCAACAGTGGAGCCGAAGCCCTGCTGACCAGACTGGCAACTCTGTCCAGAGGGTCCCCACCCCCAAAGCATATATTGCCACTTTTTATCCCCAAGTAAAGAGAGACTTTGTACAGCCATGCATTAATGTGTCTGTGTGTTTTTCTCTAGTCCCCTGGCATTTCATTTTCCCAGCTCTCCATCTACAGAGAACCCGCTCGTGTGTAACTCCCAGGAGGTTTCAAACAATTGGGGAGAACATTTTGATATTAGCCTGGTCTCCATATCCTTCTGCACAAGAGAGTGAACCCACCCATATAACACATGCACATATATTCTCTCTCTCTCTCTCTCTCTCTCTCTCTCTCTCTCTCTCTCTCTCTCTCTCTCTCTCTCCCTCTCCCTCTCTCTCTCTCTTTCACACACACACACACGCACACACACACACACACACCATCATACCATCTAAGCTGATGCCTATCCCCCACCCCAACATGTCCCCACCTCGCTTACCCATGTTACTCATGTTCTCCCGGGCTGCTGTTATAACCAGGATTGGAGGTATGCCTGAAGGGAGTACAACAGAGGAATCTCAAGTGACTAAGAAAAACTTAAGGAAATGTTCAGTGTCCTTAGTCATCAGGGAAAGGCAAATCAAAACAATTCTGAGATTCCACCTCACACATCAAAATGGCTAGCATAAAAAAACTGAAGGGAAAACATGTGCTAGGGAAGATGTTGAGCAAGAAGAAACATTCCTCCATTGCTGGTGGGTGTGCAAACTCCTATAACCACTCTGGAAATCAATTTTATTGTTTCTCAGAAAATTGAGAATAGTTCTCCCTCAAGACCCAGCTATACCTCTCCTGAGTATATACCCAAAAGATGCTCCACCATCCCATAAGGACACTTGCTCAACTATGTTCATAGCAGCTTTATTTCTAATGGTCAGAAACTGGAAACAATCTAGATGTCCCTCAACTGAATAATGGATAAAGAAGATGTGGTACATCTACACAATGGAATACTATTCCTCTATGAAAAACAAGGATATCATGAAATCTGCAGGCAAATGGATGGAACTAGAAAATACCATCCTAGGTAAGGTAATCCAGCTTCCAAAGGACATGTATGGTATGTACTCACTTATAAGTGGATATTAGCCATAAAGTACAGAATAACCACTCTACAATCCACAGACCTAAAGACTCAAATAACAAGGAGGGCCAAAAGAATGCTGTGTGACTCTTTCTCAGAAGGGGAAATAAAATAGATATCAGAGGTGGATGTAGGGAGGGAACTGGGTGGGAGAAGGTATGGTGAGGGGAGTGGGTCAGGGTGGGATAGGGACATCAGGGGAGAGAGAACAGAAATCAGAGGTGATTGGGGAGGGGCATCTCTAGGACATGCCAGAGACCTGGGATATGGGGAGGCTCAGGGTGTCTATGCAGGTGACTCTTGCTGAAACTCCTAGCAGTAGGGGATAAGGAAAATGGCCACTTCCTGGAGCCAGGCAGGACTCCCAGTGGAGGGATAAGAACAGCAACCCACCCACAAAACCTTTGACCTAAACTGTGTCCTGCTTACGAGATGTGCAGGGACAAAGATAAAACAGAGACAGAGGGAATGGCCAACCAATGACTGGCCCAATTGAGACCCATCTCATGGGCAAGCACCAATCTCTGACACTATTAGTGATACTCTATTATTCTTGCAGACAGGATCCTAGCACAACTGTCCTTTGAGAGGCTCCTCCAAACAGTTGACCAAAAGAAATGCAGAGATCCACAGCTAAACATTAGATGGAGCTCAGGGAGTCTTGTAGAAGCATCAGGGGAAGGATTGAGGAACCTGAAGAGGACAGGGACTCCACAGAAGACCAACAGAGTCAACTAATCTGGACCCTTGGGGTCTCCCAGAGACTGAACCATAAGTCAAAGAAGAGCATGGGCTGGACTTAGGATCCCCACACATATGTAGTAGATGTGTAATTTGGTCTTCATGTGGGTCCCCCAACAACCAGAGCATGGTCTGTCTCTGACTCTGTTGCTGGTCTGTGGATTTTGTTCTCCTAACTGGGCCCCCTTGTCTGGTCTCAGTGAGGGAGGATGTGCTCAGTCCTGCAGTGACAGAGGTGTGTGTGTGTGTGTGTGTGTATGTGTGTGTATATGTGTGAGATTCCCCAGGGGGCCTCCCACTTCTCAGAGGAGAAGGTGAGTGAGAATGTGAGAAGGAGCTGTGAGGGGAAGACTGGAAAGAGAGGGGTAGTTCATATTGGGATGTAAAGTGAATAAATCAAACAACTAATTAATTTAAAATATGGATATACTAATTTTAGAAACATTAAATTGTTTACACACTTGGTCTATGTTTTCACTCCTAAAAAGGTGCTTTATTTGAATATTGCAAAAACACAATTGAGAGATTTTAAACTTTTAAAAATTTGGAGGTTTACAATGTTAAAAAGACTAAAAATCACTGGCTTCAAATATGCTTAGTCTTGTTTTTGCTAATGTTATTAAGCTATAATATAACTTTAGACTTTTATAAGCTGTATATTAGTTTATAAATTAAATAATACAGGAAACGGTTATGTTCTATAGTCATACACCATATAAAGGTCAGAAGAGGTTCCAGTCTCTTTGTGGACTGTGCTTATACTTTAAAAAATTTTATTTTTATACTTGAAAAGATTCAGCTCAAAATCGTGATTTTTTAATACTCAACCCGAACAGGGATGGAATCTTCTCCTAGTTTCACAAAAGCTACTATAATAAAGAAATGCAAGTTGCTAGTTAGGAACCTTATAAATGATCAAGTCTTTAAATGTGTTCAGAAATGTGTTTGAAGTCACGCTAAGAACTGATGCAGTTAATTATGACTGAGCTTTATTTAGCCTCCTATGTAATGTGTGCAGGGTACAGTTTAAAGCAGAGAACTAAAAACAGATGAAGATTATTTATCTCAGACGTGCTTGCTAGCTAGCAGGCCTCAGACCCGTCAGAGAATCTGTTGAGTATAGCGTTTCATGTATTTAAGCCTACTGTCACAGAGATTCCAAAATCCTAACACTGACCCCCTCAAGGTCTCCACAAAGACTTGGGCATGGAGACAAAGGGCTCCACCTGGATTGTGGTCTGCTAACCACTGGGAAACACTGCCTTCAATGCCTTTTGCCCAATGCTTGGGCTCAGCCTGAACTGTGGACAAACCTGGACAAACATGGGAATTAATTGTCCCATATTGCCTATGATAAGGTGAGGTCAGTCTTTCCTATGTTCTTCCTCCACAGAAAAAGCTTCTCATCTTCTGGGCCTGATGGCTAAAGATTGCCTCTGCCCTCAGTGCCATGGAGACTCCAGGAGACTGGGACAACTGTCTAGGGAGCGGACATGGACTAGTCTGCCATTTTAATTGATACATATATCATTGACATTAGAATATATCCTTCTCAGGCAAGAGAGATGGCTAGGTTAAAAGCACTGACTGTTCTTCCAGAGGTCCTGAGTTCAATTCCCAGCAACCATATGGTGGCTCAAAACCATCTGTAATGGGATATGATGCACTCTTTAGTGTGTGTCTGAAGACAGCTGAAATGTACTCATAAATAAAAAATAAATCTTAAAAAATAATATATCCTTCTCTGCTGTCTGATACCATTGATGACTAAGCTAAATGTAACTCTATGCCAGAGCACAACAGACAACTAGCTCCTTACCCCAAGGTAATCCACCACATTAGTTCATTAGTCAATTCATTAGCTAGTAAGACTACCAGGACTCTGATAAAAAGAGGCAAACAGACTTGTCTGTTCACAGGCTTCAGGTTAAAGATAAACAGGTTTCAGAATTAAATTTTTACTATTCCTTTATCTAAAGGAACTCATTTTACAGTGACTGCTCTCAGGAATCAACCACCTGCGACTCACTAGATAGGGAAAAGATGTAAAGTTTGTGTAAGGCTGAGGATACAGAAGCAAGTTATGAGGACCTAAGAAAGTGCTATAGGGTTTAAGAAGGTGTTTTAAGGTTGGTTAATGTAAATGAAATCTTAAGTGATGATAAAGTGATTTAATGTATATAAAAGGAATTAAAAATTCTACAGATTTCCTCCTCTTGCTATGTTACTGTTGTGTTAGAACTTTGAAAGCCCAGAGTTGATCAGTGGGGCTCTGATAAGTTAGCAGTCTAACTCTGGGAAAGCCTTCCTCTGTAGGATCCACTATCAATCATAGCCACAAACTCAAGGTTTTAAATTCCCTTTGGTTGTCTTTTAAGTATAGACTTAAAAGTGTTTTTCATTGTGCTGAATGTCTGTATGCCCAGTCTTCTGGAGAGAGGGAGGAGCCCCTCTTTCACAGTCTGTAGTCACACTGAAAATCAAGAACAAGTGCGCTTTTGCCCTTCTGTTCCCCCGAAGGCTTCTGTCTTCCCTGAGCTTGCCTTAAGGAGTGTTTATGCTTTTAACAAAAAACTGTTTTCCAAGCCTCTACTATGACACAAAGATGTGTGTCTACTGCTTTTATCTCCAATGTGAATTTCAGTACAGATTACAAACAATGGTAATGCTAATCTGTCTAAAAGTAATCTCTTTTTGTAAATTCAAAATGATTCTTGTAAGCTTCAGAGACTCCACTTGGATCCACCTCTTATGGGTCAAATGGACCCCACATAAGTACCCTGTCAATCAACAGCCTGGGGGCTGGAGAGGTGGCTCAGTGGTTAAGAGCACTGACTGCTTTTCCAGAGGTTCTGAGTTCAAATCCCAGCAACCACATGGTGGCTCACAACCATCCATAATGAGATCTGACGCCCTCTTCTGGTGTGTCTGAAGACAGCTACAGTGTACTTACATATAATAAATAAATAAATAAATAAATAAATAAATAAATCTTTAAAAAAAATCAACAGCCTGTTTCTCACCTACTGCCTATTCCAGAGGGTAGTACTCCTCCCCCCATTACCTGGTTTTAGGACTCCCCTTGCTGCAACTACCAGGACCATGGGCCTAAAAGTTTCAAATGTATACCTAAGAAAAAATATTTCTCCCTATTATCCTTAACTTTATCTTCTCCCCCTAATATATATATATGTGTGTGTGTGTGTGTGTGTGTGTGTTCCAGTATCCTGTCAAGTCCAGGTGTTTGCTTGAGATTGCATCCAAGAAGGAGCAAGAACAGTTACCCACAGGTGCTCCAGGCTAGCCCCACAGACTGCTTTAACTGGGCCTGCACTTTCTTAGCTGCAGATATTTTCTCAGTAGTGAAACAGCCAGTTCTCCCAGGATTTGTCCAGCATCCTAGTTTTCTTAGGATCCCCCAAAATGACTTTGCCCCTCAGTCAGCAGAAATTTGTCTAAAGAACACAATATACACACTCCTCAACTATCACCCCTTCCTAGTTCCTCATTTTTAATTAAACAAAAGGGAAGAGATGGTAGCTTACAGGCCATTCCACTATGCTATTCCCAGGAACCTAGCAATGGCTTATGTCATCAGCTGCTGCTGTCCGCTTCAGGTGCACCAGGTGTATCTGCATATAAAAGATCTGCTCCCCTCTGGGCAATCTCCCCTCCTTTTTTCTGTCCTTCGGTGCACTCCCTCTATTCCGCCCTTAATGTAGTTCCTAAGAAGCTCCCAGCAAAATCCATCACAGCAGTGCAGCAGCTGGCCAGTCCTTCCTGCCCCAGCCTATGTCTGCCTTAAGATGCCTCCACAGGAGCTGTCAAAATGGAGGCAACAGGACTGCTCCTCAGTAGCCATCACACCAGCTCTCCACAGGGGCTCATCCTTTTCCTATCCCAGCAGGAGATGTCCTGCAGGAGCTCTCCACAGTGCCAGCCCCTCCATTCCAGCCTCCTCAACTGCTCTGAGAGCAGTGGGTCCTCAACTGTCCTGAGTGCTGTAGGTCCTCAACTGCTCTGGGCGCAGCTGGTCCTCAACAGCTCTGAGTGCAGCAGGTCCTCATCTGCTTTGAGTGCAGCGGGTCCTCTGGGATGGGTCAGGATATTGTGTCTTCAAGGGAGCAGACTAGCTAGGAGTCTGACCCCAGCAGGAAGGAAGAAAAACTCCAACACAAGGAAGGTACCTGCACCAAGGAAAGGACAAGATATTAAGCATCTCACAACAAAGCCAAAAGGAGAGGACCACAAGCACAAAAGCCACCTACAGAAAACAAACATATCAGGAACCAACAGTCATCTCTCTTTAATATCTCTCAATATTAATGGACTCAACTCACCTGTAAAAGGACATAAGCTAACAGACTGGATACACAAACAAGATTGAACATTTTGCTGCATACGAGAAACACACCTCAATAACAAAGACAGACACTATCTCAGGGTGAAAGGAAGGAAAAAGTTCTTCCAAGCAAATGGTTCCAGGAAACAAGCAGGAATTGCCATCTTAATATCTGATAAAATAGACTTTCAACCAAAAGTTATCAAGTGTGACAAAGAAGGACACGTCATAGTCATCAAGGGGAAAATCCACCAAGATGAACTCTCAATTCTGAACATCTACACCCCAAATGGAAGAGCACCTACATTCATAAAAGAAACTTTACTAAAGCTCAAAAGACACATTGAACCCAACACAATAATAGTGGGAGACTTCAGCACCCCACTCTCACCATTGGACAGGTCATTGAAACAAACTGAACAGAGACACAGTGAAACTAAGAGAGGTTATTTCAAATGGATTTCACAGATATCTACAGAACATTTCACCCTAAAACAAAAGAATACACTGTCTTCTCAGCACCCATCGACCCATACAAGAAGATTGAAATAATACCATCCATCCTATCAGATCACCATGGCCTAAGGCTGGTCTTCAAGAACAGCAAAAACTACAGAAAACCCACATAAATGTGGAAACTTGACAACTTTTTACTCAATGATAGCTTGGTCAGGGAAGAAATAAAAAAAGAAATTAAGGACTTCCTGGAATTTAATGAAAATATTGACACATCATACCCAAACTTATGGGACACAATGAAAGTAGTGCTAAGAGGAAAGTTCATAGCACTAAATGCCCTGGTAAAGAAACTGGAGAGATCTTACACTAACAACTTAACAGCACACCTAAAAGCTCTAGAACAAAAAGAAGCAAACTCACCCAAGAGTAGTAGAAGGCAAGAAATAGTCAAACTCAGGGCCTAAATAAACCAAAGAAACAAAGAAAATACAAAGAATCAATAAAACCAGAAGCTGGTTCTTTGAAAGAATCAACAAGATAAATAAACCCCTAGCCAAACTAACTAAAGGACGGAGAGGCAATATCCAAATTAACAAAATCAGAAATGAAAAGGGAGACATAACAGCAGAAATGGAGGAAATTAAAAAAAAATCATCAGATCCTACTATAAAAGCCTATACTCAACAAAACTGAAAAATCTAGAAGAAATGATTTTCTAGACAGATGCCACATACCAAAGTTAAATCAAGAGCAGGTAAACCATCTAAACAGGCCCACATCACACAAGGAAACTGAAGAAGTCATTAAAAACCTCCCAACCAAAAACAGCCCAGGGCCAGATGGATTTAGTGGAAAATTCTACCAGGCCTTTAAAGAAGACCTCATATCAATTGTCCTCAAACTATTCCATAAAATAGAAAGAGAAGGAACACTATCTAACTCATTCTGTGAAGCCACAATTATGCTGATACATAAACCACACAAGGACCCAACCAAAAAAGAGAACTTCAGACCAATCTCGCTTATGAATATCAATGCAAAAATACTCAATAAAATTCTTGCAAACCAAATCCAAGAACATATCAAAATCATCATTCACCACGATCAAGTAGGCTTCATCCCAAGGATGCAGGGATGGTTCAATATACGGAAATCCATCAATGTAATAATCCACTACATAAACAAACTCAAAGAAAAAGTCACATGATCATCTCCTTAGATGCAGGAAGAGCATTTGACAAAATACAACACCCCTTTATGTTGAAAGTATTGGAGAGATCAGAAATTCAAGGCCCATACCTAAACATAATAAAAGCAATTTACTACAAACCAACAGTCAATATCAAATTAAATGGAGACATATTTGAGGCAATTCCACTGAAATCGAGAACAAGACAAGAATGCCCACTTTCCCCGTATCTATTCAATATAGTACTCAAAGTGCTAGCTAGGACAATAAGACAACAAAAAGAGATCAAGGGGATACAAATTAGCAAAGAAGAAATAAAGGTATCACTATTTGCAGATAATAGGATAGTATACATAAGTGACCCCAAAAAATTCTACCAGAGAACTTCTCCAGCTGATAAACAACTTCAGCACAGTGGCCAGATATAAAATTAACTCGAATCAGTAGCCTTCCTTTATACAAATGATAAACAGGCTGAGAAAGAAATTAGGAAAACAACTCCCTTCACAATAGCCACAAATAATATAAAATATATTGGGGTTAACTCTAGCCAAACAAGTGAAAGACCTGTATGACAATAACTTCAAGTCTCTCAAGAAAGATCAAAGAAAATCTCAGAAAATGAAGAGATCTTCCATGCTCATGGATTGGCAGAGTTAACATAGTAAAAATGGCCATCCTACCAAAGGCAATCTATAGATTCAATGCAATCCCCATCAAAATGCCAACACAATTCTTGATAGACATGGAAAGAGCAATTCTCAAATTCATATGGAAAGGCAAAAAAAACAGAATAGCGAAAACAATTCTTAACAATAAAAGAACTTCTGGGGGAATCATCCCTGACCTCAAGCTTTACTACAGAGCAATAGTGATAAAAACTGCATGGTATTGGTACAGAGACAGACTTGTTGATCAGTGGAATAGAATTGAAGACCCAGAAATAAAACCACACACTGATTGATCTTTGATAAAGAAGTCAAAAATATACAATGGAAAAAAAAAAGCATCTTCAATAAATGTTGCTGGTCTAACTGGCTGTCTGTAGAAAAATAAAAATAGACTCATATTTGTCACCTTGCACAAAGTTCAAGTCCATGTGGATCATACCACATAAAACCAGATACACTGAATCTAATGGAAGAGAAAGTGAGAAAGAGTCTTGAACTCATTGGCACAGGGGGGAACCTTCCTAAACAGAAATCCAATGGCTCATGCTCTATGATCAAGAATTGATAAATGGGACCTCACAAAACTAGAAAGCTTCTGTAAGGCAAAGGAAATAGTTAATAAGACAATCTGGCAACCTACAGAATGGGAAAAAATCTTCACTAACCCCACAGAGGGCTAATATCCAAAATTTATAAAGAACTCAAGAAGCTAATCACCAAAAAACCAAACAACCCAATAAAAAATAGGATATAGAACTACACCGAGATTTCACAACTGAGGATTCTCAAATGACTGACAAGCACCTAAAAAAATGTTCAAAGTCCTTAGTGATCAGAGAAATGCAAATCGAAACGACCCTGAGATTCCACCTTATATCAATCAGAATGGCTAAGATCAAAACCTCAGGTGACAACACATGTTGGAGAGGATGTAGAAAAGGAGGAACACTCCTCCATTGCTGGTGAGTGGGATTGCAAACTGGTACAACCACCCTGGAAATCAATCTGGAGGTTCCTCAGAAAATTGGAAATAGATCTTCCCGAAGACCCCCTATACCACTCTTGGGAATATACCCAAAAGATGTCCCACCATGCCTCAGGGGCACATGTTCCACTATGTTCATAGCAGCCTTATTTGTGATAGTCAGAAGCTGGAAACAACCTAGATGTCCCACAACAGAAGAATGGATACAAAAAATGTGGTTCATTTACACAATGAAATACTACTGAGAGATTAAGAATGAGGACATCCTGAGTTTTACAGGCAAATGAATGGAACTAGAAAATTCATCCTGAGTGAGGTAACTCAGACCCAAAAGGATATGCATGGTATGTACTCACTAACAAGTGGATATTAGCACCCCCCCAAAAATAAAAAAAATAAAATACAGAATGCCTGTGATACAGTCCACAGAACTCAAAAAGGTCAACAAGCTGAAGTGCCCAAGTGAGGACACCTCAGTTCCACTTGGGAGGGAGAAGAAAGCAATCACAAATGGGGAGGGAGGAAGGGACCTAGGAGGGAAAGTGAACATGTGGGGGGGGGAGTAGAGGGGAGAGGGGAACCTGATCTGGTATTGGGTGAGAGAAAAGGACTGAAGCCCTGAAGGCCAGCAGAAAGAATTGAAACAGGTAACCTTGGGAGATAGGAGGATGGGTGGACCTTCCAGAATGCACCAGAGACATGGGAGGGGAGAGACTCATAGGACTAAAAGGGAGGGAACTTAGATGAAATGCCTGACAGTAGGGAGAGGGAACTTATAGAGCCCACCTCCAGCAGGAAGACAGGGCATCAAATGAGGGGGGGGGGCATCCCACAGTCACAACTCTGACCCATAATTGTTCTGAATTAATCTGAAAAAATTATAGGAATGGAAATGGAGAGGAGCCTGAGGAAAAGAAGGTCCAGCAGCGACAGGCTCAAAGTGAGATCCAGCTCAAGGGGAAGTCTCAAGACCTGACACTATTACCGAGGCTATGGAGTGCTCACCAAAAGGGACCCAACAAGCAGCTGAAAGAGTCGGATGCAGATGTTTGCACCCAACCGATGGACAGAAGCAGCTGACCCCTTCTGCTGAATTAGGGAATGCTGAATGAAGCTGAGGGTGACCCTGTAGGAGGACCCGCAGTCTCAGTTAATCTGGACCCCTGGGATCTCTCAAACACTGGACCACCAAACAGGAAGCATGCACCAGCTGATATGAGGCCCCTAGCACACATAGAATAGAGGACTGCCAGATCTGTGTTCATTCAAAGATGATGTACCTAACCCTCAAGGGACTGGAGGCCCCAGGGAGTTTAGAGGTCAGGTGGGGTGGAGGGTAGCGACATCCATGTGGAGACAGGGAAAGGGGAGGAGGTATGGGATGTGGACTAGTTGGAGGGTGGACAGGGTTGGGTGGGGTGGGGAATAAAATATGGAGGGTATAAAACTAATTAATAAAAAATATTTTAAAAAATTATACACATAATAATGATGAGAGGTAGAGGTGTTAAGCGACTTACTGGTAAAGAGCCTGTAGACATAATTGTCCATGTTGATTATTTGTTCCACATGGATAATAATTTGCATATTTACATCTAAATATCATATAGAGATTGTTTTATTATGATTTTACAGATGGCTCTTCAAAAGAACAAGGAGTATATGTTTTATATACAAATCCCACTTGCTTCACAAAAAAGAATAGTTCTCACCCCAGACCCTACAGCTCAAGAGTCTAAGCTCAACACAATCCATCAGCTTTCATTAGGTGTTTCTCAGTCATTGGATATTTGAACTGACCTCATGTAGGGACTGACACATGAAGGATAGACATGCACGGAGAATGGGAACTGGCCAAACTTGAGAGAACTGGAATGTTGCAGAAGAACTGTGAGTGCAGAGAGTGTAACTGAAGGCCGAAAACCCTTGGAAGGAGGTCTTTGAGGATGGAGACTAGTGAACAGAAGTTTCAATAGATGGGACATGAGTAGCTAGAGATAGAAAAGAAAGACAGGTTCAGGGTACTCCCTCCTTCTGCTGAGTCTCCTTACCTTGGAAAGAAAAGGTAAATAAATTAAAAAGCCCATAAATCTAGTTGTTTCAACATGACCTTGATATTGAACTGCTGGCACCTCTGTCTCTAGAGAACACAAACAGGAAGATTGTGCCTAGGGGGAAAAACCAGAAGCAGCCATTCCAGTTGTACAGTGAGTTGTGTGTTACTGATCCTATAGAAGATTTTCCTGCTGGTGCCTGCTCAAATTACGCCTCCATCCAATGGTGTGCTCACAGCATTAGCAAACTAGGAAATGTATCCTGCCCTTTACATAAAAAATGAAGACTTTCTCATTTCAGACCTTTGAGGCACTGAGAACCCAAACTACCCACACATCACTTTGAATTTATGACCTACTGAAACTCAAAGGTTTTAAAATTTGTACTTTCATATTTGTTTGTAAATAAATTCTTGGTAAATGTGTGTAGAAAGCAAACATTTAAAAACAAAAATGTGAACAGACTTGGGATGGATTTAAAGAGGAAATTGGAATCTGAGTATGTTTTTCCCCTAGAATATTTAATCTAAATAATACAGGGGCTAAGGAATGCAAACACAATTACATGTTTCTCAAATTCACTTGGAGGCCAAAGGGGTTAAACCAAAGTGCAAGCAGTAGGAGTTAGAGTATTTTGGAGTTTTCACCTAACAGTATTTTGGTTATAGCCTGAGAATTTACTACATCACAGTGCCTACAAGATGTAGGAAAAACCAGTCTCGAGGAAAGTCCTCTTTCTGTGGAAATGTTCCGCTGTGATACCAGACACATTTGTACTTCATTTACATCATCAATTGGGTATGTACGGTCACACTTACATGGGATTTTCATTGCTTTTTTTCTTTAAAGATTTATTTATTTATTATGTATACAGTGTTCTGCCTGCATGTATGCCTGCAGGCCAGAAGACGGCTCCAGATCTCATTGCAGATGGTTATGAACCACCATGTGGTTGAGGGCACCAGATCTCATTACATATGGATTTGAACCACCATGTGGTTGCTGGGAATTGAACTCTGGACGTCTGGAAGAGCACCCAGTGCTCATCACCTCTGAGCCACCTCTCCAGAGCCTCTCCATTGCTTTCTCCTTCAGCATTTTCTGGGATTACTGCCAGGTACTTCAGAGGATCCTGTTACCGGGTAGGAGAATCTTCTTGAACTCAAAATTCAAATTGCTGTGGATTTTAAAATCCCAGATCTTACAGTCTTAGGTTTAAATCTTCACAGTAAGTGACCATTGTTAACTAAGTGGACTTTGTTGTTTTTCTAATTTTGTGCTCGCCCTTGATCAGACTCTGACCAGGGGGTTAGAAGAGGTTCATAAGATGCTGTCTTCAGTTAAAGGCATTATCTTACACACTATGTTAAACTTCAGATTTGTAATTAGTATTCAATGGTTCTCAAAGCAGCTTGACATCTGAAACTACAGCCTGTCTGCAGAGTCTCCCCCATGCTGTCAGGTATGTAGAGATCTATGCTGGAGCACACTACAGGCTTTAAGTAGCTCCAGGAACATATTGTGTCCTGCCTCAATTTAGCTTTGTCAAATAACTCTTTCTGCATTTTCCTTCTAGGATTCCCATTGAAAGGACCTGTGTCAGCACAGGTCACAACAAGACCAAGTTGTCAGCACAGGTAGATTTATTTGCCCAGGAAGGATAAAGGGCAGGGAATAAGAGACAAAGACAGGAGGTAGAAGACACAGGGGTCAGGATTATTTATCCCCCAGATAAAGAGCTGCCTCTAGACAGAGAAGAGACAGACTTGGTCCATAAAGGGCCAAAGGGTGGTTTATAAAGAGAAAGAGGGAACCCTGTGTTAGGGTGAATTGGTTTGTTTTAATTTGGCACATTCATTAGGGCAGCCAAAGGGGGGATTTTAGTTGTTGGACTTGAATACTTAGATTGCTGGATCTTGGTAATCAGCCTCAAGAGCAGGAAGTAACGAAATAAGAGAATAGACTTTAGGGATGAAACCTAATGGTTTTTAGCAAGGCGGGGGGGGGGGGGGAGTGGAAGGGTAAGAGGCAAAACCTATCAGTGCCATGTTTGTCATGCTTGGTTCTTCAAGAGCCCTTCACCCATTACCACTAAAAACTGATAAGGGTCCTGCTTATACTAGCAAGCGCTTTAAAGGATTATACAGTTTATAGATATTATTCATGCTACTAAAATACATTACTATCCACAGGATGAAGCTACTGCAAGACAACACTTTGAAATACTTAATTGGCTAATTTTAAAAATAGAGAAGTGGTATCCATACCCATGAGGAAGAGTTAATGGATAACTTGGGAAGACATCAAAACTTTAAAGCATCAGGCAGAAACTTTGGAGAAACTATAAGTTAGCTGCTAGATAACTGACCCCCAAAATGATGCTTTTGGGTTTACAGAATGGACCGAATCTTAATCCTCAGTTTGTCAATGCAGAACCCAAATGACTTTTTTGTGGGTTATAAAAGGAACCCCTCTACCAGGAGACAGCATCATGTTATTGTGCCATGCTAAGGATGTATTTTATCCTTTAGGACAAGTTTCCTGGTTACAAAATGGTATCCAAATATTTAGGCATATGGATGAGAGACAATTTGGTTGAATTAATATAATAGATACTGTTGCTATGATATAATACAAATCCAGATTTAAGCATCATGAAGTATTCTTTAGAAATTTTACTTGTATGAAGATGGAAAGAGATTATCTGAAGTATTGCTTACTAAAGTTGACATTATTGTACCTAGAATAGTGCTATCTGTTGCTGATGGTTTAGATACTAACTTACGGCTGCATTAGGCACATGACATTAACAAAAGCAGTCAGTCTTTTTGTGTCAGAGGAGAGCCATCTCCTCTTGGGCACTGTGGTTGCTCGTGTGGATTATGCACTAGGAACCACACTTGTATCCGCAGGGCTTCCCCTGATATTTCTGTCGATGGTGTTTCTCTATCAGATGGTTTATGCTTCGATGTACTCACACCCTTCAAATCCTATCTCTAATCAGACCCTTCCCTTTTGTAAACAACTGCCTTTGGGATGGACCTTTTTGTGGATGCGCTATTCGTACTGCCCACCCTGCATGGTATAAAGGCTTATGCAGTATAGGCCACATTATACTCATTTTATTAGTAAATCCTTGCACTTGGTCAGTAGAATTAAAAGAACGCTCCAATAAAATTGTGATGAATCCTTGCACTTACTGAGCCCTGTAATGTTTGCAGTCACAACAGTTCTTTTATTGTCTATCCCAAGAATGGTTATTGGAATAGAAAGGAAGGTCTCGCCAGGCGGTGGTGGCGCACGCCTTTAATCCCAGCACTTGGGAGGCAGAGGCAGGAGGATTTCTGAGTTCGAGGCCAGCCTGGTCTACAAAGTGAGTTCCAGGACAACCAGGGCTACACAGAGAAACCCTGTCTCGAAAAACCAAAAAAGGAAGGTCTCTAAGACATATTATGCCTCCTTGTACACATGGGATTGTGTTACACTAGGAAAATCTGCCCCCCCTTGTCCCAAATTATACTGGACTTAAAAATGCCTAAAATAGGAGGGCAATGGAGGCGGATATGATGATTTCACAAGCTTCCTTTGTACTAGCCAGAAGACAACCAGGCCCCAGTCTCTACAGATCTCTCTGAATGGAGGTGCTCAAAATGGTGGCTATGGCGCTGCCTCTTTGTGACTTCAGAAAGACCCATACCCTCTGAAGGCCACTTACAAAACAATGTTGAAGAACAATTTAATGTCTGCTTCCTGCCAAGCACCATGAACACCTGAAAAACTTCTGAAACTCAAAACACATTTTGTAACCTGGAATTTATTTTCCATGAAACATGCCATTGTGGTTGGTGGTATAGAAATTTAAGAGGATTCTAAGCAAACAGAGTTAAAGGATGATACTCATCACATTTTTTTCTAGTAGTTTCCCAATTCTTAGTAAAATTTATCACACACACACACACACACACACAAACTTTGTATAATAAACTGCCTAGTGCCAGACTCTACAAGATCGAAGCAACACCAGCTACTTAGTCATTTTAAACAGGATTTCCTTGATATAACAGAAAAACCTAAGATGTCCTCTGGCCTCTGTGTGCACACGTGGAGAGCATCTGTACATATATATTTACATATACTGCACACAACCCCTTACATTCAAAAAGAGAAAACTATGCAAAACATGGCCTCCATTGTATAAAACTAGATTCTCCATGTGGTATATATAAAGAAGTATAAAGTATGGAACCAGAGTGTCATAGTGGGTGGACCAGGGGTAGCTTCAGCTTTCTGTTTGTCATTGGCAGTTCTTTTTTTTGTTTGTTTGTTTTTGTTTTTGTTTTTTGGTGCTCACACCCAGGCTCTCCACCCTTTCAGCCTCAGATCCCTCAGGAGCACTCAGGTGGGACAGATGAAGGACAGAAATAATTCCACTTCATTTTGAACAAAAAGCTTCCTTGGGTGGATGTTGTCTGGCACATCCAAGGTGGAGGTCATTTCCCAGGCATCCACAAAGGCCACTCGGAGACCAACAAAGGCAGCGCGGAGCAAGCGGTTCAGCTGGAGTGTGAACCAGTCACTGCCATACACAGATTTGTAGCCAGTATTGGCCAGTTTGATGACGACCAGAGTACTGGGTTCCCGGTCCAGCAGGGCCTTCACAGCTTTCCGGATCCCTGCCAGTCTTCGGGCAAAGATGGAGGGAGGGAACGTGGTAAAGTGGGCTCCCATGCCCAGCACCACCACCGTGTAGGGTCCCCCAGCCAGGCCGTGTAGTTCTCTGGCCACAGAGTGCAGGGAGGCCACTGGGGTGCGGAGAGAACGCAGGGGCCAGCTGTGGGCCCTCCAGTGCAACACTGTCCCCCGAGTTGTCTCCATGGCCATCAGGGGACCTACCTCGTAAGTGACATGTAGATCAACTGGCTTCAGGGCTGTTGGGAGGAGGAGAAAGAAGGTTTTAACTTAGGGAACCAAGCAAGATGGCTCAGGCAGGAAGGGCTCTTGCTGCCAGCACTCATAACTTGAATTTGATCCCCTGCGGTTCATATGGTAGAAGGAAAGAATCAGCTCTTACACATGGTTCTCTGAACTTCTCACACAGTACACTATAGGACTGTGCGCACACGCACCACCCACCCACCCACACACACACACACACACACACACTGAATTAACATGGAATTGTTAATTACCTTCTTGTATGTATACATTTTATTTATTTACTTGTTTGTTTGTTTATTTATTTATTTATTTAATGGCAACAAGTCTTACTAAGTTGTCTTGGCTGGCCTGAGATTCACGCTGTAGACAAGGCTGGCCTTGAAGTCACAGATCTGCTTGGCTGTTTCCCAGCTGTTCACATTAAAGATATCCAGCACTATACCCAGTACACACACATACACACACACACACACACACACACACACACACACACACACACACACTACACATGCACACACTGATAGTGATGAAATAAAACATAGTAGTCTGTATCTAAGAGTGACAGCAGAAGTTTCTTCTGTCCTCCACCACAGACAAACACACACATGTACACATGTACACATGCACACATGTCCACATGCACACATATACACATGCACACATGCACACACACATACGGGAGATGATGGCTACAGATTTTATTTAGAAATACAGCGATAATGAGTTTGCTGTCATCCCACACTGCATTGTTTAAAGGTTTTTTGTACTGGCCTTTAGCTATTTTTGTGAGCTCTGGTAACTAAACAGGGAAGGCAACCTCCAGAATGACTTTGTTCTTGCAGGCTGGGGTTGTGGATAAGTTAGTAGAGATCTTGCCTACCACACCTCAAGTTATATCCCAAATACACCAAGCATTAAACCAACAGGGTGTGGTAGCATATGCCTATAATTTAATCACATGAGAGGTGGAGACAGGAGGATCAGAGCACATGATGAGATTTCCCTCATTCACACACACTCTCATGTGACACACTGTTCTTAAAACTCACTCCCAGCTGGGATTTGCTTTTAATCAGGATACACAGGCTGGTGGACCTTGTGACTTTGAGGCCAGCTTGATCATCATACCAAGTTCTAGGCCAACAAGGGCTACATAGTGAGACCGCATCTCATAATCCAAAGCAAACACCCTGCTCCTTCACTCACTGCCCTTCAGAAAGAGCCAGCAGCCAGCACCTCCTTTCTACTAAGAGAGGGAGTCTCTCCCAAGGCAATCACTGTCAGGCCTCTCCATCAGGAGTCCTCACTGCCCCTCCTCCCCCCTCAGGGTCACTCACAGGGCACTGTGTCTCGCAGATACTCCCACCACTGCCGAAGTGTGGAATCCCCCATCATGTAGACAATGCGGCCAGCCAGGCAGTTCAGGATGCCGTCCACAGTGGGGAAAGAACGGCTAGAACAGAATGTTGAGTGCCATCTGTCTTGGTGGTAGAAGCCAGAGGGTTTTGGAGACAGTTGGCCAGGGTGGCATGGGGGCCTTGAGGGCAAGGCTAGAGGGGAGAGAAGAATAAAGCAGATTATATTTTGTTTAAAAGGGCCAATGTGAATATTTTCCAAAATGTCAGGTATTCTTTACATTTTTTTGTAAATTAATTTTTTACACATTTATTTGTGTGTGTGTGTGTGTGTGTGTGTGTGTGTGTGTGTGTGTGTACATGAGTGTTTGAAACAGTTTTATGTAGCCCAGGACAGTCTTAAATTCCTATGTAGTTGATTTTGGCCTTGACCTCTTTGGTGGTTTGAATAAGTTTGGTCCCCATAGACTCTTGTGTTTGAATGCTTAGCCCACAGGGAATGGCACTACTAGGAGGTGTGACCTTGTTGGGGTAGATGTTTCCTTGTTGGAGAGGGTGTGCCAATGTGGGGGTGGGCTTTGATGTCTCCTAGGTTTAAGTTCTGCCCAATGTAGAATTTCAGTCTCCTCCTGGCTGCCTATAGAAGAAAGCCTCCTTCTGGCTGCCTTCAGATCAAGATGTAGAACTCAAAGCTGCTTCTCTAGCACCATGTCTACCATCTGGATGCTGCCAAGCTTCCCACCATGATGATAATGGACTGAACCTCTGAAACTGTAAGCCAGCGCCAATCAAATGTCTTATATATGAGTTGCCTTGGTCATGGTGTCTCTTCAAGCAATGAAATTCTAACTAAGACAGCAATCTAATCTTCCTGCCTTCACCTCTAGAGTGCTGAGACTCCATATGTGCACCTCCAAACTCAGGGAGGGTAGCACTGTTCATGTTTCCATTTATACATGGGGACACTGAGGATCTAGAGTATTAGTTAAGTAATTTACCATGATCAAGAACAATGATAAGAGTCAGGCATGGTAGTGCACACCTTTGGGAGACAGAATAAGCTAGAGGGTTATGAATCCAAGGCCAGCCTGGTCTACTTAGCACGCTCCAGACCAACCAAGGCTACATAGAGAGACCCAGTCTCAAAACAAACAAACAAACAAACAAACGAGTGAAGAAAAAGCACATGAATTTCTGGAGATGATCTGAGTTGTACAATGCTTACCTATTATATTTGATGCTCTGGGTTCAAGTCTCAGCACTGAATAAATCAGTTGTGTCAGCTTCTGACCTGTAACTCAGGAGATGGAGGCAAAGGGATCACAAATTTGAGGTTGTGCTCACTAGATGGATCTCTGAGTAAAGGCTCTGCAAACCTGGTGGCAGCTTGAGTTCAATTCTCCAGGACCCACTAACAGGTGGAAGATGAGAACTGACTCCGCACAGATTCCCTCTGACCTCACATACACACATATGGCACGTGTACACCCTCACCCACACATATACACATACATAACCATACACAGGTAAGTAACTTTCAAAGGCCACTAAGATGCCTTCATCGCCAAGTTTGATGGCCTGAGACTCATGGGGTGGAGGAGAGAACCTATTTCTGCAAGTTGCCCTCTGAGCTCCACACTTTTGCTATGCTATGCATGATTACACACACACACACACACACACACACACACACACACACACACACACACACACACGCACATACATCTTTAAAATATTTTTCTAATTAAAAAATGTTCAAATTCATCCTCAGCAACATGGCATCCTCGGTTCAAGGCTGACCTATGTTAGCCAAGACACTATTTCAAAAGAAAAGACAAGCACTAGCTGGGGTGACTCAAACCTTGAATACCAGCACTCATAAGGCAGAAGCCAGCAGATTTCTCGTTTGAGACCAGCTTGCTATACACAGAATATTCCAGGTCAGCTAGTACTGCATAGTGAGACCCTATCTAAAGCAAGAAAACAACAAGAAACTCAGTTGAACAACAACAACAAAAGCTCTCTCTAAACCGCAGTTGGAAGCAGTGTGCAAAAGAGATGCTGCAGACCACACTGCCCAGAGCAAGGCTGTGGAGCGCTGCAGTCCAGCAGACAGTGCTTAGCCCTGCTGTCACCACCACACACCAAGAAAAGTGCAGGGGACCAAAAGGACATAGAGCGAGGAAACAGGGTGAGCCACAGAGACAATCCACATGAACGTTTGCTCAGCTTCATCCTTCGAAGACAAAGCCTAGCATTCATGAGGCCCTGGTTTTGATCCTGAGTTTGAATTCAATATCAGGTGAGGCTAGATTTGAACTTATGAGTAGGTGTGCACCACACTGCCCAGTAGAGCTGGATTTATCCCTTGGTGTTCGTTCGTTCTTTATTTTTTAATATATGTGCATGTGTGTATGCCATCTGTGTGTGAATACCATGTGGAGCCAGAAAAGAGTGTTTGTTGACTGTCCTTAGGCTGAAATCACAGGCTTTGGGAATCATCAAACATGGAAGCATGGAGCTCAACTCTGGTCTACTGGAAGAGCAGCAAGGCTCCTTAACATAGGAGCTGTCGCTCTACCCCTTTGCTGGTGTACTCATCCTACCTGGTAAATTCAAGATATTGTATATGTTACATATGTAAAGCTGTAGTTACGTATTTCTTTTTTTAAAAAAAAATGATGTATTTACTTATTATGTGTAAGTTTACTTATTATGTGTATTATCTGTAGCTGTCTTCAGACACACCAGAAGAGGGCATCAGATCTCATTACGGATGGTTAGGAGCTACCATGTGGTTGCTTGGATTTGAACTCAGGACTTTTGGAAGAGCAGTCAGGCTCTTAACCACTGAGGCGTCTCTCCAGCCCCGGCTATGCATTTCTTATACCTCAACAAAATATTTTTTCCTTTTGTATTAGTTCTGGGGATGGCATCCGGTTCCCTGTTCAGCTTGGCAAATACTCTACCATTATGCCATATTGCCAACCTATAAAGTGGGTTTTTAAAAAGAACCATGAAAGACAGGGTTAGTATTTGAACAAAGGAAGTGTGCTGTTACAGCCCCAGTAGTAATTACTGCACTACACTTCCTAGACAGGAAAGAGGTGAAAGTCCTGGAATAAAAGCTATCTGGGGGTCAGGGAGATGGCTCAGTGGGTTATGCAAGGGTATGGACCTACCTTTGTTCCCATAAAATATGTGTAAAAGCTGGGTGCGGTATGCTTGGAACCCTAGCAGACAGAGAGGTAGAAATGGCAGATTCCAGGGCCTCCCTGAGCAGCCAATCTAGCTGAAGAGCAAGCTCCAGACTCAGTAAAAGTCTGTCTCAAACGAGAAAGAGGATCTTATGTGCTCTTAAGTATACTATCCCAGATCAATGACCCTCTCATGACTTCCTCCATAAACCCTACCTACATAATCCCTTCCTCCAGTCTGGGGCTGACTGCTGGTGACCACAGACACACCTTTCCTGGTAGGAGTGGTCGCCCATGTGTGGATACAACTCAAGTACTTCCCTTGGTGACCATGCATTTGGGACTTAGAGGATGCTAGGGGTTTGGGGTGGTTGAACTCCAACCTGGGCCTTCCAAGTGGCTGAAACCACAGGCATCCCAAGCCACAGGGCTGAACACTTGGATCCTTGTGCCTGAGGCTCTAGACCCAACCTGGCCTCCTCTAGGGGCACTGTATCAGGTATATCCAGGGACAGAGCATAAAGCAACTGGTTCATTCCACCCTGTGCCAGTGTCCTCTAGTTGTTGAGCAGATTTTATACAAAGATTTTTTTCTGATTATGTATGTATGGAGTGGGTTCATGTGGAATCTCAAGGACTACCCTCATTCCAGTTCTGTCTGCTGTTGGGGAGTCCGCTATAGATCTCCCTCGTCCCCCACTTCAGGTTCACCTTTGGGTTGGGCATATGATGAATCCAGGGCTCCCTTACTTCTCTGAGGGAGGCATCAATACCTTCAGTTTCTTCCTTTCTGAAGGAGCATCAAGAGAGAGGCTGGGACCCTTGAATACTGTGAGTGCTTGGCTAGCCAAGGCCACTCAATACTTGCAAGTCACTGTGCAAACACTGTTTGGAACCTCTACAGGCAATAATGTGGACACTGGCCCTCCCATGCTTGCTGGCTGTGACTGTGGCTGAAAAGAGCAGAATTCGCTGTTCCTTCCTGCTTGAGTCCTGCACACAATCTAACCAGCTACCCTTGGGCTGGCAGGTCCCCAATTTTTCCTGCTTTGATCAATCTCAGATAACAAATCACTGGCAGTTGAAACTGCTTTCCCTGCAAAAAAATGTAACACAATAATAATAATAATAAACAGAGCAAGTGGGGAGAACATTTTGACATCAGACTTGTGTCTGTATATTTCTGCACAGGAGAGTGAACACCACCCATATATCACACAAATACAGAGATACAAGCCCCCACACACATACAAACACATCATACACACACATACACACACAGAGATACAGAGACAGAGAGAGACAGAGACAGAGAGACAGAGACACAGAGATAGGCCCAGAGACAAGCATAAACACTCACACACATATACATACATCACACACACACATACACATATGTTCACATGTCAGAAGACACAGACACAGAGAGACAGACACACACATCCACACCCTAACACAGCTATATACACAGAGAAGAGATACACACAAATAAACACAGAAACACTTACACATAAACATGCATACAGATACAGATAAACATTCACAAGCATAGACACAGACACACACACACACACACACACACGCCCACAGTCCATCTAAGCTGATGCCCATCCCCCACCCCAATATGTCCCAGTCTCGCTCACCCATGTTACGCATGTTCCCCTGGGCTGCTGGTAGGACCAGGATTGGAGGTACGCCTGAAGGGAGTTTCTGGTCAGTCACATTCCTGAAGAAATACTGAGTGTGAGCATTGACATAGGTTGACCAGGTGAAAATTAGATTTGCAAAGAGCAGACCATGGCTGACTGGTTATTTATCCTCTGCCTAAATCCAGATCACTACAACAAAGTGGGCACATTACATGGGGCAAGTGTAGTGGTTAGGAGGAATATACAAGGAAAGGTTTTACCAGTTTACTAATAGTTAAGATAACAGAGGAGTCACATAGTTCCTTTTATAATAAATGGAGCATGTGAAAAAATGCAATTTTCCTGCTACTACAGTCTAGAAAGAATAATAAATTTTGTTATCATTCTTACAGAAACAGCCACTAAGGAATATAACACCTTCCTCCATCCCACCCCACCCCTGCATTTTTGAGGAATCTCTAAATGATGCTGATGATGGTGATGCTGATGATGGTGATGACAAAGATGATGAAGGCCATGTTCTTGCTGTCAAGCCTGACAGACTGAGTTGATACCTGGGCTCCACATGGTAGAAGGAGAGAATTGACCTCTTCAAGTTGTTTTCTCAACTCCATATGCCTATGTTAAGATCGACACTCATTCAAGACACTAGACTTCTTACCTAGCCAGCAGGCGTTCATCATGTGACGTGGTCACCTTCAGGTACCTTCCACTTGAGTGACCCACTAGAGCATTGCAGGGCAAAGTAGGGGCTTGAGCACAGAACCAGATCTCCCCAGAAACCACATCCTTGTACTGGCAGGTAGGCCCTTCGGCTCCAGTTGACTGGGGGTCCACGTTACAGATGACCGTCTCTCGAGAGCCATCTGTTCCTCGGAAATACCCTCTAAAATCAACAGTGGCTCGTTTTTCTCTCCAGACTCTTTGCAGGACCCCAACTGCCTCACTGGAGTGGATCAGCCGCACTTGCACCTGGGCCCAGCCAGCCCAGAGCAGGGGGAAGGACAAGAGGTAAGTGCCATTCTCCAGATCCTTCACCTCCCCTGGGACTCCTGCTCTCAATCCTGGGCCCAGCAGCTTTGCTCGAAACAGATCTCCGCCATGAGCCTTGGGCCTACCCCAGTGATCCCTAGCCACAAGGATGGCCTCTAGGTTACTTCCCAGAGTATAGTTGGCCTGGGCAGGACCCTTCAAGTGGTAGGTGGAGGTTCTGGGGCTGGTAGAGGCCAGAAAGTCATCTCTGTGTCCACCAGTTGGAGGCCAGTATAGAAGGTTGGTCAGGTTGGGGAGTTCTTGAGGAAGAGAGTCCCAGTTGATGGTCTCTGAGACATATTCAGTAGCAGGATGAGATCGTGGGAGCCGCTGGATTATGGGCTCACACCAAGGTATCATGAGGCAGAACAGCTGTGGGTAAAGAGAGAGGATTATGACAGTGTGTTGAGTGTTTCCCATTTTCTTCCTTGAAGAAGGTGTTCCTGTTGGCTGAGTAGCACCAACCCTTCCTGCCTGTGTGTGGAGAGTTTTTTGGGGCCACTTGGCATGAAGTTGACATTGGGCCCTGACAGTAAGCTCACGCAGGAATATGACTTTGGGATAGAATGAAGAAGTAGGCTTCAGGCAAGACTGTGACTTTGGGCTAGGACTGGGAAGTAGGCTCAGATATCTTGGTCATCATGATAAGCCCTTGGAACTTTGTTTATTGCCTTGCTTGTTCCTTAACTATTTGTGTTTGCCTTCCTTGTTCCTTAAACTAGAACTGACCTTATTACTTGCATGTAATTAAAATGGAATAAAAGCAGATTGGGAAAAATAAATTCACCTTCAGCCTCAGAACTGGCTGGGGTCATGCTACAGTGTTGTCTAATTGTCTTTTTCTTTTTAATCCTTATGCTCCACCTGGAGAACCAGTTGACTGAGCTAGCTCTTTCATTTGTGTCTTTATGTCTGTCCTTCATAAACCTAGCATTTATCTATCTGTGTACCATATAAAAGTCTGGTGCCCAAGGAGACTAGAACCTAACATTGAATTGAGAGACCATGAAGGGTTTTTCCAGTCCCACACCCTCCTTACGCCTTCCCCCCTCCCACCTGGCATCAAGGCTAGGGCAAGTACCATTCTCCACCCACAGGATCATTCTTGAGTAAAAAGTTCTCAGAATGAATTGACTAATAGTCACCTGATCCTCTGGAAAGTCATAGAGTTCAAGTGCATGCCATGCTTGCTAGCCAATAGATTTAAAAGTCAATATGCTTAACCAATAAGTTTGAACTGTAACCTTGATGATATAATCTGTGCCCCTAAAAAGTGTAAAAACTGCTTGTAATAGCCATTCGGGGTCTCCTTCTTAGTAACTCACCTTGAGGGACTAATTGAAGGTCAACCACTACCTACTTGGTTTTGCATCTTTCTGCATCTCAGTGTCTCACTTGAGGTGGAAAGGAGGACATCTCGAAGTAAGTACCACTGACCAAGGGTCAGGGGACTTACAGAATCATCTGAAACTCAAGGTACAAATGATTGTGACCCTCCCTATGAGTGAGGAGGTACTCCCCAGGTACTCTGTAAGTGTATCCAAATGCTCTTAACCACTGAGCCATTTATCCAGCTTTGAATGCCTGTTGGTTTTTTATTTTCTTTTTAAACAGTGTGTGTGTTCCCTATGGCCCACATGTGAAGGTCAGAGGACAATTTGTAGGGTTATTTCTCTTCTTCATCCATGTCCAGGGGATCAAATTCAGGTCATTAGGCTTGGTAACTAGCTCCTTCACCTGCTGAGCCATCATGCTGATCCCATTGTTGACATTGTCTGATACGCTGGAGCACAGTAGCATAGATGCTTATAGACTCTGCAGACCCAAGATCTTAAAAATCTAAACTGATAGTGGAAAGAGAGAACCAAGAGGAATCTCACCGTGTGCATTTGTAGATCACCGAGATTTGAGGGTAGGTAGAACTTAAAATTGGGGATAAGGAGGCCAGGAAATGGATTCTGTGAAGGGTTATCTGAATACTATGTTCATGGACATGTATAATATATAATATATGCATACAAATGCTACTTAACTAACCTGTATATGAATACAGTGAGGATCAACATCCAAATTACTTCTATGTGTGTTTGTAAATTACAAACTGATTATAACATCTACAAACATGGGATAAGGCCAGTTATGACATGTTTATAGTCCCAGATTTCAGTAGGTGGTAGCAAGAAATTCAATAGTTTCAGATCATTCTTGGGTAATTTGAAGGCAGAGCTCCTGGGGGAGTAGAACAAGGCCTGAGTGGATGAATTCCTGAGTGAATGTATGCTCTTGACATGGATAAAGCTATGTCAAGGAATCAAATGCCTCAGACCCATGGAAATTGGAAAAGTCTTCCCCAAGCTAGTCTCAAGGAAATGGCAAAGCCTTCCCTACTGGTCTGAGAGTGAATGTTGATAGTGTTGACCACCAAGAACAGCATCAGCAGTGAAGTGGAGTTCACCAGAACCTAGATGCTACAGAGGGCAGAGCTGGAGAAGTGGCCCAAGCTCTTTGGAAAATGTCAGAAGATCATGTGTGGACCCCAGCCACTAGAACGAAAAGCTGTAAAGTTGAAGTTGCCTTGGAGACCCCAAGATGTAGAGATGCCAGAGCCAGGTGATACATGTCAAGGAAAGCTGCTAAGAGGAAGTGGAACAGCCAAAGAGACAGGATTTTGTTGCAGTCCACAATGCTGAAAGGAGTTGGAGATCTGAAGAACACTTTGATATCAGACATGGAAATGTAAAGTTTAGAGTTTACCCAGCTGGATTTTGATCTTGCTTTGGTTCAGTATTTCCTCACTGTGACATTTTGGAATGGTAATGTTTATCCTGTGATATTTGAAGTATGTGATCTGTTTTTTTTTTTATTTTGACGTTATAGGGGAATATAGTTAATTGATTGCATGAACCTCAAATGAGACTTTGAACTTTGGACTTTTAACATTCTTGATACTGCTATAGACTGTTGGACTTTTGAAGTTGAACTAAATGTATTTTGTATTATGCTATGGTTAGTTATGGCCCCTATAGATTCATGTGCTTGAACAAGCCTATGGGGTCAGGTAGTGGAATGTGCTGGTTTGAATATGCTTGGCCCATGGGAAATGGCACTATTAGGAGATATGGCCTTGTTGGTGGAAGTGTCTCATAATGTGGTGGACTTTGAGTTCTCCTATGCTTAAACTCTGCCCAGAGCAGAGGAGTGACTGTTCCTGTCTGCTTTTAAATAAAGATGTAGAACTCTTAGCACCTCTGGCACCAAGTCAGCCTACATGATACTATGCTTCCCACTGTGATGATAATGGACTGAACCTCTGAAACTATAAGTAACACCAATTAAATGTTTGCCTTTATAAGAGTTGCCTTGGACAAGGTGTCTCTTCACAGCAATAAAACCAAACACACACACACACACACACACACACACACACACACACACACACATCACACACCCTGCATCCCATACAATTACATACCATCCCACACATATACACAAGATAATCATAAATAAAATCATTAAGTAGGAAGCTGAGGACTCACATCCTCCATTGCAGGCATGAAGCAGAGACAGAAAACTGGAAGTAAAATAAGGCTTTAGCTCTCAAAGCCCTGTCCCAGGGACACATGTCCTTCGGTAAGGCCACCACTTCTGACCTTCTCAAACACCACAACCAAGGACCAAGTATTCAAATACTGGAGTCTGTAGAGCACATCTCTCACTTAAACTACCACATATGATGACAATTTATAAAGTCTTATAAAATAAGCTATACTCACAGGACTAAGAGGTGGCTTTATGGCTGAAGAACACATACTACTTTAGCAGGGAACCAGAGTTCAGTTCCTAGTACCTGTAACAGAGCCCCAGACCTTAGCAAAACTGACTCCATGAAAGACGTATTATTCAGGATGAAAAACTCAATACACCTGCCAAAAATAAAAACAAATTCCTAATGCAGCAAAGTTTCATAGTTGTGCCCTTCCCCCAGACCTTGTTTGCCATAGTCGCCTAGCCAACCTAGGGTGGAGTCTTCCAACCTAAGTGAAGTCTATTGTTCTGCCATATCTGTAGCTTCCTGCAAGAAGCCACTACCTGCTGAGCAACTGAGCTTGTTTTGCTGATTAGATCCTGGCACAATGGTGATGGGCTTCCACCTATATATTTCAGAGTTAAGATATTAAGCATTTGGCCTTGATCAGACCCTTTATCTTGGCTTCGTTATTTATCTTGCCTGTAAATTCTCTTTCAGCCCCAGATCTCTTTCCAGGTATATCCAATTTGACCAAAGCTGCTGAACAGCTACACATAGTTATGAGTAAGTCTATTAAATGCTATTGCTTTCAGGTTTCTGTAGTTCTGCTCTTGGCTAACTGTTCTTGTGCCAACCCAAGAATGGTTTGGTGCTTAAAAGCTCACCCTGCGAAATACTGTGTGCTACACTGGGATCCCAAACACCTAGGATAGTCACTGGCCTCCTAACAAAGACTTTCTACTGGCTTAAGCCTATGACCAAGCAATCTTCTGTGGTGAATAACCCACATCATGTCTAGAAGCCCCAGCGAGACCCCACAGATGAGACCTTGAGACACTGTGGAGGTCAGAGCTCCTTGGAACAAGGAAGAGTGCAGTGGTCAGGGGACCCCTAATATACAACCTGAGATGTTCAAGTCCTCAGGGCTTCTTTTGATCAATCACTGCCTAACTCTTCAGAGGGGTATGACATCTCTTCCCCAAGAGTAAGTAAACTAGAAAGTAGCCTGGGCTGTCACCTCTGGAGGTAAGTCTGGTTAAAGTGCCTTCTGTTTAGACACATTTTTTTTAAAGGTTTATTTATTTTATACATGTGAGCACACTTTCACCGTTGCTGTCCCCAGACACACCAGAAGAAGTCACTGGATCCCATTACGGATGGTTGTGAGCCACCATGTGGTTGCTGGGAATTGAACTCAGGACCTCTGGAAGAGCAGTCAGTGCTCTTAACTGCTGAGCCATCTCTCCAGCCCCAGACACATTCTATTTAGAGAGGTTGGACATGGCTGTTCATCCTGTGTCTGGGATCCCTGTGAGACAGGACTGAATCCCTCGTTTGTTCAAGGGTATGAATATGTGGTGACCACCCCTGGTTGCTCGCGCTCTCTCTCTCTCTCCCTCTCTCTGGCGAGTATTTCCTCTGCCCCATGCCTGCTCTAAGCAGACCCAGGGAAGGAGATTCAAGCAATGATACACATAACCCAGCATTTTCTGAAAAATTATTTTTTAAAAATTACTCCTGGACTGGTATGGGATCTGTGCCAGCAATGCGGCCAAGACATAGCACATCTTCTCTTCCGTCTAACTCTAACCAAGGAGACTTTAAACAATTTAGCTAGTTCCTTTGTAAAGCATTAAAGATAGCTACTAAGAGTTTCCGTCCCAAATATTAGAAAAATGTTATGAAAGTCTAAACATTTTCAAGGTATAAGTAAGTTCCAATTACTGGAGGTAGTGTTAAAAAGTGTTTTACAGAGAATTGATTGTGACCTTTAACATAAACCTTATATAACTTAACATAAATGTAAACCTTAAATAACATAACATAAACATAAGACCTTTAACATAAACAGAAAGCCACTTTCACCTTCTTTGTTGATGACACATAGACTTACAGATACTCATGGCCATGGAAATATGGCCTGTGACATTCTATCCAAACATTTGTACCCTGTAGCCACAGGATGGCCCATCTATCTAAGAGCTGTGGTGGCTACTGCTAGGGTAATGAAAAAAAAAAAAAGCAAACAAGTTACTCTGGGTCAAGAAGTTATACTCACAGCATGGCACAGTTGAGGCCCTCCTTTGCAGAGCACCAAAACACTGGCTAACTAATGACTGTGTGACCCAGTACCATGCCCTATTCCTGCCCACTTTCAAGTCCTATTTGAAGAACCCACTGCCATTGATCAAATCAGCTACCCTCTTTCTGACGACACAGTGCTTGGCCATGCGTGTAAGGACATGAAAGATGACACCAGGAGTTACTTTAACTGAGAGGGTTTGGGCCCAAGCCAGGCCCCTCAGCCCAGAGAGCAGAACTGATTGACTTGATGCTGGCTCTCAGATGAGGAAAAGGAAAACCCGCCTTCGTATATCCAAACTGTAAGCTTTTACTACTTGGATTATGATCTATAGAGAAAGAGGACTTCTTATTGCTAGGGAAAAGGATATTAGAAAGTCTTGGCCCTCCGAGAGGGTATTTGGCCTCTCCTACAGATTGCTGTCCTCCACATTATGAATAGAGTGACATAATCCACCTGTCACCACACTCAGGCCTTGACTGTAAGCTGAGGAAAACAGGCACAGACAAGGTATTAGCTAGAGAGACCACAGACAGCAATATGTATCCATCTTGACCTTGCCCACTGATGCCCACTTTACATGTCTAGTTTATGGAGGAAAGGGAAGGTATATCAATTATCTTTGAGACAGAAAGAAAGAGTTTACAATTCTCTGTGTGCCATGTGGCTGGGTTCCCAGGTTGCCAGAAACAAGGGAGTTTCCATTGCAAAAATTGGGTTTATAAAACTGAGTCTTCATGGGGGAAAAAAAAACCATTAAAAGTTCTGGCCTTGGGAGACAGGAAAAAACCTGTGCTGCAGGAAGGGATTCTGGGGATATGGTTAATCATTTCCAAAAATCAAGCAAAATCAGTCAAGATTGCTGGTTACGCTTAGACGTTCCTTACCTGTACTGCATAGGGATAGAAAGGAATCATACTGTCAGCCCATTGACAGTGACTATCGAAACTCACTTTGACTGGGGACAGCCCAACTTAACATTAGAGGTCATATAAGGTGCTGAAACTTATCTAGTATCACACACTTTTAACCTAGGCATTTCTCCTCATTCTGATGCCTGCTATTCTGCCTTATGGGTTAGTTCATATGGATAACAAAAATATTACTGGGCCCTGAGACTGCTGGGTGGACATGTACTGGGTGAATGAATGTGCCTCTTCTGATGCTGTACACAGGTCGATTAGGACCCAGAGCTACTAAAAGTTTCCATTTTGAATTAAAACAACAGTTAGATTTTCTTGCAGAAATGGTTCTATATAACTGGACAGGCTTAGACTTCTCATGAGATAAAGAAATCTACGTCTGACATTGGAAGAAACCTGTTTTTTCTATGCTAATTTATCATGAGTAATTAGAATAATTCTTGGCACTATTTGGGGAATATTGGAAACAGCCTTTGTTCTCTAGTGCCCCTGGCTAACTACTCTGCTATCAGCACTGGCTGGGCCTTTAATTTTCATTCTGACTGGATTAGCAGTGAGGTCCTTTTAATCTGGTGAGGTCCTGCATCTTAAACTAAAATAGAATGAGTTCATGATTTGACTCATTTACTAAGACAAGTCAGTAATACAGGGCTCCAGATGTTAGTAGGCCACCAGACCTTAGCACAACTGACTCCGTGATGGAAGTGCCATTCTAGGTGCAAAACTCAGCACATAGCTTCTGAAACTACCACAAAGGCCTAATCCATCATGGTTATATAGTTCTGGGAAAGTCATAATATACTAACCTTGCTCTTTTTTTTTGTAGTTCTGCTTTGGCTATTTTTTGTTAACTGAAGAATGTTGACTTAGAATATTGTTTTTATGCCTATAAACTCATCCTGAGTAAGATTCTGTACTACACTAGGATCCTGAACACCCAGTGTAGTTGCTGGCCTGCTAATGAAGACTTTGTATTGGCTTAAACCCATGTTTAATCAGTCTTCTCTGATGAGTACCATACATCGGTACTCACAGTTCCCTATAACTCCAGCTCCAGGGGATCTGACATCCTCTTCTTAACTCTGTGAGCACCTGCAGTCAGGTACACACACACAGTGGTAGCTGAGTTGATCAGCCCACCAGCTCTCCCATACCCACTCCACCCTCTCTCCAGCACTGCCCAGGCTACCTCACCCGATGTCAATGCTCCAGGGGGCAAAGGATGGAGTCAGCTTTTTTAATCTCATGTCCTCAGGCTGACTCACCTGGGCCAATGGCACCAAGGGACAGTTCTACCGTGCTGCCCACACAAGGTCCAGTGCCAGATCTCCTGAGTGCTGCAGCCAGGGAGGGGCGAGACCAGCCTTCCCACCTGCCTGAGGCAGCAAGAGTCTGCTCTCTTTTTCACGTGTATTTATTTGTGTGCATGTATGTATATGCACACGTTTCATGGCACACATGTGAAACTCTGATGAGAGGTGGTTCCCTCCTTCCCCCACGTGAGGCTCTAGAGACTGGACTCTGGTTGTCAAGTCTGGCAGGAATCACCTTCACCCACTGAGCCACCTCAGCAGGCCTGAGGATCTTTTTGTTGTTGCTTTGGTTTGTTTATTTGAGCAAAGTCTCACTATGTGACATTACCTGGCATGGAACCAGACCAGGCCACTCTCAAAGTCACAGAGACTCTCCTGCTCTGTCTCCTAATTGCTCTGATTTTCCCTAGCCATAACCATCTCTACTGTTATTCGAGTCATCTTTATTCTTATGTGCACGTGTGTGTGCCCCACAGATGTTCAGGCGCCTATGAAGGTCAGAATCGGCCATTAGATCTCTCAGAACTGGAGTCACAGGCGTAACTCCACTAGGCACAGTGCTGGGAACTGAACTCACGTTCTTCTGGAGGAGCAGCAAGCCTCTCAAACCACTGAGCTCTCCTAGCCCTCCATTACCCTCCTTTGTCCTCCTCCCTCTTCCAGGTGATCGCCCTTGTCACCTCAAACAGTCCCCTGTCTACTTCCCTGTGTGTGTGTGTGTGTGTGTGTGTGTGTGTGTGTGTGTCCTAATTAGCTTAATTAAGGTGGCTCACAAGTGCATAGGCAACTTATCAGTAACAACAACACTGAAGAAAGCCTCTTCCTCTTTCCACATTGACCATTGACAGCTGGTAGATTTGGGGGTAGGGGGCTCTGGGGGAGGCCTTCTGAGCTGCAGTAATTTCTTTTTTTGTTTAGTTCCTTATTTTAGGTGGCTTTTGAGGCAGATCTAACTCCACTATTGGTTTGAAGCTTGCTTTGTAGGCAAGCCTATGAATAGAGGGGTGAAAAAAAAAACCTTTCTCTTTCATACAACATACAGTTGATTTGGAAATGAAATCAACATCCCTGGAAAGAAGGAATTAATTTTTAAAAATCTTTCACACCCTTATTTCTCTCAGAATAATGTCCAATTTTTCTTCTTATATTTCAAATCATTCATCTCCTAAGAAAAGGAAAAAAATATATTTTCATGCAAAAAAGCTTACTGCTTAAATATGAATAACAATACCCTGTGAGTTAAAGTTCCTGTTTTCATAGACACACAGGAAAAGCTTCCTCCTGACACTTCTTAGCTGTTTCTTATATATATGACTTCACAGAAGTAACAAAGGTTTAGTCTAATCTCTTAACTTGATTTTGCTTGAGGCAGGGGTCTAAATTTGTTTCCTTTCTGTGGTTTTTGTTTTTTTTTTTTTGAGACTTGTTTTCTCCATGTAACCTTGGCTCTTCTGGGACTTGCTCTTAGACCAGGATGGCCTTGAACACAAAGATCAGCCTGCCTCTGCCTCCTGAGTTCTGGGATTAAAGGCAGGAGCCACCACTGCCCAGTCTTAACTTGTTTTCTTATTTACTGTGTCCATTTCATCCATGTATACAATGCATTTCCATCACATTCACCCCATTATGGTCTATCCCCCTCTCACTCTGACTGGCCCCCTTCACCCCCTAGCCCTAACCCATGAGTGTGTGTGTGTGTGTGTGTGTGTGTGTGTGTGTGTGCACAAGACTTTTTCTGTTCCCTGACCTTCCCCCGACTCCATGCTAAAAATGGAATCAGACACCGAAAGACTTCTTTCTCTTTATCTTAGACAGAGGACAACATCTTCTAAAGGCAAGAGAACTGAGGAATTGCTGGTGTGGAACACAGTCATTAATTACCATTTTCAGCAGAGGGGCTGTGACAACAGGCAAGACAGCCTCAGCAAGGTCAAGTCTGCAGACTTTCCCTTGTAGAAGGTGAGTTTGGGGAGGGTCCTTAGATCCTTATCTGAAATTCCAGCTGCCCCACTCCCAGCCTTTTCCAACCGTCTGCGATTCTGCTCCAGCTTCAGCTGGTGTCTGAAGGTGCTGGAGCATGTAAAGGTGAAAGCTAACAACGGGGAGAACTCCGTTTATGCAGCTATAGAGAAGTTGTGTGCAGAGCCTATTTGCTTATGTGGTTGTTTGCGGGCAACCTCTTACTTGCACTCCTATAAGTAAGTCAAATAAACCCATTTATTCTCCAAGCTGGGCATAGGTAGAATTGCTCTCTGTCTGCTGTTCGTGCCCTATGTTGGGCAAGAAGACATTTGCTCAGGCCTTCCCAGCAATAGTCCACATACTCGCCTATATCTTTCTCCTTGGGACTTCCCTAGACAACTTCTGAGCTTAGATTCCCTGATAGACCCCAACACATGGTACCTGTTCATACTCCTTGTAGAACGATGAACTCCTTCGGTTGATGCCCTAAATCTACTTCAGCAGTAGAAGTAGGAAGAATGAGAGCTTCCCGCAGTCCACTCTCCAAGGTTAAAGCATGTAACCAGTGCACATTCACACATGGGAGAGATGGAAGCAAGACAAAGAGAGGCAGGGAAAGTACTTACCAAAACCAGGAAGACAAACCCCGCAGTCAGAATCTTGTAGCCCTTGAATTGCATCATGAGCAGAGCCACACAACCTCACTCCTCCTTGAATTATAAATATAAATCTAGGTAGTTAGACAGCATCTTAAGTTTAACAGGCCTTCCAATTACAGAGGAACCGATTCATTATGTAGGCTTCTAATTTCCGTTAGTACTGTCACCTGACTTATTTACATGTTGTTTAATACAGGAATACGGAAATAGCTGTAGCTTGGCTTCTGGTTTGCTCCACCCAGGCAGATGGGCAGGCCCAACATCCTCCCACATCCCACATCCTGCCTGTTTCTCAAGACGTCTGCACTAACCAGGGATATAGGTGTGAGTCCTGCTCAAATACCCACACCATCTGCAACACCCACAGAGCCTAGCTGAAGCTGAACCTATACCACCCCCCCACCCACAGCTCAATTTTCCTTCTGGTCTGCTCCTCCACCACAGCCAGATGGGAGGGCCCAATACCCTCCTACACCCCACAGCTTGCCTGTCTCCCAGAAGGTCAGATGTAACCAGGGATACAGTCCTGATCTGCACCTCCATCTGCAACTGGAGCAGACCCTGCCCCTAGAACCCAAAGCCTGACTGTCTCCCAGGAGTTTTGTCCTAATTAGGGACACAAGAGACCCCTCCTATCAGAGACAGCACTGCCTGCCTCCAAGGAGGCAAGCTCCATTCAGAGATACCCAGGCCAGTTAACACCAGAGATAACCAGATAGTGAGAGGCAAGCATAAGAACATAAGCAACAGAAGCCAATGTAACTTGGTATCATCAGAACCCAATTCTACCATAGCAATCCCTGGATACCCTAATACACCTAGAAAGCAAGATTCTACCTAAAATCTCATCTCACAAAGATGATAGAGGCCTTTAAGAAGCATATGAATAACTCCCTTAAAGAAATACAGGAAAACACAGGCAAACAGGTAGAAGCCCTTAAAGAGGAACCAAATAAATCCTTTAAATAAATATAGAAAACACAATCAAACAGGTAAAGGAATTGAACAAAACAGTTCAAGACCTAAAAACAGAAATAGAAGCAATAAAGAAATTACACATGGAGGCAACCCTGCAGACAGACAACTTAAGAAAGAGATCAGGAGCTACAAATGTAAGCATTATCAACAGAATACAAGAGATAGAAGAGAGAATCTCAGGTGTAGAAGATATCATAGAATATAAATCAGTCAAAGAAATACAAAGTGTAATAAGCTCCTAGCCCAAACCATCTAGGAAATTCAGGACACAATGAAAAGATCAAAATGAAGAATAATGGGAATAGAAGAGTGTAAAGATTCCCAGCTCAAAGGGCAAGAAAATATCTTCAACAAAATCATAGAAAAAAAAAAAACTTCCCTAACCTAAAGAAAGAGATAGCCATAAATGTACAAGAAGCCTAGAGAACACCAAACAGATTAGACCAGAGAAGAAAATCCTCCCATTACACAACAATCAAAATACTAAATTCACAACAAAGAAAGGATGTTAAAAGCTATAAGGGAAAAAACCAAGTAACATATGAAGGCAGACCTATCAGAATTACACCAGACTTCTCAACCGAGACCCTAAAATCCAGAAGATCCTGGACAGAGGTCATCCAGACCCTAAGGGAACACAAATGCAAACTCAGGCTACTATACCCGTCAAAACTCTGAATCACCATAGATGGAGAAACCAAGATATTCCATGACAAAACCAAATTCAAATATCTTTCTACTAATCCAGCACCACAGAGGATTCTAGAAAGAAAACTCCAACACAAGGAAAGTAACTACACCCAAGCAAAAACAAGATATTAATCATCTCACAACAAAACCAAAAGGAGAGAATCACATACACATAATGCCACCTACAACAACCACAAAGATAACAGGAACTAACAATCACCCGTCTTTAATATCTCTCAACATCAATGAACTCAATTCCCCAATAAAACGACATGGGATAACAGATTGGATATGTAAACAGGATTCAACATTTTGCTGCATACAAGAAACACACCTCAGTGACAAAGACAGATACTACCTTAGAGTAAAGGGCTGGACAAAAATTTTCCAAGCAAAAAGTTCCAAGAAACAAGTTGGAGTGGCCATTCTAATATCCAATAAAAGAGGTTTTCAACCAAAAGGTATCAAAAGAGATGGGGAAGGATACTTCATACTCACCAAAGGAAAAATCTACCAGCTTGAACTCTCAATGCTGAACATCTATGCCCCAAATGCAAGGGCAGCCACGTTCATAAAAGAAACTTTACTAAAGCTGAAAACACACATTGAACCTCACACATTAATAGTGGGAGACTTCAACACCCCACTTTCACTAATGGACAGGGCATTGAAAGAGAAACTAAAGAGAGACACAGTGAAACTAACAGAAGTTGTGAACCAAATGGACTTAACAGATATCTCCAGAACATTTCACCCAAAACAAGAGAATATACCTTCTTCTCCCCACCTCATGGAACCTTTTCCAAAATTGACCATATAATCAGACACAAAACAAACCTCAGCAGGTACTAGAAGATTGAAATAGTCCCATGGATTCTATCAGATCACCACTGACTAAGGCTGGACTTTAATAACAACAGAAAGTCCACATATAACTGTATAATTCTCTACTCAATGATAACTTGGTCAGGGAAGAAATAAAGAAATTAAAGACGTTAAAAATTCAATGAAAATGAAGCCACAGCATACCCAAACTTATAGAACTCAGTGAAAGCAATGTTCATAGCACTGAGTGCCTTCATAAAAAAATTGGAGAGTTCCCATACTAGCAACTTAACAGTACACCTGAAAGCTATAGAACAGAAAGAAAAGCACACCAAAGAGGAATAGATGGCAGTAAATAGTCAAACTCAGGGCTAAAATCAACCAATTGGAAACAAAGAGAATGGTACGAGGAATCAACAAAACCAAAAGCTGGTTCTTTGAGAAAATCAACAAGATAGATAAATTGGTAGCCAAGCTATCTAAAGGACACAGAGACAGTATCCAAATGAACAAAATCAGAAAGGAAAAAGGAGACATAACAACAGAAACTCAGGAAATTCAAAAAATCATCAGATCTTTCTACAAAAGCCTATATTCTACAAAACTAGAAAATCTAGATGAAATGGATGATCTTCTAGACAGATACCACATACCAAAATTAAATCAAAATCAGCTAGACTATCTAAACAGTCCCATATCCCCTAATGAAATAGGAGTAGTCATTAAAAACCTCCCAATCAAAAAAAGCCTTCCTTTTTACAAATGATAAACAGGTTGAGAAAGAAATTAGGGAAATAACACCAATCACAATAGCCACAAATAATATAAAATACCTTGGTGTAACTGAAATGCAAACTTAAGGGTTCTTCGGAAAATCAGTTGGGTAGTGTTTTGCTGGGGAAAACACGCAAAAGAACATTACACTGAATCAGACATAGGAGAAAGGATGTTCTGCTAAAGCAAGCATGTGAAAGGACATGTAGTGAAGGATTCTTTGCTAACAACACAAATGTATTTGTTTGCCTTACATTGTGTATTTGAGCTGTATTTGTTGGGACTCCATAGAGAGAAACATACCAAAAAAATGTCTGGTAGTGTACTGCAGTTTTTTTCCTACTTATGAGGACTCACTTGGGCTGATTGGATGCAAGACCCATCCTGAGGCAAGGCACAAGGAAGACCAGATGTTTGGAGGGTACAAATAGGACTCTAGAGAGTGACGGAGACAGAGCTTGGCTTGCTGGTACAGCTAGCTATGCAATGCTTATGGGTCACATGTCTTCACTGATCTTTGATACCCTGAGAGAGGTATTGCAAGCTGGTACAACCACTCTGGAAATCAGTTTGGCAGTACATCAGAAATTTGGACATAGTACTACCTGAGAAGCCAGCTATACCACTACCTGAGAAGCCAGCTATAACAATATACCCAGAAGATGCTCCAATGTGTAATAAGGACACATGCTCCACTATGTTCATAGCAGCCATATTTATAATAGCCAGAAGCTGAAAAGAACCCAGTTGTCCTTCAACAGAGGAATGGATACAGAAAATGTGGTATATTTACACAATGGAGTACTACTCAGCTATTAAAAACAATGAATTCATGAAATTCTTAGGCAAATGAATGGAACTATGAAGTGTTATCCTGAATGAGGTAACCCAATCACAAAAGAACACACAGCAGGAGCAATTATGGAGATAAAGTGTAGAGCTGAGACTGAAGGAAAGGCCATTCAGAGAATGTCCTACCTGGGGATTCATCCTATAAACAGTTACCAAACTCTGACACTATTGTGGACGCCAAGAAATGCTTGCCGAAAGGAGCTTGATATGACTGTCTCCTGAGAGGCCCTGCCAGAGCCTTACAAATACAGAGGCAGATGCTAGCAGCCAACCATTGGACTGAGCACAGGGTCCCCAATGGAGGAGCTGGAGAAAGGACTTGAGGAGCTGAAGGGGTTTGCAACCTCATAGGAAGAACAATATCAACCAACCAGACCCTCCAGAGCTCCCAGGGGCTAAGCCATCAACCAAGGGGTACACATGACTCCAACTGTACTTGTAGTGGAGGAGTGCCTTGTCAGGCATCAATGGGAGGAGTGGTCTTTGGTCCTATAGAGGCTCGATAGATGCCCCAGGGTAGGAAAATTGAGGGAGGGTAGGTGGGAGTGGTTGGGTGGAGGGAGCATCCTCATAGAGGCAGGGAGGGGGGGCTGGAATAGGGGTTTTCTGGGGGGGGGAACCTGAAAGGGGAATAACATTTGAAATGTAGATAAAGAATATATTCAATAAAAAAATAAGGTTTGAAAAAAATTAAAGTTACATGTAATGCTTACCAAGCAAGTGACAAATCTGTATGATAAGAACTTTAAGTTCTTAAAGAAAGAAATCGAAGAAGACCTCAGAAGATGGAAAGATCTCCCATGCTCATGTACTGGTAGGCTTAACATAGTGAAAATAACCATTTTACCAAAAGCAAATTACAGATTCAATGCCATCCCCATCAAAATTCCAACACAATTTTTCACAGACTTGGAAAGAGCAATTTCCAACTTCATATGAAAAAAAAAAAAAACCACAACCCAGGATAGCTGAAACAATACTCAACAATAAAAGGTCTTCTGGAAGGAGTCACCATCCCTGACCTCAAGCTGTGCAACAAAGCAATAATGATGAAGACTGTATGATATTGGTACAGAGAAAGATGGGTTGATCAATGGAATAGAATTGAAGACACAGAAATAAACTCAAACAACTATGGACACTTGATCTTTGACAAAGAAGCCCAAAACATACAGTGGAAAAAAGAAAGCATCTTCAACAAATGATGTTGTCTAGCTGGTGGTCTGCATGTAGAAGAATGAAAATCGATCCATATTTGTCACTTTGTACAAAGCTCAAGTTCAAGTGGATCAAGGACCTCAACATAAAACCAGATACACTGAATCTAATAGAAGAGAAAGTGGGAAAGAGCCCTGAACTCATCAGCACAGGGAAAAATTTCCTGAACAAAACACCAATGGTTCAGGCTCCAAGATCAACAATTGATAAATAGGACCTCATGAAACTGAAAAGCATCTGTAAGGCAAAGGACACTGTCTATAGGACAAATCAGCAACCTACAGATTGGGAGAAAATCTTCACTAACTCTACATCTGATAGAGGGCTAATATCCAAGATATATAAAGAACTCAAGAAGTTAACTTCCAAAAAACAAATAACCAATTAAAAACTGGGGTACAGAGCAAAACAGAAAATTCTCAGCAAAGAAATCTTGAATGGCTGAGAAGCACTTAAAGAAATGTTCAACATCCTTAGTCATCAGGGAAATGCAATGAGATGTGCCTAAGGGAGAAGAGGCCCCAGAGAAGGGGGGTGCCCAGGAGGGGGAGGGGGAGTACCCTCTCAGAGGCAAGGGGGAGGAGGAATAGGGTGAGGAACTGTGGGGGGGTGGAGACAAGGAGCGGGGAACAATGGTTGGAATGTAAATAAATAAATAAAAATAGAAGACTATTAAAATACCATGACTTTAATAAAATCCATTCTTAGAGTAAACATTCCTAAGTACAATATACTTCAGAAGCTAATTAAATATCATTCAGATTTCCTAAAAGAAAAATAGCTGTAGCTTTGTCCATTGGTGCTGAAATCCAGTTGCCCCCATTACAGAGGTACTGAGGAGGCAGAGTTCAGGTTAGCAAAACAGGACCTTTATTCACAGTTCTATGTGGGGTGATTCCTGACCTCCAGTGAGCCAGCAGGAAGGTATACTGGGAACCCAAACGTCCTTGAGCTCAAGCCACCCTGTGGCCCCTTCCACTGCCAAGTGGATGGAGCACAGAAAGGCAAGGGAGAGAGTCAATTGGTGGGGTGTGGGGGTGGGGCATGGGATGGAGTGGGATGGGTGAGGGAGGGTCTCCTCTACTGCTTGATCTGTGGATCTGCTGCCCCAGAGCTTAGTTACTGTTGGTTTCCCCTCACAGATAGAATGACACAATACAGACTGATCAATAGTCCCTTCAAGGGAAAAGAGTGAGCACACCCAACTTCTAGTACAGGAACAACTGCAACTCAGATATAAAGTGCCTAAGCCCGTGCTGATTACATTTCCTTAGCCCAGATCTTTCATTATACAGATGTGCTCTCCTTTCCTGCTTCTCTAATTAACACTGAGATGAGTGCTTAACTTTCATTTTAAATAAACTAAAATGCAGAATGTCCACATAGCTCCAGATGTAATAAAAAGCAATCCTATTACTCAACATCAAATTCCCCATCATCCTCTCAGCCTCAACCTTCCCACACAGTGCACCCTCAATGACTTACAAGTTTGAGGACATGTCAATAGGGTATGTCCCTATCTGCCTATAGCTACTGAAGATTTAGTTCTGCTTCTGTTGGGGTCCAGGAGGTGCCTCACAAACCACATGAACACTGATTTCAGTCAGATAGGGTTAGTTGGTTAAGCATATGCCCCAGGACAATGATCCAGATTTGGGAACTGAACTGTGACCCTGAGTTAAGATTCTACATGGTTTTTAACACTAACACACACACACACACACACACACACACACACACACACACACACACACACACACACACACACACCTGTGCCAAGTTATTCCACCAATCAGGATTTATAGACAGGGAATTTCCTTAGGATCATGTCTTTGTTGTACATTTATCCTGCCCCTATTGGTTAGGGTATTCAACTAAGGCAGGGGACTTGCTTTGTCTAACATTCATGTCTTAACTTGTCAACCAGGATGTCAGTTACCCACATACATGTCACTTTCTGCCAAGTAAGATGTCAGTTCCCAGGGAGGAACTCAACCACTACTCAAAATGGAAGTTTTATTCCAAATAGTTTCTCATATTGGTGCAGGTTTCTCTTATGTTGGGATCCATCCCAGGGGCAGCTTAGAAAAGTCAGTTATCATAAAAGCCTATACACGTGCAGGAAGTGCTTCTGGGTGGTTGTTTATTGTGGGTAACTATACAAAGCAGTTCTATTGACTTCTGTAGTGGTTGGTTTCCAAGGGTACAGAACATAATAGAATCTGTAATCAACGTGGGCATAAGAAAGGTTCCTAGTAACAGCAGAAACAACATAGGAGAAAGTTTCCTTATATTAGGAAAAACAGACAGGCTATCCAGGTAACAGTTAACTAGGCCTTAACACTCCTTAAGTTGCTTTCTGAAGACTCTTGGTTAAATTCTTTAAAGAAAGTGGTAGCTGCTGAATAACAGGTTATTAGCTTTCTAAATAACTCTCCTGCTTAAGTAGTAGGTCACAGAGTTAATTCCTTACATCCTTATTAATTACTTATCCTTCCTTCTGCCTCTTCACCTACTGGAATTATATACCAATAAGGTATAGAAATTTATATGTGTCTAATTCTTCACAATGATCTGTAACTTCTTTTTCTCTTTTCTTCCCTTTCTTACTCCGGCTTAAAGATTTATTTATTTATTATCTGTAAGTACACTGTAACTGTCTTCAGACATACCAGAAGAGGGCATCCAATCTCATTACAAATGGTTGTGAGCCACCATATGGTTGCTGGAATTTTAACTCAGGACCTCTGGAAGAGCAGTGAGTGCTCTTAACTGCTGAGCCATCTCTCCAGGCCAATCTGTAGCTTCTAATTTACAAAAAATTATACACATAATAATGATGAGAGGTAGAGGTGTTAAACAACTTACTGGTAAAGAACCTATAGACATAATTGTGCATGTTGATTATTTATTCTACATTGATAATAATTGGCAGATTATCCCAGAGATTTGCTTTAAATTTTTTTTTGATGATACCTCATAGGTATTGCCTAAAATTACATCTAAATAACATATAGAGATTATTTTCTCATGATTTTACAGATGGCTCTTCAAAAGGACAAGGAACATATGTTTTATATACAAATCCCACATGCTCTATGAAAAAGATAATACCCACCCCTGGTTGTACAGCTCAACAGTCTAAACTCAACACAATCAATCTGCTTTTATTAGGTGTCTCACTGTCAATGGATATTTGAACTGACCTCATGTAGGAACTGGCACATGAAAGATAGACATGCACTGAGAATGGGAACTGTTCAAACTTGAGAGAACAGGAATGTTGCAGAAGAACTGTGAATGCAGAGAGGGTAACAAAAGACTGCAAACCTTTGAACAAAGGTCTTTGAGGAGGGAGTCTAGTGAACAGAGGTTGGAAAATACGGGACATGAGTAGCTTGAGAAAGAAAAGACAGGTTCAGGGTACTCCCTCTTTCCACTATGTCTCCTTACCTTGAAAAGAAAAGGTAAATAAATTAAAAACCTATAAATCCAGTTGTATTGAAACATGACTGTGATACTGAACTGTTGGGACCTCTGTCTCTAGAGAACACAACTAGGAAGGGCGTGCCTGGGAGGAAAGCCAGAAGCAGCCATTCCAGTTGTAGAGTGAGTTGTGTGTTACTGAGACTACAGAAATTTTCCTGCTGGTGCCTGCTCAAATTATGCATTGATCCAATGGTGTGCTCACAGCATTAGCAAACTAAGGAACTGCATCCTGTCCCTCACATAAAAAAATGGAGACTTTCTCATTTCAGACCTTTGAGGCATGAAGGACCCAAACCGCTCATTTTACTTTGAATTTACGACTTCAGCTTTTAAAAAGTATACTTTTGTATTTATTTGTAAATTGATACTGTAAGTACTTGTACAAAGTAAATATTTAAGAATAACAATGTGAACAGGCTTGGGATGGATTTAAAGAAGAAAATAGGAGCAAATTGTAACCAGAAAAGATTTTTCCCCTTCAATATTTAGTCTAGAGAGTATAGTGGCCAAGGAATGGACACACAAATACTTGTTTCTCAAATTCTCTTAGAGGCCAAAAGGGGTTAAACAGAACTGTAGGAGACCACTGGAGTCAGACTTGTCTTTCTCAGGCCTGAGCGGGGACAAGGTGGGGGCATTAGTCATGGGAAGTGGTCTGGTCAGTCTGGAACTGTTGCTGCTGACGGTACCCTGAGCTCTTGCTGAGACACGGTGTGCTGACGTATACTTTAGATTAGATTCTCTGGGAAGGACAGGTTGTTTATCTTTGCTGGTTGCTTACCACATCTTGTTTTATTTTTTGCTGCCCAATGCTTTACCATAGAATGGCTATGTGAACCTGCATTAAACGAGACTTGATCAGAATCCTGTCTTATCTCCATTTCTCGTGTTTCTTGCCCTTAGGTCCTCACTCCACCCCTCAGGAACCTCTTTGAGAATCTGCAGGTGGGTTCACAAAATGACCAATAGGAGTTAGATTCTCTCAAAGTTTTCATTGAAAATTATTTTTGGTAGAGATTGAGAATTTATTACATCAGACTGCCTACAAAATGTAGTAATAACTAGACCCTTGTGGTAAGTCCTTCCTTGGAACTATTATGCTTTGGTCCTATTCACATTTTTATTTCACTTAGAGCAACAGTTGGATATATAGCCTCACACTTACATGGGGGAACTTAGTAAGTTTCTGTCTCAGATAATAAGTATCATTGCCAATGCAATAAACCAAATCAAATGAGATTTTAAAAGTATAAAAGCAGGTTTATTGGGGGCAGTGCTTGGGCTGGTTCACCGGTCTCAGAGAACAAGGCCAAAGTTGTTACTATGCAGACCATGAGGGGCCGGAGGAGAGAAGGAGAGGGTGAGGGAGAAGGGAGGGAGAGGGAGAAGGGAGGGAGAAGGAGAGGGAGAGGGAGAGAGAATGAAGAGAGAGAGAGAGAGAGAGAGAGAGAGAGAGAGAGAGAAGAGAGCACTCTGGGATGGTGGGATGACCAGAGTCACTTTAATTCACAGCACACATCTGGGGACCCTGGCTGTGGCAGGTGATAATGTAAGCAGCTGCTAGGTAGGGGTGATGTTGAGGCAGGAGTGAGGGTGTTGTGTTCCTTAGACTGCTTCCTGCTATCTGGAGCAACAATATCTTTGGTGACCCTAAGAAACTTGGAATGCTGGTCAAGTCCTGGGAGAGCTGACTGCTTCACTTGCTGTCCAGGCTCTGTAGGACCATCTGGGGCTAAGAATGTATGGGCCTAGATGTATTCTGTGAGGCTAGACTACCTAGGGCTAGCTGGTTTGAAGCTGTCCTGGATGCAGATTTTGAAGGAACACTTATCTGTGTTGCGGGAAATATTAAAAAAAGATCCCGCCAACTCTCCTGCCCCACCAGGCCACAACACCATGCCCCAGCAGGGTCCCACTCGGCACCGATCTATTCTCTCCCAGCTAGCTCCCATAGCATCTCAGCTGAGTTTCCTCTCTGTCATAAACCCCTCTAATCGGCAGACCCACATTCCAGTGACCAAGTAAATCAAAACTCTTAAAGCTTAATTAATTAATCAGATTTATGTATAAACACTATTACAATTTACAAGATGCCAATACAGTAATTTAAGAGCCAATTGATAATGATAAAAGCTTTATCCCAATATTACTAACCTTATAAAAACTTAGCTATTTGTGGCTAGTAAATGCTATATAGGTCCATGTCCAAAGCCATCTCTGTTCTCTCCCTTCTCCTCCAGCAACCTCTGTCCCCACAACTCCTAGCTCCGCCTCCCTTTTCCTGTCCAACCACAGGCCTTCCACTGCCCTAATATGATTGGACATGGAAAATCCTGCAACACACTTGGACCTGACAGGATATATATATATATATATATATATATATATATGCATATGTGTACGTGTACATGTATGTGTATATGTACACCCACACATATATATGGGGCAGAAGATAAAATTTAGAGAGAAAAATATTTTCTTAGTTGTACATTTAAAACTTTTAGGCCCATGGTCTTGGTAGTTGGGGGAGCCAAGTCCCAAAACCAGGGAAAGGAGGAGGGATCCCACCTTCTGGAATAGGTGATAGGTGGGGAACATTAGGCTATTCATTGACAGGGGTAGTTACCCAGAGTCCATTTGACCCATGATAAGTAGAATCAAGTCAATTCTTTGAAGCTTACAAAAATCCCTTTCTCTCTCTCTCTCTCTCTCTCTCTCTCCTTCTTTCTTTCTTTTTAAGTTTACAAAAGAAATGAGTGGGACAGGTGGCTCAGTGGTTAAGAGCACTGACTGCTCTTCCAGCGGCCCTGAGTTCAATTCCCAGCAACCACATGGTGGCTCCCAACCATCTGTAATGGAATCCGATGGCCTCTTCTGGTCTGTCTGAAGAAAGCAACAGTGTACTCACATATATAAAATAAATAAATTTTAAAAAGTTCTAGGCATATTAGCATTACCATTGTTTATAATCTGTACTGAGACCCACATTGTAGAAAAGGCAGTAGACTCACACCTCTGTGTCATGGTAGAAGCTTGTGGAATGATTTTGGGTTAAAAGCATAAATGCTCTTTAAGACAAGCTTAGGGAAGAGAAACCTTCCATGAAGGAGAAGGAGCAAAAGTTTGCTTAAATCTTCACTTTTCCATATGACTACAGACCATGCATGACAGAGGGGCTTCTTCCCTCTATCCAAGAGACTGGGCGTACATAGATTTAACACAATGAGAAACACTTTTAGGACTATATTAGAAGACAAACAAAGGAAATTTAAAATCTTGAGCTTGTGACTATGATAATATTATCAGAACTTGTAGTGTATGAATATTTTAATAGATCCTGGCATGGGTTCCTTCCTGCCTTAGACCATTTGTGTTTTTGGGTAAAAGACACACACACACACACACACACACACACACACACACACACACACACACACACAGCCTTTATATTTTAGTATGTGTTAGGCAGCACAATAGCTGGGCAAATGCCTAACCTCCATGCTGTTTGTATCTACTTTCTAGGATCCTCAGTCCGCCTGCTCCTGCTTTCCTGCTGAGCCGCGCATCCCGGGGCCAGCTGTACCCGGGCGTCCTTTTCAGCGTGCTGGGGGGGGTGGGGGAATGGAGGTGGGGGGTTAGGGGGGGAGATGGCTGCAAGGGACCTGGGCGAGCTGTGGTGCCTCACATGCCCACGATCCGCGTGCCCAGGTCGGGGGACCGCGCCTACAAGAATGAGTGCGCCTTCTCTTCTGACTCCCTGAACTCTGAAAGTGTATTCTATGTATGCATGAATACAATTTTGACCTTTGGAAGGGAACGCATTGAAAGACATTTTCGAAAAAACTGGACAAAGCATATACATGCACCAAAGAGGCACATGCGAGAGCAGGTAAGAGGAGTCTTTGGTGGATCTTTACCCAAAAAGAGGAATTCCAAAATGTTTTTAGATCTAGATACGGATGACGAGTTAAATAGTGACGATTACGGATATGAAGACAAAGCCAAATTTGTTATATTCCCAGACCACTATGAAATAGCCCCTCCTAACATTGGGGAGTTACCAGCCCTGGAAATACAGGGATAAAGAGTGGAGTAGAGACTGAAGGAAAAGACATCCAGAGACTGCCCCAACTGGGGGTCCTTCCCACATGCAGACATCAAACCCAGACACTATTGCAAATTCCAAGAAGTGCTTGCTGACAGGAGCCTGATACAGCTGTCTCCTCAGAGCTTTGCCAGAGCCTGACCAACATAGATGCAGATGTACACAGCCAACCATTGGACTGAGGGCAGGGACCCCAATGGGGAAGTTAGAGCAAGGACTGTAGGAGCTGAAGAGATTCTCCTTCTTCCATGGCCGCTCTCCTCTCCCCTCTCCTGCACACTCTCCAAAGGCAGCTCTCCCCCTCCCCTCCTTCCTTGTGCTCCCAAGTCTGGGAAACCTATGTCTCTTCTCCCCAGTCACTGGCTGCTGGCATTTTTATTTACCAGTCAGAATTAACTGGGACAATGTCCCTCTGGGAAACCTATGTCTCTTCTCCCCAGTCACTGGCTGCTGGCATTTTTATTTACCAGTCAGAATTAACTGGGACAATGTCCCTCGGAGTCTTACAAGCGACCCTCTCATGCAAACAGTTTGGGGGACCTAAATTAGCATTAGAATACAAGCAACATCAGGCCAACCTACAGCAAGAACTCCATAGATCAATGCTAAAACTGTGAACCTTGGAAGTCTTAACACAGCAGAAGCACAGTGAAGCAGGGGAACTCGAAGCACTTTTATTTCTTTTATATACCATAAATCACTTTTTAAAAATCACCATTTAGCTTTGCGCAGTGGCAGTATCGTAGTCAATGAGGTTTATCCGAGGTGTGATTAATGCTAAAATCACCATTTAACCTTTCAAGTCCAACAACCTTCATAACTTGAATTTATACGCCTTACTTAAAACATCTTCTTAGACCCTAAAACACTTAGATCTTTCACAACTTAAGCTTTCATTTCCTCAGACCTTACAGAAACCTTGTACTTAACATCTTTTTTTTTTTTAATATAATGATTCATCATAATACACAGGTGGTTGATTACTGGAAGCAGTCACTGTAAAGTTCCTGTAAGTTAAGGAATTGTAGTAAGTTACCTTGAAAGCTGTTTTCTGAGTCTGGTAACACAGTAAGTAGACTGGGAGAGTGAGGCTTGAAGCCTGATTTTTACACCTGAAGAGGACTCAGAAGGCATCTGAAACCTTAGTTGCTGTTGTTAAGCTAACAGAGCTATCATTAATCATCAACCCCATCAGAGACCTGAGAAGAATACAGTTCACCTGACTAAACAGGAAGTGTGAGCAAACAGCTTCTGTATATGCTAAGAATGACAGACTTACTAGCCACCTGGACAATCACCCTAGGTTCCTCCATGGTTGGTGGAGGGCAGAGGTCCCATGGCAGTGTGAGTTTTTACCAGTCAGGCCTAGAAGATCCGACAGACTTTCCTGTGGAGTAGGAAACTTGAGGGGTCGGGAGACTGTCACACCTCTCTAGGCAAAGTAGGGTGATCAACTCCCCAGTGTCCTGCTTGTCCACGGTTCGGACGGCGTGCTCTTAGCAGTAGAGGTGAAGGATAGTTTACAGTCCAATGTCCAGTTTTGCCACATTTAAAGCAAACTCTAGCTGGAGGTTTTCCTGTGCCCATCATCTTTAGAGGTTAGGGTGCTGCCAGGAGCCGATGAGTCTCTCTGCCACCAGAAAGCAGTTTTATTAAAGCATCTTAAATTCCATATTCTGCAGATCTCAAACACTCTGAAGTGTTTGAGGGCCACCAATCCATCTAACGTATATCTACATAGACAAACTTTTCTTGTTTCTAGTTACTTTGAAAATGTATATAGGAGACTAAATAAGGCTTATTCCTGTGATGAATTACATTAGTACTTGGCATGACTATAATAATAGTTCTGAAATCATTAAAGAATTTGATCATTTGTAAGGTGGCTGACAATTGCATATCTTAATATCCTTCATAATTAATAGCTTATATAAGGTTAGGATTTTGCAATTTTATCCCTGTTTGGTTTGAACAATAAAAATAACAATTTTGGAAGCTGGAGAAATGGCTCAGCAGTTAAGAGCACTGACTGTTCTTCCATGGTACCCAGGTTCAATTCCCAGCAACGACATGGCAGCTCACAACTGTCTGTAACTCTAGTTCCAAGGGATCTGGTGTTGTGATCATAAAAAGAGAAAGAGGTTTAGAGAATATGGTATACGGCGGTGTGGGGGAAGGGCGTGCCCTAGCGGGCCCATGCCGAGGCATCCCTTCCCCCAGGGATCAGACACACAGCAGCATAGTATAGAGTTTATTCAGGGCATGGGATGGGAGTTAAGGGGGGTAGTGGAGGCAGAGAAAGGCAGAGAGAAGGAGAGAGTAGAGAAGCAGAGGCCGGCCATGACCACGTGAAGAGATAGGGGAGGGGAGAAGAGCCCAAGAGGGGGCAAGAGAGAGGCTGAGAGAGAGATAAAAGAAGCAAGAGAGAGAGGAGGGGCTGAGCAGCCCTTTTTTATAGTAGGCCAGGCCTACCTGGCTGTTGCCAGGTAATGGTGGGGAGGGGCATACTTGGCTGTTGCCAGGTAATTGTGGGGTGGAGCTTAGACAGAACCCTAACATCTGGGACCCTCACAGATATACTCGCAGGCAAAATCTCAATGCACATAAAATAAACTTTTTTTTAATTGCAATTTTGAATTGGAGCTCTTTTAGTATGAAATTAGAACTTTCAATCATAGATAAGGTCTATAGGGAGAATGACAACTTTGCTGATCCTGAAAATGGACCTGATAAAGAATCCAAAATAGCCTCTCTGCGGGTGAAAAGGGGAAAAGATTGATTTCAAATTGCCAAGGCTGTCTCCTGGGAAAGATCTTCAAGGTTAAATGGGACTGGGAAAAGGGGGGGCTTGTGAGCTGGGGTAGGGCCAAGTAAGGGAATAGACCCTCCTAGCTTTAGGAATGTTATCTATAGTTCAGCAGGGGAGAGAGGGGGGGATGGGGAAAGGGGGAAAGGCAAGGCCTGCCAGTGCAATGTCTGCCACGTTCCAGCCTGCTAGATCCTCGACATTGTTCCCTCTCTATCAGAGTTGGAAGGCCAACCCATCCCTAGACCTTGAAAAATCACTTTAAGACAAACATGCTGGTGTCTGAAAATGGGGGTGGAGGTGGGGATGAGGGTACAACTTTGAGTTCAGAGCCAGCTTCTCCGTGAGCTCAAACAGCTTATGACAACTTACCAATGTAATGTAAATGACAATAGCTAGGGAAAGGTGTTACACATCACTAATCACTAAGGAAATGCATACACAAACTACCCCACAGTGGCTAGAATGGGTATCTCTTTAGGTTTATTATTTTGTTTTTGTCTGCAAGTTTGTAGCAAAGTGCTTTGTAGCAAAGTGTTTGTAGCAAAGTGAGACCAGAAGAGGGCGCCAGATCCCTGCGGGTGCTCGGAATTGAATCCAGTTCCTCTGGAGGAGCAGCCGTTGCTCGTAACTATCTCACTGTTACGATAAAAGAGAAGAGATGAGTGCTATGAGACTGTGAGGAAAACGGAATCCTTGCAGCTGCTGCTGACGATGCAAATTTAGTAGAGTTATTATGGAAAGCAGTGTGAGGTTTCCTCAAAATACTAAGAACAAAACTACCATATGGAGGCTGAAGAGATGGCCTATCAGTTAAAAAAAAAAAACCGCTTGCTGCACTTACAGAGGACTGGAGTTCAGTTTCACTTTAGGTGGATCCCAACTGCCTGTAACTTCAGCTGTAGGGGGAATGGGCATTTCACTTACATTCACAAATAGATGTGCCCATATATACATAAGTAAAAATAATAAAAGTAAAGAATCATCATTTTTTAAAAGATAACATGTGATCCAGCCATTACAGTATTAGATATATAGCAAAAGGAAACAAAATCAATATATTGAATAGATATCTGCATTGATATGTTTGTTAAAATACTACTTAAAATAGCTAAGGCATTGAATCAACCTAAATGTCCACAACCTATAAAGAAAGAAACAAGCCAGGCAGCAGTGGCACACACCTTTAATCTCAGCACTCAGGAGGCTGAGAAGCAGCTAAATCTCTGAGTTCCAGACCAGCCTGGTCTACAGAGCGAGTTCCAGGACAGCCAGGGCTACACAGAGAAACCCTGTCTAAACAACAGCAACGACAACAACAACAAAAAGATACAACAGATTATTATTATTCAGACCTAAATATGTAAGAGACTCTACCATTTGGCACAGCATAGGTGACCTGAAATGCCGTAATGAGCCAGACCCATGAGGAGTACTATTGTATGCTCTGTTTACATATAAAATCTTTTGAAGTCAAATAGACAGATATAGTGAATTTAAAAAACTAAGTCCTAGATGTTGATATAAGGTGTGTTTTGGATAATTTTATATCAACTTGATGCAAGCTAGAGTCATTTTCGAAAAGGGACTCTCCATTGAGAAAACGCCTCCATAAGATTTGCCTGTAGGCAAGTCTGTAGTGCATTTTCTGCATTGGTGTGGATGGACCCAGCCTACCGGGGGCAGTACCAGCCTCGGCAGGTGTAAGAAAGCAGAATGAGCAAGCCACAGTGAGAGCACCAGTGAGCAGTGTCTCTCCACAGCTGTTGCTTCCGTTTCTACCTCCAGGTTCCAAGAAGTCTTAAATTGACTTCCCTCAGTGATGAAGAGACAGAATCCCAATGGGGACCCCAATTTCCCTGGTAATATGGGGCAATTCCAGTGGAAATTTCCAGAAATTCTGATAACACTATCACCCTTTCCTCCTCAAGTTGCTATAATTTTTTTTAAATACTTATTTATTATTATATGTAAGTACACTGTAGCTGTCTTCAGACACACCAGAAGAAAGCATCCGATCTCATTACGGATGGTTGTGAGCCACCATGTGGTTGCTGGGATTTGAACTCAGGACCTTCGGAAGAGCAGTGAGTGCTCTTAACTGCTGAGCCATCTCTCCAGCCCCTCAAGTTGCTTTTGATTGTGGTATTTCATTACCATGAAATAGAAACCCTAAGACACAGTGGAAACAGGCTGCTTTGGGTGGGGGCATGAGAAGGCATTCTGGCCCACCACATCCAGCATGGTCTTGAACGCTTGATCTTTCTTCTTCTGCTGCCTCTGCTCCTGAGGGCTGGAATGTCAGTGCCATAAAACCACTTTATGTGGTCCTGGGTGTTAGACCTAAAGCATTTTTGTATGCTAGGTAAACATTCTGTAAACCGAGCTACATCCCTCACCTTAACAAAGTAGGAGGTCACTTTACCATTCAGAGGCATAGGGCTTTAAGCTAGACAAATACTACTGTGTTGTTGTGGCACATATTATAGCCAGGCTAACCTGGAATTTACAGTCTTCCTAACAAATCATGTTTTAATTGGTACATGTGTTTGTATATTCTTGATTTATATCTTTATTTCCTACCTTTTGTTATTGTGATGTATCCTAGGCTTGCCTCTGTCTCCTTATATAGCTTGAGAACCACCCTGAACTCCAGACCATCATACCTTAGACTCCTGTGGGCTGGGATTATAGTTCTGAGTAGTTCACGGTGGCATCTTGTGTAGCAGGGCTACACAAGGAGAAGATTCTGTGCAGTGGACCTTGGGTATGTAATAGGCTGATCACTGGAGCAGAGTCAGGCTTGTCCTGTACCAGCCTGGAGGGGTATAAGGACATTTAGCAAAGGACATGCTGTTTCTAGACTGCTACATACCCAAAGTAGAGGTTCTGATAGATGAATTTTTACTGATAGGAATTATTTGGTTCACTGAGTGATCTGTATTGAAGAACTGGGGCTTTGGTATAAAGTTCTGGGGTTCTAACTCCTTGTAACCCCAACAGTATGTAGGGAGAGGGGCTGAAAGAAACATATCTCAAACTCATTAGCCAGACTGTTTAGTCAAGTGAGAGGCCCCACCTCAAAACATAAAGGTGGGAAAAGACACCCGAAAGTCTGCCTCTGGGCTCCACATGCTCAAATGTGCACACACGTTAACAGGTACATACAACACACATACACACACACATACACACATAGACGCATACACCACATACATACACCCCCACATACACATACATACAACACACACACATACATACAACACACACACATACACTTTTCACACACACATACACACACACACACCACATACATGCATACACCACATACATACACTCCCACATACACATACATACAACACACACACATACACTTTTCACACACACATACACACACGTACCACATACACCCCTACATATGTACATACCCACACCCAGGGGGGCTGTACAGGAGGAGGGGAGTCAAATAAATAATTTTTTAAAAAGTGTCTGCTGGGTATAGTGATACCCACCTTTAATCTCAGCACTCAGGAAACAGAGGCAAGTAGATCTTAGTGAGTTCCAGGCTGGCCTGATCTATATATTGAGTTCCAGGCTAACCAGGGCTATACAATGAAACCTTGTCTCGAAATAAAATAATAAAACAATAAAATAAAATAAAGTAGGTGTGCAGAAGGTAAGGGTAGAAGTGGGTGGTGAAGGGAGCTGCTTGTAAGTTTAACCCTAATAAGCTCATTTCCTCATCAAGCTTAAGTTGTCCTAGTTCTTTTGTTTTTAGCACAGTCCAGGCCAGCCTCAAACTCTCTTTGTAGCTAAGAACGAGCGTCAAACCTCTTCTGATCTTCCCTCCGGTACCTCCCACATGTTGTGATTATATGCATGCGTTACTACATCACACACCTACCTATGCAGCCCTAGGGTCCAACCAGACTCTGTGCAGGCTGGTCAGGCATTTTGCCCACTGGGCCACATCCCCAGCCTATTTGATTATACTGTGCTCTGTCCCTGATGCTCCAGTAGGCATTTCTGTTACATCCTTTTTATTTTCCCATTTGTCTGTCTGTCTGTTTGTTTGTTTGTTGTTAAAATTCTAGAAAATCACTTTGGTCACATTTTATAAAAGCATTGGTTTCCCACTGGGCAATGGCACACACTTTTAATCTCACCACTCAAGAGATAGAGGCAGGTGAATCTCTGAGTTTGAGACCACTCTGATTTACAGAATGAGTTTCAGGACAGCCAGGGCTACACAGAAAAAAAAAAAAAACCCTGTCTCAAAACAAAACAACAAACAATGACAAATTAGTTTCTTTTTTATTTTTGTTATTTTAATTATGTGTTTGTGTTATATTCCATATGTGCCTGTGAGCACAGGTGCCTATGGAAGCCAGGAGTTCAGTATTGTTAGAGGCTCCTATAGTTGGCTTTACAGGCAAGTTGACCCACCTGCTGTAGGGGCTGGAAATTGAACTCAGGTCCTCTGCAAAGAGAGTCTTAACTTCTGAGTCATCTCTCCAGCCCCAGGCTCAGTTGACAGATGGGAGGGGGGAGATCCAACCTTGCCACTCAGCAACAGATATTCAGCCGAGCACTTTTCCACAGAAACCATTGTATTCATTTTTTTTTTAAATTACATTTGTGTATTTAGTAGTGCATCCTTGGGGGTGGGGCACTTGTGTGGAGGTCAGAGAACAATTCCTGAGAGTCAGTTCTCTGCTTCCATCATGTAGGTCCTGGAGACTGAATTGAGGTCCTCTGGTTTGGTGGCAAGTACTTTAACCAATTGATCCATTTTGACAGGTCCAAATCATCAGATTCAGATAGATTAGCTAAGATAAAGCCTTGGGGCTAAAGAGACGGCTCAGTGGTTAAGACTACTTGTTGCTTTTGCAGAGGACCTGGATTCAATTCCCAGCATCCCCATGGTGGTTTATAACCATCTGTAACTCCAGTTTCAGAAGATTCATTCAATGCCCTCTTCTGATCACTGCAGACACCAAGCATGTATGTGGTGCACATATATTCATACAAGCAAAACACTCATACACGTAACATAACGTAAATCTTTTTATTTTTTTAAGACGCAGTATTAACTGTTTCTACAGTGAAAATTCAGAAACAACTGAAATGTTATGGACAAAAGAAAGAGAAATAAAATTTTGACACATTAATATAGTGGAAAACAGTTCTCATGTTAAATGACTCAAACCAGAACTACGTATGTCAATGAAAATAAATCTTAGAACAAGTTGGGTAAAAGCAAGTTTTGTGCCGGGCAGTGGTGGCACACGCCTTTAATCCCAGCACTTGGGAGGCAGAGGTAGGTGGATTTCTGAGTTCGAGGCTAGCCTGGTCTACAGAGTGAGCTCCAGGACAGCCAGGGCTACACAGAGAAACCCTGTCTCAGAAAACCAAAAAAAAAAAAAAAAAAAAAAAGCAAGTTTTGTGGCAGGTAAAAGGTAGACAAGCCTGACAAGCTGAACTGACTAGCCAGAACTGTGTAAAGAAGTTGCCTGCAGCAGCCCACATCTGCGGTGCAGTACTACAGAGGAATGGGAGCACAGAGGGTGTGGCTTCAGACCCAGGGACCGGAGACTGTGGAGCATAGTATACATACCACAGAAACATCACTCAGTCCCTACCTGGCATGCCCTGCCCCCAGCCCTGAACTCTCCAGCCCAGGGCCTGGGCTACCCTTCCCCAGAAGGCTTTTCTTTATATAATCCAGACATTTAGGTCTCCTCGAGCCCCACCCCCCCCATTCTCTCTCATCTCTTTCTCTCTCTGCTTGCAGATCTTCCCCCTATCCTCTCTCTCCCTCCCCATGGCGACTTCTCTGGCCTCCTTCTTTGGAGCCAGTAAACTCTCCTGCCCAAGAGCAGCTTCCCAATAAACCTACACACACACACACACACATATATATATATATATATATAAATCAAGCTTGAGTTGGCTCACTTCACCAGTGGTGAGAAATAACTTATCATAGAGAATCACCCAGAAGTTCACAGGGTACCTAACCTGTAGCACACTACAGAGAAACGGAGAGATCTGGCTTTGACAAGGTCCAAGGATGAACTGTCTCCTAAAACTTGTTTTCTGACACTTACATACATGCTGTGACAGATATTCACATAAATAATAGTATTATTAAATACTATTATTAATAAATAAATAATAATTATTATTGTTATTATATTTAAAGCTAGTTGCAGAAGGAGAGATACGCAGTGTGATATTACCTATTTATATGTTGAGACCAAGGAAAGACAAAGTGTGTGTGTCTATTGTAATTGTACTTTATGGATAGTATAAAACTTACAGGAAGATTAGAAACATCGTAGTCATGGGAGAACAATCAAGGAAGTCATTTAATTTTGGTTTGTTTTTTTTTTAACTTTTATCAATTCTTTGTGAGTTTCCCATCATGCACCCCGGTCCCAGTCATCTCCTTGTTCCTCATGTCTGTCCTTCACCTTTGCAACCTCCCCCTGAAATAAAAACCGTGCAAACCCACAACGAAGAATCAGAGAATAGAAACCATCTCATCCTGGAAGCTGTAGTACATCACGGTGGCCCACAGTATGGTCCTCTGTCCACACTTCACTTGCAAACGTTCATTACAATGAATCATTGGTCTGGTTCGAGATCCGTGGCTCCTTCTGGGAAACCATCAATACTGTTTCCTCCCTCAGACTCCTCCAGGTTATCCTGTTGCTGCCCTGTGCCATGGAGACCCTGCAGCTTTGCATCAGGAGAACTGGTCTTTTCAAGTGTCCTAGCCACTCACAGATATTAGAGATGTGGGGTAGGCCAACTCGGAGCCCCAGATCCGGGCCTGGGCCGTAGCTGAGCTGGTTGGCAGGCCAGATCTCCCTTATCTGTACCACTAGGGCAAGTGCTCCAGCACCACTTTGGCTAGGCCACCCAATGCCACCATTGACAGGAGATAGGGTCAGCTCTCCTGCTCACACACCCTCGGCTTGCCCATCCGCACCCACACCACCCGAGTCAGCTCCACTGTGCTGCCCAGTAAAGGGGCAGAGCCCACTCTCCCAAGTGTGGTGCAGCCTGTGAAGAGCTGGGATGGGTCTCCCTCCCTCACACCCCTACCTCTAGGGCCAACGCTGCTGTGCTGCTCAGGCGAGGTACAAGGCCTGCCCCCCTGAGTGCTGCAGCCTTAAGGAGTATGGCTATCTTTCTCACACTCATAGACCCTTTACCGACTGTTGTGCCTGTGACACCCCATGGCAGATAGGGGTGTGTTGGGGTCAGCTCTCCCACACTAAGGGACTGGCTCACCCACACACCCGCCACCGGGACCTGCTCCATTGTGCTGCCTGGGAAGAGGAGCAGACCCTGGCTCTCACTAGTGAGAGATGGGGCCAGCTCTCCAGAGCACCCTAGCCTATGAAGGACAAGGTCTTCTGCACAGCCTCTGGTAATCCATGTGGTCTCTGGTGGCTTCCCCAATCAGGGACATCCCCAGGTTCTCTAGTAGTAATATGAGCCACAGACATTGTCACCTACCCCTGCCACTGTGTAGCCACGGACCCAGACCCTTGGCAGCCGCTCAGGCTGGGACCTCATCATGGCCCCAGGTGACAGACTCCTCCTCTCCACCTTCGAGTCTCCAGTTCTATCGCTCTTCATAATTCTCAAGCTGCTCCACTCTCTTTATCATCTGACTACCACATACTCAATACACTGTGATAGTTCCCACTGCAGGCTGGCCACAGGGTTGGGCTGGCCCCTTGATGGCATCTGTGTCTCTTGGGGTGGCAGCAAGTGGGTATCTATGGTCAGCCTGTGCCATGCACCAGAGGGCAGGTCTGTGAGTGTCATGGTTGCCCCAGTCTCTGTCTGTTTTCCTACTCCTGGGCTGCACTGTGTGATGGTAGGCAGGGTTCTATGTGTCTATGCTCCATCCCACCCCCAACACCCAGACTGTGGGGCAGAGAGAACGTTTGTGGGCTGTGGGCGTCTTTCCCTGCCCACATCCTGTGGCATGGCAGAACACAGGTCTCTGTCTTCCTCCTCCTGTGCTGCTGCGTGGATTTGATTTGATTTTTATGTATCCTTAGCATAAAACAGCTTTGGCTACCAAGTAAGGCATCAAGTCAGGATGAACAAAGAATGGCCATCTGCTCTGTCCCTGCAGCTATAAGAACACCACCACCAAGGTGTCTCTTTGTCCATTGCCAAAGGGTGGAGTTCAGTTTTACATGAGCTTCAGACGTGTGGAGAAAATTGCCGCCATCTGAATACAGTTTGGTGGTTGTGACACTAGAATTTAATTGCTATTTTCTGTTTTGCTATGGCTTTGCTTTGCTTTTGAGGCAGTAATTCTTTTTAAGTTTTTGAAATATAGTCATTTATTTTCATGCACATATATGTGGGGAATATTTTTATTAATTATTGGTGATTTCATACATGTCTGTAATGGGTTTGCCCCCCTACTGCTCCCCCTAACTCCTCTCAGGTCCATCTCCCAGGTCTTCTCAGGTCTTTTCAACTTTGTGTCTTTTTTTTTTTTTTAATAGCCCACTGAGTAGTTTTTATTGCTATTACATTCTAGGGTGTGTGAGCTACACCCTTAAAAAACTGGACTCTTCCTCCTTCCATAGCCATAGTTCGCTGTAGCTCCTCAGCCAGGGGTAGATAAGTCATTCCCATGTTGGAACGTTGGCCAGCTTGGTCTTACGTAGGCCTTGTGCAGACAACCACAGTGGCAGCCATCATGAATGCAGTAGTTTAGTCACGTAGAGAAGGCACTGTTTTCATCCAGGCTGCCCCAAACTCTGTCTTTTATAATTTTGGGACTGCGGGTCTTCCATGACAGCAGGCAGGGTTACTTGTAGCACAGCCTAGCCTCAAAGTTACTAAGTAGCTGGGGGATGACCTGAGTTTCTGATCCTCCCACCCCCTAGGGCAGGCATTGCAGGTTTGAGCAACCAGGCTGTCCTGCTCTGAATAACAATGGCTCCCGTAGGCTCGTGTATTTGAAAGCTCAGTCACCAGGGAGTGACACTGAGAAGGACTAGAACAGTGGTCTCAACCTGTGGGTCAAGACCCCTTTGGGGGATGAAGGACTCTTTTACAGGGGTCACCTAAGACCATCAGAAATACAGATATTTACATTATGATTCATAACAGTAGCAAAATTACAGTTAGGAAGTGTCAGGGTGGCCGTTGGCACAACATGAGGAACTGTATTCAAAGGTATCAGCATCAGGATGGTTGGAGGAAGTGTGTTATAGCTCTGGGCTTTGAGGCTTCAAAAGACCATGCCATGCTTGCGAGCGCGCTCTCTTCTGCCTATGGGTAAGGATCAAGCCATGGTAAGGAAAAGGTACCTGATAGAATTGATCTGAGACATGAGTGCTGCAATTGATTCTCTGCGTCAGATGTCTTGGGTGATGGCCTGTCCCTTTAAAATAAATATATTAAGTAAATAAACAAAATTCAAGCAATCTCTTACAGGACTGATGAAAACCCTTTATAAACTTCCTTGCAGCAGCACTTCATAAGCACATGAACTTGGATCCAACGACTGAGGCTGGAAAATTATATATACATACATATTTTATATACTAATCTCCCCCAGATATTAAAAGGAGGCGCAAAAAAAAAATTGCAAAATGGCTCTCCAAATCCTTCAAAAAGACCTCACTAAAATGGCCTTTGGAGCAGGAGAGATGGCCCAGGAGGTCTGCTGCCCCCTTCTGGCCTCTACAGGCACTGCACTCATGTAGCCCAGAGACTTTCATACACATAAACTAAGGAAACCCGTCAGAGGATGCCAGTTCTTTCCAATACCCTGTCATTTTATTATCTTGACACATACAGAAATTTCCTATTCTTAAAAAATACATCAAATGCTAATCCAAATGTGACATCCCAAGCTCTAACCAGAGCCGCCTTAGCTGGCTCTCTTTCCTCCTCAACATCTGTTTTTTGGAGTAGAATATCTTCTTCTTCTGTGGCTCTTCAGCCTACCTCTACCTTCCCAGTAACTCCTCTGCAATTTGCATTCTAGTATAGTAAACAGCAAGTGTGGATGCTGCTCTCAACACATAGGGTTTTCCTAACCTATTGGCTGAAAATACACACAGAAACAGACTCTCCCCATTCTCCACCCCCATCTTCTTACAGCTAGAACAAGTATTACACTAGAGCCCTCAGGGGAAAATATAAAAGTTAAGTTTCCATTTACTTCTTGTGGGTGTCTGTGGGGAGAGGAAACTCTGTTGGGCACACCTTTCTGCTGACTCACAGGGAAGCAGGAGTCTTTGAACATAGAATTATACCATTTTTCCACCTGAATTCTGACTCAGCACCAAAGTAACAGAGCCAGCTGGATTTCAGCACCAACGGCTGAAACTTTTTCTATTACCACATTCCTCTATTTGACAGCATGTCTGCATGTCAGATGACAGTGCTAATGGGAATGAGAAGCCACACAATGAATCAGCTCCGCTGTAATAGAAGAACCTGTTAAATTTAGGATGCTGTCTGAACTACCTAGATTTATATTTATAATTCACCAAGAGTCTAGGCTGTGTGGATCCATTCATGGGGCAATTCAAGAACTACAAGATTCTGACTGTGGGGTTGGTCTTTCTGGTTTTGGTAAGTACTTTCCCTGCCTCCTATTGGCTTCCTTGCCACTTCTGCCGATGTGTAAATTGGTTAACTTTAATCTTGGACTGGGGGAAACTCTCATTCTTCCTACTTCCACTGCTGAGGTAGATTTAGGGCATCAACTGCAGGAGTTCATCGTTCTACAAGGAGTATGAACAGGTACCATGTGTTGGGGTCTACCAGGGAATCTAAGCTCAGAAGTTGTCCAGGGAAGTCCCAAGGAGAAAGGTATAGGCGAGTATGTGGACTATTGCTGGGAAGGCCTGAGCAAATGTCTTCTTGCCCAACATAGGGTACGAACAGCAGACAGAGAGCAATTCTACCTATGCCCAGCTTGGAGAATAAATGGGTTTATTTGACTTGCTTATAGGAGTGCAAGTAAGAGGTTGCCCGCAAACAACCACATAAGCAAATAGGCTCTGCACACAACTTCTCTACAGCTGCATAAACGGAGTTCTCCCCGTTGTTAGCTTTCACCTTTACATGCTCCAGCACCTTCAGACACCAGCTGAAGCTGGAGCAGAATCGCAGACGGTTGGAAAAGGCTGGGAGTGGGGCAGCTGGAATTTCAGATAAGGATCTAAGGACCCTCCCCAAACTCACCTTCTACAAGGGAAAGTCTGCAGACTTGACCTTGCTGAGGCTGTCTTGCCTGTTGTCACAGCCCCTCTGCTGAAAATGGTAATTAATGGCTGTGTTCCACACCAGCAATTCCTCAGTTCTCTTGCCTTTAGAAGATGTTGTCCTCTGTCTAAGATAAAGAGAAGTTTTTTGGTGTCTGGTTCCATTTTTAGCATGGAGGGGGAAAAGTCAGGGAATAAAAAAAGTCTTACACACACACACACACACACCCAGGGGGAGGGAGGCTGGGGTGAAGGAGACCAGTGAGAGTGGGGGGTGCATGTCATGGAAAAGCATTATGTATGTGGATGAAGTGGATACAGTAAATAAGAAAACAAATTAAGCCGGGCGGTGGTGGCGCACGCCTTTAATCCCAGCGCTTGGGAGGCAGAGACAGGCGGATTTCTGAGTTCGAGGCTAGCCTGGTCTACAGAGTGAGTTCCAGGATAGCCAGGGCTACACAGAGAAACCCTGCCTCAAAAAACCAAAAAAAAAAAAAAAAAAAAGAAAGAAAAGAAAAGAAAACAAATTAAGACTGGACAGTGATGGCTCCTGCCTTTAACCAAGAACTCAGGAGGCAGAGGTAGGCAGATCTTTGAGTTCAAGGCTAGCCTGGTCTACAGAGCAAGTTCCAGAACAGCAAGGGTTACACGGAGAAAGCATGTCTAAAAAAACAGAAAGAGAAAACCAATTTAATTCCTTGCCTCCAGCAAAAGCAAGTTAAGATATTAGGATTAAACCTTTGTTTCTTCTACAAAGTTATATACAAGAAACAGCCAAGAAGTGTCAGGAGGAAGCTTTTCCTGTTTGTCTGTCTATGAAAACAAGAATTTTAACTCACAGGGTATTGTTATTAATATTTAAGCAGTAAGATTTTTGCATGAAAATGTAGATTTCTCACTTTTCTTGGGAAACATATGATTTGAAATATAAGAAGACAAATTGAACATTATTCTGAGAGCAATAAGAGTGAAAGAGATTTAAAAGAAAAGGAATTCCGTCTTTCCAGAGATGTTGATTTCATTTCCATAGCAACTGTGGGTTGTTTGAGAGAGAAGTCTTTGTTATCTTTTCCTAGACTGGCCTATAAAACAAGCTCCAAACCAAGAGTCCAGTAAGATCTGCCTCTAAAACAAACAAACAAATAAACAGAAAACAAAAGCCACTAAAAAACTGAACCAAACAGATCTCCCCCAGATCTGCAGGCCGATGATGGTCTCTGTAGAAAGAGGAAGAGGCTTTCTTCAGTGTTGTTGTTACTGATAAGTTGCCTATGCACTTGTGAGCCACCTTAATTAAGCTAATTAGGACACACACACACACACACACACACACACACACAGGGAAGTAGACAGGGGACTGTTTGAGGTGACAAGGGCGATCACCTGGAAGAGGGAGGAGGACAAAGGAGGGTAATGGAGGGCTAGGAGAGCTCAGTGGTTTGAGAGGCTTGCTGCTCCTCCAGAAGAACGTGAGTTCAGTTCCCAGCACTGTGCCTAGTGGAGTTACGCCTGTGACTCCAGTTCTGAGAGATCTAATGGCCGATTCTGACCTTCATAGGCGCCTGAACATCTGTGGGGCACACACACGTGCACATAAGAATAAAGATGACTCGAATAACAGTAGAGATGGTTATGGCTAGGGAAAATCAGAGCAATTAGGAGACAGAGCAGGAGAGTCTCTGTGACTTTGAGAGTGGCCTGGTCTGGTTCCATGCCAGGTAATGTCACATAGTGAGACTTTGCTCAAATAAACAAACCAAAGCAACAACAAAAAGATCCTCAGGCCTGCTGAGGTGGCTCAGTGGGTGAAGGTGATTCCTGCCAGACTTGACAACCAGAGTCCAGTCTCTAGAGCCTCACGTGGGGGAAGGAGGGAACCACCTCTCATCAGAGTTTCACATGTGTGCCATGAAACGTGTGCATATACATACATGCACACAAATAAATACACGTGAAAAAGAGAGCAGACTCTTGCTGCCTCAGGCAGGTGGGAAGGCTGGTCTCGCCCCTCCCTGGCTGCAGCACTCAGGAGATCTGGCACTGGACCTTGTGTGGGCAGCACGGTAGAACTGTCCCTTGGTGCCATTGGCCCAGGTGAGTCAGCCTGAGGACATGAGATTAAAAAAGCTGACTCCATCCTTTGCCCCCTGGAGCATTGACATCGGGTGAGGTAGCCTGGGCAGTGCTGGAGAGAGGGTGGAGTGGGTATGGGAGAGCTGGTGGGCTGATCAACTCAGCTACCACTGTGTGTGTGTGTGTGTGTGTGTGTGTGTGTGTGTGTGTGTGTGTGTGTGTGTGTGTACCTGACTGCAGGTGCTCACAGAGTTAAGAAGAGGATGTCAGATCCCCTGGAGCTAGAGTTATAGGGAACTGTGAGTGCTGATGTGGGGTAGTCACCAGAAAAAACTGCTTGGAATGGTTTAAGCCAATAGAAAGTCTTCATTAGCTGACCAGCAACTACACTGGGTGTTCAGGATTCCAGTGCAGCACCGAGTCTTTTTCAGAGTTAGCTTTTAGGCACAAAAACAATATTGTGAGTTACACACTTTAGTTAACAAAAAACAGCCAGAAGCAAGATACAAAAGCTAAAATGCAAGGTTAGTATATTATGACCTTTTCAGAGCTACATAAATTTGGATGGATTAAGCCTTCATCTTAGTTTTGGAAGGTGGTGCTGTCTAGTTGCTGAGTTTTGCAGCCAGAGTGGCACTTCCATCATGGAGTCAGTTGTGCTAAGGTCTGGTAGCCTACTAACATCTGGGGCCCTGTATTTTTTTTTTTTTTTTTGGTTTGGGGCCCTGTATTTCTGACTTGTCTTAGTAAATGAGTCAAATCTTAGACTCATTCTGTTTTAGTTTAAGTTGCAGGGCCTCACTGTACTAACAGTGCCTCAATGCTAATCTAGTCAGAATGAAATTTAAGGACACAGTCAGTGCTGATAACAAAGTAGTTAGCCAGGGGACTGGAGAACAGAGACTGGTACCAATATTCCTCAAACAGTGGCAAGAATTATTCTAATTACTCATAAATTAGCATAGAAACAACAGGTTTCTTCCTAAGTCAGATATAGTTTTCTTTATCTCATGAGAAGTCTAAGCCTGTCCAGTTATATAGAACCATTTCTGCAAAAGAATCTGTGTATATATATATATATATATATATTCAGAAATGGAAACTTTAGATACCTATAGGTTCTAATCGACCTGTGTACTTAGTTTGTAAGGCATCAGAAGAGGCACATTCATTCACCCAGTACATGTCCACCCAGCAGTCTCAGGGCCCAGTAATATTTTTGTTATCCATATGAACTAACCCATAAGGCAGAATAGCAGGCATCAGAATGAGGAGAAATGCCTAGGTTAAAAGTGTGTGATACTAGATAAGTTTCAGCACCTTATATGACCTCTAATGTTAAGTTGGGCTGTACCCAGTCAAAGTGAGTTTCGATAGTCACTGTCAATGGGCTGACAGTATGATTCCTTTCTATCCCTATGCAGTACAGGTAAGGAACGTCTAAGCGTAACCAGCAATCTTGACTGATTTTGCTTGATTTTTGGAAATGATTAACCATATCCCCAGAATCCCTTCCTGCAGCACAGGTTTTTTCCTGTCTCCCAAGGCCAGAACTTTTAATGGTTTTTTTTCCCCCATGAAGACTCAGTTTTATAAACCCAATTTTTGCAATGGAAACTCCCTTGTTTCTGGCAACCTGGGAACCCAGCCACATGGCACACAGAGAATTGTAAACTCTTTCTTTCTGTCTCAAAGATAATTGCTATACCTTCCCTTTCCTCCATAAACTAGACATGTAAAGTGGGCATCAGTGGGCAAGGTCAAGATGGATACATATTGCTGTCTGTGGTCTCTCTAGCTAATACCTTGTCTGTGCCTGTTTTCCTCAGCTTACAGTCAAGGCCTGAGTGTGGTGACAGGTGGACTATGTCACTCTATTCATAATGTGGAGGACAGCAATTTGTAAGAGAGGCCAAATACCCTCTCGGAGGGCCAAGACTTTCTAATATCCTTTTCCCTAGCAATAAGAAGTCCTCTTTCTCTATAGATCATAATCCGAGTAGTAAAAGCATACCAACGGACAGTTTGGATATACGAAGGCGGGTTTTCCTTTTCCTCATCTGAGAGCCAGCATCAAGTCAATCAGTCCTGCTCTCTGGGCTGAGGGGCCTGGCTTGGGCCCAAACCCTCTCAGTTAAAGTAACTCCTGGTGTCATCTTTCATGTCCTTACACTCATGGCCAAGCACTGTGTCATCAGAAAGAGGGTAGCTGATTTGATCAATGACAGTGGGTTCTTCAAATAGGACTTGAAAGTGGGCAGGAATAGGGCATGGTACTGGGTCACACAGTCATTAGTTAGCCAGTGTTTTGATGCTCTGCAAATGAGGGCCTCAACTGTGCCATGCTGTGAGTATAACTTCTTGACCCAGAGTAACTTGTTTGCTTTTTTTTTTTTCATTACCCTAGCAGTAGCCACCACAGCTCTTAGATAGATGGGCCATCCTGTGGCTACAGGGTACAAATGTTTGGATAGAATGTCACAGGCCATATTTCCATGGCCATGAGTATCTGTAAGTCTATGTGTCATCAACAAAGAAGGTGAAAGTGACTTTCTGTTTATGTTAAAGGTCTTATGTTTATGTTATGTTATTTAAGGTTTACATTTATGTTATGTTATATAAGGTTTATGTTAAAGGTCACAATCAATTCTCTGTAAAACACTTTTTAACACTACCTCCAGTAATTGGAACTTACTTATACCTTGAAAATTTTTAGACTTTCATAACATTTTTCTCATATTTGGGACGGAAACTCTTAGTAGCTATCTTTAATGCTTTACAAAGGAACTAGCTAAATTGTTTAAAGTCTCCTTGGTTAGAGTTAGACGGAAGAGAAGATGTGCTATGTCTTGGCCGCATTGCTGGCACAGATCCCATACCAGTCCAGGAGTAATTTTTAAAAAATAATTTTTCAGAAAATGCTGGGTTATGTGTATCATTGCTTGAATCTCCTTCCCTGGGTCTGCTTAGAGCAGGCATGGGGCAGAGGAAATGCTCGCCAGAGAGAGGGAGAGAGAGAGAGAGCGCGAGCAACCAGGGGTGGTCACCACATATTCATACCCTTGAATGAACGAGGGATTCAGTCCTGTCTCACAGGGATCCCAGACACAGCATGAACAGCCATGTCCAACCTCTCTAAATAGAATGTGTCTAAACAGAAGGCACTTTAACCAGACTTACCTCCAGAGGTGACAGCCCAGGCTACTTTCTAGTTTACTTACTCTTGGGGAAGAGATGGCATACCCCTCTGAAGAGTTAGGCAGTGATTGGTCAAAAGAAGCCCTGGGGACTTGAACATCTCAGGTTGTATACTAGGGGTCCCCTGACCACTGCACTCTTCCTTGTTCCGAGGAGCTCTGACCTCCACAGTGTCTCAAGGTCTCATCTGTGGAGTCTCGCTGGGGCTTCTAGACATGATGTGGGTTATTCACCACATAAGATTGCTTGGTCATAGGCTTAAGCCAGTAGAAAGTCTTTGTTAGGAAGCCAGTGACTATCCTAGGTGTTTGGGATCCTAGTGTAGCACAGAGTATTTCTCGGGGTGAGCTTTTAAGCACCAAACCATTCTTGGGTTGGCACAAGAACAGTTAGCCAAGAACAGAACTACAGAATCCTAAAAGGAATAGTAGTACATGTAAGAGACGTTCCCATAACTATGAGCTTTTCTGGATTAGGTCTTTGGTTTTGGCAGGTGGTGCTGTCTGTGTACTGAGTTTTTCAGCCTGAATGACACTTCTTTCATGGAGTCAGTTGTGCCAATGTCTGAGTCTCTGTTACAGGTATGAGGAACTGAACTCTGGTCCTCTGCAAGAATAGCATATGTTTTTAGCCATTTATTCATTTATTAGCCCCATGACTACAGATCTTTTTATAAGGCTTTATAAAAAGCCTTATAAAGTCATCATGTGTGGTAATCTAAGTGAGAGATGTCACCAACAGACTCCAGTATTTGAATATGCTCCTTCTTTGGTTGTGGTGTTTGAGAAGGTCAGAAGTGGTGGCCTTGCTGAAGGACATGTGTCCCTGGGACAGGACTTTGAGAGCTAAAGCCTTATCTTACTTCCAGTTTTCTGTCTCTGCTTCATGCTTGCAATGGAGGAAGTGAGTCCTCAGCTTCCTACTTAATGCTTTTATTTATGATTATCTTCTGTATGTGTGTGGGATGCTGTGTTAATTGTAAGGGATTCAGGGTGTGTGATTGTGTGTGTGTGTGTGTGTGTGTGTGTGTGTGTGTGTGTGTGTATGAGTGTGTGTATGTATGGGTTTCATTGCTGTGAAAAGACACCATGACCAAGGCAATTCTTATAAAGGACAACATCTAATTGGGTCTGGCTTACAGTTTCAGAGATTCAGTCCATTATCATCATAGTGGGAAGCATGGCAGCGTGCAGGCTGACTTGGTGCCAGAAGTGCTAAGAATTCTACATCTTGATTTAAAAGCAGACAGGAGCAGTGTCTCTTCTGCCCTGGGCAGAACTTAAGCAAGGAGAACTCAAAGTCCACCACATTATGAGACACTTCCACCAACAAGGCCACATCTCCTAATAGTGCCATTTCCCATGGGCCAAGCATATTCAACCAGCAAATTCCACTTCCTGACCCCACAGGCTTGTTTGAGCACATGAATCTATGTGCTATATAACTAACCATAGCATAACGCAAATTATATTTAGTCCAACTTCAGAAGTCCCCACAGTCTATAGCAGTCTCGACAATGCTAAAAGTCCAAAGTTCAAAGTCTCATCTGAGGTTCATGCAATCACTTAAGAGTAATCTCATATAAAATCAAAATAAAAAAGCAGATCACATACTTTCGATGTCACAGGATATACATTACCATTTCAAAATGTCACAGTGAGGAAATGCTGTACCAAAGAAAGACTAAAAACTGGCTGGGCAAACTCTAAACTCTACATTTCCATGTCTGATGTCAAAGTACTCTTCAGATCTCCAATTCCTTTCAGCATTGTGGACTGCAACAAAATCCTTTCTCTTTGGCTGGTTCCACTTCCTCTTAGCAGCTTTCCTTGACATGTATCACCTGGCTCTGGCATCTCTACATCTTGGGGTCTCCAAGGCAACTTCAACTTTACAGCTTTTCGTTCTAGTGGCTGGGGTCCACACATGATCTTCTGACATTTTCCAAAGAGCTTGGGCCACTTCTCCAGCTCTGCCCTCTGTAGCATCTAGGTTCTGGTGAACTCCACTTCACTGCTGATGCTGTTCTTGGTGGTCAACACTATCAACATTCACTCTCAGACCAGTAGGGAAGGCTTTGCCATTTCCTTGAGACTAGCTTGGGGAAGACTTTTCCAGTTTCCATGGGTCTGAGGCATTTGATTCCTTGACATAGCTTTATCCATGTCAAGAGCATACATTCACTCAGGAATTCATCCATTCAGGCCTTGTTCTACTCCCCCAGGAACTCTGCCCTCAAATTACCCAAGAGTGACCGAAACTAAATTCTCCTGCACCTACCTCCTGAGGGCTGGGAATATAAACATGCCATGCCTGACCTTATCCCATGCTTATACATGTTATAATCAGTTTTTAATTTACAAACATACATAGAAGTAATTTGAATGCTGATCCTCACTGTATTCAAATACACATTATTTAGGTAGCATTTGTATGCATATATTATATACTATCCGTGTCCATGAACATAGTATTCAGGTAAACCTTCACAGAATCTATTTCCTGGCCTCCTTATCCCCATTTTAAAGTTCTACCTACCCTCAAATCTCATTGATCTACCAGCGTACATGGTGAGATTCCTCTTGGTTTTCTCTCTCCATTGCTAGTTTGGATTTTAAATTCTTGGGTCTGAAGAGTATGTAAGCATCTAATCTACTGTTCTCCAACATATCAGACAATGTCTACAATGGGATCAGCAAGATGGTTCAGCAGATGAGGGAGCTAGTTACCAAGCCTGATGACCTGAATTTGATCCCCTGGTCATGAGGGAAAAGAGAAATTACCTTATAAATTGTCCTCTGACATTAACTTTCAGGCCACAAGATCCATGCACATGTGTGTATGTGTGCGTGTGTGTGTGTGTGTGTGTGTGTGTGTGTGTGTGTGTTTAGAAAGAAAATACAAACCCAACAGGCATTCAAAGCTGGAGAAATGGCTCAGTGGTTAAAAGCATTGACTGCTCTTACTGAGTCCCCAGATTCAGTTCCTAGCACCCATATTGCAGGACACAACCATTAGTACCTCGAGTTTCAGGTGAGTCAATGTTCCCTCTGGTCTCCTTGGGCACCAGGCATAGTATGGTATATAGATAGATGAAAGCAAAACCCTCATACACTTACATTAAAAAAAAAAAAGATGAAGACGAACACCAATGGGGCCCTAATTTCCCTGTTAACATGGTGTGACTCCTGTGGGAATTTCCAGAAGTTCTAGTAACATAATCACCCCAGCCTTGAAATTTTTTGTTTTTTTTTTTTACAAAGAGGTCATGGTGACTCAAATGCCAGTTTTATGAAGGACAGACAGAAAGAAACAGGCAGGTAGGATACCTAGGTGCTTCTCAGCCAATAGGAACACCTTCTTCGAGGAAGAAAATGGGACACACTCAACACACTATCATAATCGTCTCTCTTTACCCACAGCTGTTCTGCCTCATGATGCCTTGGCGTGAGCCCATAATCCAGCGACTCCCACGATCTCATCCTGCTACTGAATATGTCTCAGAGACCATCAACTGGGACTCTCTTCCTCAAGAACTCCCCAACCTGACCAACCTTCTATACTGGCCTCCAACTGGTGGACACAGAGATGACTTTCTGGCCTCTACCAGCCCCAGAACCTCCACCTACCACTTGAAGGGTCCTGCCCAGGCCAACTATACTCTGGGAAGTAACCTAGAGGCCATCCTTGTGGCTAGGGATCACTGGGGTAGGCCCAAGGCTCATGGCGGAGATCTGTTTCGAGCAAAGCTGCTGGGCCCAGGATTGAGAGCAGGAGTCCCAGGGGAGGTGAAGGATCTGGAGAATGGCACTTACCTCTTGTCCTTCCCCCTGCTCTGGGCTGGCTGGGCCCAGGTGCAAGTGCGGCTGATCCACTCCAGTGAGGCAGTTGGGGTCCTGCAAAGAGTCTGGAGAGAAAAACGAGCCACTGTTGATTTTAGAGGGTATTTCCGAGGAACAGATGGCTCTCGAGAGACGGTCATCTGTAACGTGGACCCCCAGTCAACTGGAGCCGAAGGGCCTACCTGCCAGTACAAGGATGTGGTTTCTGGGGAGATCTGGTTCTGTGCTCAAGCCCCTACTTTGCCCTGCACTGCTTTAGTGGGTCACTCAAGTGGAAGTTTTCTGAATGTGATCACGTCACATGATGAAGACCTGCTGGCTGGGTAAGAAATCCAGAATCTTGAATAGTCCCAGTCTTAACCATAGGCATGCGGAGGTTTAAGACAACTGGAGGAAGTCAGATCTCTCCTTCCACTCTATGGGGCCCAGGTATTAACTCAGTCTGTTGGGCTTAGCAGCATGAACATGGTGGTTGTCATCTTCATCTTCATCATCTTCATCATCATCATCACCTAGAGATTCCTGTAGCTCAGAGTGAACTTGAATTTCTTGTGTGATTGAGGCAAAAAAAAAAAAAGAAAAGAAAAAAAAGAAAAAAAAATCAAGATTTTAAGGTTATCCTTGGTTGCATAGTATCTTAGGGTCCTCCTGCTGTGAAGATACACCATGACCTAGGCAACTCTCAGAAGGACAACATCTAATTTGGGCTAGCTTACTTGTTCAGAGGTTCAGTCTATTGTCATCAATGCAGGAACATAGCAGCATCCAGGCAGGCATGGTACAAGCAGAGCTGAGAGTTCTACATCTTCTTCTGAAGGCATCCAGGAGTAGAACGGCTTCTGGGCATCTAGAGTGAGGGTTTTAAAGCCCAAGCCCACAGTGGTGCACCTACTTTAACAAGGACACAACTTCAAGTAGTGCCACTCCCTCAGCTAGGCATATTCAAACCACCACACACAATGAATACAAGTCCATCCTGGGAAACCCGAGCACGAGACCCTGTGTCAAAAAGCAGGGGAGCGTGCTACCTTCCCTTCTAACTGCATGTTTGTGTAACAACAGAAACATTTATGGTGCTTTCTAGAGTGTAGTGGCAGGAAAATTGCATATTCTCATGTGCTGTGGAGCTCTGTTTATTATAAAAGAGAACTAGATGGTTCTTTTGTTACCTTAACTATGAGTGAACTGATAAGTCCTTTCCTTGCATATTCCTCCTAACCCCTATACTTGCCCCATGTTAGTGTGCTCGCTTTACTTAAATGACCCTGTTTAGGCAAAAAATAAATAAGCAGTCAGTCATGGTCTGTTCTTTGAAAACCTAATTTTCACCTGGTCAACCTCCCTCAATGCTCACACTCAGTGTTTCCTCAGGAATGTGACGGACCAGAAACTCCCTTTAGGCATACCTCCAATCTTGGTCCTACAGGCAGCCCAGGGGAACGTGAGTAACTTGGGTGAGTGAGGCTAGGACATGTTGGGGTGGGGGATAGGCATCAGCTTAGATGGGCTGTGGGTTTGTGTGTGTGTGTGTGTGTGTGTGTGTGTGTGTGTGTGTGTGTGTGTGTGTGTGTGAGAGAGAGAGAGAGAGAGAGAGAAAGAGAGAGAGAGAGAGTGTTTGTGTGCATATATGTGCATGTGTTATAAGGGTGGGTTCATTCTCTTGTGCAGAAGTATATGGAAACCAGGCTAATTTCAAAATGTTCTCCCCAATTGTTCTCTACCTTCTTTTACTTTAAGTTGTACTATCCTTCCAATTACATGTTTTGTGTACTCTGTGTGTATGCGTATAAAAACATATGTGCCATGTCAGATACACGGAGGTCAGAGGACAACTTGCAGAAGTTAGTACTCTCTTCTTACAGTGTGAGTCCCAGGAGCTGAACTCAGGTCGTCAGGCTTGGGAGCAGGCATCTTTACCTGCTGAGCCATCTCAGTGGCTCCTATGGTGGATTTTGGTTTTGGTTTCGTTTTGTTGTTGTTTTCTGCTCCCCACTCAGGGCAATGGGTTTCAGTGGTTTGAAAATCGGTAGTAATCAGAGCCAATATCAGTGGGATCCTGCCAGAGCACGGGTGGCTGGGTAGTTGGTGTGCAGAGCTCAAGCTTGAAGAAGAGCTAATTCTGCTCCTTCAGACCACAGTCAGAAAGCAAGGCAGTCAGGCAGGACCCAGGTTCACTGCACATATTATTGCCCATAGAGGCTCCAAATGCAGTGTTTGCAAAGTGACCAACTGGGGACCTTGACTAATCAAGCATCCATATTCCGAGGGTCCCAGCCTCTCTCCCACTTGGGTCTCCCTCAATAAAGAAGAAATTGATGGCATTGGTGCCTCCCTCCAAGAAGTAAGAAACCCTTGGACTGATCATGTGACTAACCCAAAGATGAGATTGAAGTGTGAGGCAGAAAGGATCTATAGGAATCTTCCCAGCAACAGACAGAGCTGGAATCCAGGTAGTCCTTGAGATTTCACATGAAAATACACACATGCACACATGCAACCAGAATGAAGTCTTTGTACAAACTCTGTTCACCACCTAAAGGACACCGGGCATAGGTGGAATGTACCAGTTGCTTTATGCTTTGTCCTTGAATACACCTGATACAGTGCCTCTAGACAAGGTCAGGTTGGATCTATATCCTCAGGCACAAGGATCCAAGTATTCACCCCTGTGGCCTTGTGTCCAGTCTCTTGAAAGTTCTGGGCCGAAGTTCAAGCACCACCAACCCCTAGCATCTTCTAATCCCCACATGGATGGTCACCAAGGAAAGTACTTGAGTTGTTTCTACATGTTGGCAACCACTCCTACCAGGAAAGCTTCTGGCCACCAGCCATCAGCCCCAGGAAGGAAGAAGGGCTCCAGGGGCCAGGTTCTAGGTTAGTTAACATGGGGACATAGAACGGTACTTTTTAGTTGTGGAGACTGAGCCTGTATCTTGCTGTTCAGCTAGGCTGCCTGGTCAGTGAGGCTCTAGGTTCTGCCATCTCTACCTCCCCAAGTGCTGGGGTTCCAGGTATACCACATCCAGCCTTTGCACATGTTCTAGGGGTCAAACCTACGTCCTCACCATTGCACAACACACTGATCTATCTCCCTAGCCCTCAGATGGGTTTTATTCCAGTTCTTTAGCCTCTGTCCTGCCAGGGAAGTGTGGTACAGTGATTAGTACTGGAGCTGTAACAGCATACTTCCTGGGTTCAAATCCATCCCTGTTTTTCACTGTTCTTTTGGAAACCCATTATGTAGGCTAGTGTTAGGGATTTAATGGTAGAGTACTTGCCTAATTGGACAGGCCATTCCTACCACTTCTGGGCCATCATGATTGTTCTTGTTCACAGTAAATTCTAAGTCCCCAATGTCCACATCATAGGTGGAGACATGAACAGTGCTACTGCCAGAGTGTGGAGATCCCTGTACTCTTGAGGTGAAGGCAAGAGAATTAGGAAGGCAGGACCATTCTCACCTCTATGGGAAGTTTATGAGGTACTTAAAATGTTTTCAAACACTCATGCATGCACACACACACACACACACAAATAAAAATGTAAAAACCATTCATTTACAAAACATATACAGAATACTGTCATTTTATACAATGATATGTTGTGCTGTTTTGTTTTGTTTTTTTAAATTTAATCCGCTTTCTTCTTCTCTCCCCTGTAGCCTTGCCCTCCAGGCCCCCATGCCACCCTGGCCACCTGTCTCCAAAACCCTCTGGCTTCTACCACCAAGACAGATGGCACTCAACATTCTGTTCTAGCCGCTCTTTCCCCACTGTGGACAGCATCCTGAACTGCCTGGCTGGCCGCATTGTCTACATGATGGGGGATTCCACACTTCGGCAGTGGTGGGAGTATCTGCGAGACACAGTGCCCTGTGAGTGACCCTGAGGGGGGAGGAGAGGCAGTGAGATCTCCTGATGGAGAGGCCTGACAGTGATTGCCTTGGGAGAGACTCCCTCTCTTAGTAGAAAGGAGGTGCTGGCTGCTGGATCTTTCTGAAGGGCAGTGAGTGAAGGAGCAGGGTGTTTGCTTTGGATTATGGTGGAGGCATTTTCTCAACTGAGGTTTCCCTTCCCAGACAACTCTAGTTTGTGACAAGTCAGCAAAGAACAAACCAGGACACCCAAGGATCCAGTCCCCTGCACAACACTAAGATTACAAGTATACACGACCACACCCAGCCTTTTAACAAAGGTTCTTGGGCTGTAACCCGGGTCCTTATGTTTGTATTGCAAACAGGTTACCATATGACTACCTCTTCAGCCCAAGTCTCAAGATATTTAAGAGCTAGCCTCCGGAGTGAGCTACAGGCCAGCCAGGGCTACATAGTGAGATCCTTCTAAAAAGATCAAATGAAGAGAAAGAGAGAGAGAGAGAAAGAGAGAGAGAGAGAGAGAGAGAGAGAGAGAGAGAGAGAGAGAGAGAGAGAGAGAGAGATCTCAAAAGAAAGAGGAAAAAAGGAAAGAGAAGAAAAAGACAAAAAGAGAAACTTTTTGGTGGTACACAATGGATGTGGAAGCTGATGGATAAAAAAGTTCAGGGTCTTCCTGACCCAATAACTTTGAGACTAGCTTGGGTTACATAAGACCTTGTCTCAAGATAAACATCTAAAAGTCACTCTCAAGATGATCATTGCCTGGTGTGGGGTAGGGGAGGTTGAGGACGTAGAGAATCATTTGTGTAGACAAAATCAGTTTGGTTTACCCATGTTGCATTTCAGGCTATGGAGAAACATTAGACAGTGTTCTAAAGGATGCTTAGTGTGGAATGAGACTCAGGAAACAGCTAGCTCTTAGACAAAAACCCAAGAGAGAGACCTGACTGGATTCCTCATAAGGTAAAGATGGTAAAAAAGATATTTAGAGGCCAGATAAAGGTCTAAGTGGATAAACCATTTTCTATGCCAGCCAGGTGACCCGAGTTCCATCCCTGAAAGCCTTATGGTGAAGGGCGAGAACTGACACAAAAGTTGACCTCCACATACACTCCACGGCACACACATGATAGCACAGACAAACACATATGTCATCAACACAGGGCAGGCACAGTGGTTGACAGGTGATCACACTCACACATGGATGTCATCAACAAACAGTACACACAATGGTGAACAGGTGCTCACACACACATATGTTATGAACACACAGATTGATACAAGTATAAGAAGGAAGAAAGGAAGGAAGGAAGGAAGGAAGGGAGGAAGGAAGGAAAAGGATGGAAGGGAAAGGAAAGCAGAGGCCAGGGAAGAGGACAAGAGGAAAAACAGACTGTAAAATGGGACATGATGCTGCTACCTGGTTGTAATCTCAGCAGGTGAAGGCAGGAAGATTATGAGTCCAGGACCACCCTCAAATAGCATGGGGCAGTGAGACCCTTTCTCACTCCCTCCCTTAAAAATGGTAGAGGGTAAGAAGAAAGGAAAAAGAAGACAGAGGTGTGAATAACAGACAGAAATGTAGAGTTCAGAGCTGGCGACATGGCTGGGGGATAAGAATGCTTGCAGAGGACCTGAGTTTGGTTCCCACCACACACATCAGATGGTTCACAGCCACCTCTTGTAGAGGGCAAGAGGTCCTTGTGTATACAGCCAACCTTGGAGAAGCCAGGAAGTGACACAGGCTTGTCACTTCAAAGATGTCTGCCCACATAAGCATGGAAGCTGAACAACGCTCTACTAAATGATAAGTTGGTCAAGGAAGAAGTAAAGAAGGAAATTAATGACTTTTTAGAATTTAGAGAAAATCAAGGTATAACATACCCAAACTTGTGGGACATAATGAAAGCAGTGCGAAGAGGAAAACTCATAGCTCTGAGTGCCTCTAAAAAGAAACTGGAGAGTGCATACACTAGCAGCTTAACAGCACACCTGAAAGCTCTAGAACAAAAAGAAGCAAATGCACTCATGAGGAGTAGACAACAGGGAATAATGAAACTCATGGCTGAAATCAACTTAGTAAAAAATAACAAGAACTATACAAAGAATCAACAAAACCAGGAGCTGGTTCTTTGAGAAAATCAACAAGATAGATAAACCCTTAACTAGACAAACCAGAGGGCACAGAGACAGTATCCAAATTAACAGAATCGGAAATGAAAAGGGAGATATAACAAAAGAAACCAAGGAAATTAAAAAAAAATCATCAGATCCTACTACAAAAAGTCTATACTCAACAAAACTGGAAAATCTGAATGAAATGGACAATTTTTAGACAGATGCCAAATACCAAAGTTAAATCAGGATCAGATAAACTACCTAAGAAGTCCCATAACTCCTAAAAAAATAGAAGCAGTCATTAAAAATCTCCTAACCAAAAAGTTACTAGGTCCAGATGGGTTTAGTGCAGAATTCTATCAGACCTTCAAAAAAGACCTAATACCAATACTCTTCAAACTAGTCCACAAAATTGAAACAGAAGGAACAGTACCCAATTAGTTCTATGATGCCACAATTATGCTGATACCAAAACCTCACAAAGACCCAATAAAAAAGAGAACTTCATATCAATTTCCCTTATGAATACTGATGCAAAAAATACTCAATAAAATTCTTTCAAAGCAAATCCAAGAACACATCAAAATGATCATTCACCATGATCAAGTAGGATTCATCTCAGGGATGCAGGGATGGTTCAATATACGGAAATCCTTCAACATAATCCACTACACAAACAAACTCAAAGAAGAAAACACGTGAAAAATTATGTGACAAAATTCTGAATTAGTCAGGGTTCTCTAGAGTCACAGAACGTATGGGTAGTCTCTAAATAGTTAGGGAATTCATTGATGACTTAGTAGTCCAACTCCCCAGCAATGGTCAGCAGCAACTGTGGATGGAAGTCCAAGGATCTAGCAGTTGCTCAGTCCCACGAGGAAAGCAGGCAAAGAAGAGTGAGAGTGAGTGAACCTTCTTCCAATGTCCTTATATAGGTCTCCAGCAGAGGGTGTGGCCCAGATTAAAGGCACGTGCCACCACACCTTTAATCCCAGATGACCTTAAACTCAGAGATCTCCTTGCTTTACTCTTCTGGAAATCATAGCCACTATGCTTCAAGATCTCCATGCCAAGATTCAGGTCAGAAACTTGTATCTCTGAGCCTCCAGATTAGGATCACAGGTGAGCCTTCCAATTCTTGATTGTAGTTCATTCCAGATATAGTCAAGTTGACAACCAGGAATAGCCACTTCAATATCCTGTCATGTTAAAAGTCTTGGAAAGATCATAAATTAAAGGCAGATACCTAAACATTAAAAAAAGCAATATACAGCAAACTAGTAGGCAACATCAAACGAAATGGAGAGAAACCCATTTTTGAAGCAATCCCACTAAAATCAGGGACCAGACAAGGCTGCCCACTCTCTCAATATCTATACAGTATAGTACTTGAAGTTCTAGCAAGAGCAATTAGACAACAAAAGGAGGTCAAAGGGATACAAATTTGAAAGGAAGTCAAAATATCACTATTTGTAGATGATATGGTACTATACTTAAGTGACCCCCCAAAACTCCACCAGAGAACTTCTATAGCTGATAAACAACTTCAACAAACTGGCTGGATATAAAATAACCTCAAACAAATCAGTAGCCTTCCTATACTCAAAGGATAAAAAGGCTGAGAAAGAAATTAGGGAAATGACACTCTTCACAATAGACACAAACAATATAAAATATCTTGGTGTGACTCTAACCAAAGAAGTGAAAGATCTGTATGACAAGAACTTCAAGTCTCTGAAGAAAGAAATCGAAGAAGACCCCAGAAGATGGAAAGATCTCCCATACTTGTGAATTGGCAAGATTAATGTAGTAAAATTGGCCATCTTGGCAAAAGCAATCTACAGATTCAATGCAATCCCCATCAAAATTCCAATAAAATTCTTCATAGAATTAGAAAGAGCAATTATCAAATTCATTTGGAATAACAAAAACACCAGGATTGCGAAAACTATTTTCAACAATAAAAGAACTTCTGAGGGAATAACTGACCTCAAGCTGTTCTACAGAGCAGTAGTGATAAAAACTGCATTGCACTGGTACAGTGACAGACAGGTAGATCAATGCAATAGAATTGAAAACCCAGAATTGAACCCATATGGTTCACTTGATCTTTGACAAAGGAACTAAAACCAACCAGTGGAAAAAAGGCAGCATTTTCAACAAATGGTGCTGATTCAACTGGAGGTCAACATGTAGAAGAATGCAAATTGATCCATTCTTATCTTCCTGTACAAAACTCAAGTCCAAGTGGATCAAGGACCTCCACATAAAACCAGATAATCGGAATCTAATAGAGAAAGTGGAGAAAATTCTTGAACGCATGGGCACAGGATAGAAGTTCCTGAATAGAACACCAATGGTTTATGCTCTAAGATCAAGAATTGACAAATGGAACCTCATAAACTTGCAAAGCTTCTTTAAGGCAAAGGACACTGTCAATAGGACAAATCAGTAACCAGCAGATTAGGAAAAGATCTTTACCAATCTCACATCCTATAGAGGGATAATATTCAATATATACAAAGAACTCAAGAAGTAAGACTTCAGAGAACGTAATAACCCTATTAAAAAATGGGGAACAGAGCTAAACAGAAAATTCTCAACTGAGGAAACTCGAATGGCTGAGAGGCACCTAAAGAAATGTTCAGCATCTTTAATCATCAGGGAAATGCAAATCAAAACAACCCTGAGATTCCACTTCACACAGTCAGAATGACTAAGATCAAAAACTCAGTTGACAGTAGATGTTGGCGAGGAGGTGAAGAAAGAGGAACACTCCTCCATTGCTTGTGGGATTGCAAGCTTGTACAGTCACTCTGGAAATCAGTATGGCGGTTCTTCAGACAATTAGATGTAGTACCATCGGAGGACCCAGCTATACTACTCCTGGGCATATACCCAGAAGATGCTCCAACATGTAAAAAGGACACATGCTCCACTATGTTCATAGCAGTCATATTTATAATAGCCAGAAGCTGGAAACAACCCAGATGTCCCTCCACGGAGGAATGAATATAGAAAATGTGGTATATTTACACAATGGACTACTACTCAGCTATTAAAAACAATGACTTCACAAAAAAACGCAGGCAAATGGATGGAACTTGAAAATATCATCCTGAGGGCTGGAGAGATGGCTCAGCGGTTAAGAGCACTGGCTGCTGTTCCAGAGGTCCTGAGTTCAGTTCCCAGCAACCACATGGTGGCTCACAACCATCTGTAATGGAATCTGATGCACTCTTCTGGTGCGTCTGAAGACAGCAACAGTGTATTCATACATAAAATAAATAAATCTTTTTTTTTTAAAAAAAAAAGGAAAAAATATATCATTCTGAGTGAGGTAACTCAGTCACAAAGGAACAAACACGGTATGTACTCACTGACTAGTGGACCAAAATGTGGATGCTTCAGTGCTTCTTAGAAGGGTGAACAAAATACTTACATGAGGAAATATGGAGACAAAGTGTGGAGCAGAAACTGGAGGAAAGGCCATCCAGAGACTGCCCCACCTGGGGATCCTTCCCATATACAGACACCAAACCCAGACACTATTGTGGATGCTGGGAAGTACTTGCTGATGGAAGCCTGATATGGCTGTCTCCTGAGAGGCTCAGCCAGAGCCTGACAAATACAGAGGAGGATGCTCACAGCCAACCATTGGACTAAGTGCACAGGTCCCCAGTGGAGTATTTGGAGAAGGGACTGAAGGACCTGAGGGGGTTTTCAGGTCCATGGAGGGAGCAACAGTGTCAACAGGCCAGACCCCACGGGGCTCCCGGAGACTGGACCACCAACCAAAAAATACACTTGCCACATACTTGGCATTGGATGGCCTTGTTGGACATCAGTGGGAGGAGAGGCCCTAGGGCCTAAGGGTGTTCGATGCCCCAGTGTAGGGGCATGTCAGGGCCTGGTTTGTATAGTGAGTTTCAAGCCGGCCAGGGCTACATAGTGAGACCTGGTCAAAATCCAAGCAAATAAATAAATAAATAAATAAATAAACATGTTTGTAAAAGGGAGTGGTTCACAGTCCTATGTTAATTCATTATTAAATTTTTGTTACATTTATGTGTCTGTGTGTGTGCGCGTGCGCGCGTGCACACGCACACCCGTGCACAGTCCTGTACTGTAGCGTGTGAGAAAATCAGAGAACCATATGTAAGAGCTGATTCTTTCCTTCTACCATATGAATCACAGGGGATCAAATTCAAGTTATGAGTGCTGGCAGCAAGAGCCCTTCCTGCCTGAGCCATCTTCCTTGGTTCCTGTACTGGCTGGTTTTGTGTCAACTTGACACAGGCTGGAGTTATCACAGAGAAGGAGCTTCAGTTGGGGAAGTGCCTCCATGAGATCCAGCTGTAGGCATTTTCTCAATTAGTGATCAAGCAGGGAGGGCCCCTTGTGGGTGGTGTCATCCCCGGGCTGGTAGTCTTGGGTTCTATAAGAGAGCAGGCTGAGCAAGCCAGGGGCAGCAAGCCAGTAAGAAACATCCCTCCATGGCCTCTGCATCAGCTCCTGCTTCCTGACCTGCTTGAGTTCCAGTCCTGACTTCCTTTGGTGATCAACTGCAGTGTGGAAGTGTAAGCTGAATAAACCCTTTCCTCCCCAACTTGCTTTTTGGTCATGATGTTTGTGCAGGAATAGAAACCCTGATTAAGACAATTTCCTAAGGTAAAAACTTCTTTCTCCTCCTCCCAACAGCCCTGAAGCCAGTTGATCTACATGTCACTTACGAGGTAGGTCCCCTGATGGCCGTGGAGACAACTCGGGGGACAGTGTTGCACTGGAGGGCCCACAGCTGGCCCCTGCGTTCTCTCCGCACCCCAGTGGCCTCCCTGCACTCTGTGGCCAGAGAACTACACGGCCTGGCTGGGGGACCCTACACGGTGGTGGTGCTGGGCATGGGAGCCCACTTTACCACGTTCCCTCCCTCCATCTTTGCCCGAAGACTGGCAGGGATCCGGAAAGCTGTGAAGGCCCTGCTGGACCGGGAACCCAGTACTCTGGTCGTCATCAAACTGGCCAATACTGGCTACAAATCTGTGTATGGCAGTGACTGGTTCACACTCCAGCTGAACCGCTTGCTCCGCGCTGCCTTTGTTGGTCTCCGAGTGGCCTTTGTGGATGCCTGGGAAATGACCTCCACCTTGGATGTGCCAGACAACATCCACCCAAGGAAGCTTTTTGTTCAAAATGAAGTGGAATTATTTCTGTCCTTCATCTGTCCCACCTGAGTGCTCCTGAGGGATCTGAGGGTGGATGGATGGAGAGCCTGAGTGTGAGCACCAAAAAAAAAAAATAATAATAATAAAAATAAAAATAAAAATAAAAAAGGTCGGGGGCTGGAGAGATGGCTCAGTGGTTAAGAGCACTGACTGCTCTTCCAGAGGTCCTGAGTTCAATTCCCAGCAACCACATGTTGGCTCACAACCATCTGTAATGGGGATCTAATGCCCTCTTCTGGTGTGTCTGAAGACAGCAACAGTGTACTCTCACATACATGAAAATAAATAAATAAATAAATAAATCTAAAAAAATAAATAAATAAAAAAGGTCTCCCAATGACCGAAAGCTGAAGCTACCCCTGGCCCACCCACTATGACACTTTGGTTCCTTATTTTATACTTCTCTCTATGCACCACTTGGACAAATCTAGTTTTATACAAAAGAGACCATGTTTTGCATAGTTTTCTCTTTTTTGAATGTAAGGGGTTGTATGTTATGTATATATACATATATGTACATGTGTCCTTTCCCATATGCACACAGAGGCCAGAGGAGATCTTAGAGCATCCTGTTCTATCACTGTCTTCCTTGTTCTTTGACAGAGGGTCTCCCATTGACCCTGGAGCTAGGCTGGCAGCCAGGAAGCCTCAAGCTTCCTTTTGTCTGTCTCCACATCTCTGTGGTTACAGGCACAAAGTTCATATCAGATCTTTCAATGTGTTGCTGGGAACTCAAACTCAAACCCTCATGTTTACACCATTACCTACTAAACTATCTCCCAAACCCCTCTTTTTAATTTTTTTAAGACAGATCTTAGCTGGGTGGTGGATCCACACACCTTCAATCCCAGCACTAGGGAACCAGAGGCAGGAATATCTCTGAAAGTTTCAGCCTGGTTCACAGAGTGAGTTCCAAGACTGCCAGGGCTACAGAGAGAAATGCTGCCTTGAAAAACCAGCATACTATACTAGCTGATATGAGGCCCCCAACACATATACAGCAGAGGACTTCTGGGTCTGCACTTAACCCTCAAGAGACTAGAGGCCCCATGGAGTGGAGAGGTCTGGTGGGGTGGGTGTCAGGGAAGTTGTGGACATCCTGGAGGCAGGGGATGGAGAGGAGGTATGGAATGGGGAACAATTAGAGGGTGGGCCAGGAGGGGGATAAAATCTGGAGTGTAAGAAAAAAAAGATAAAATAAAATAAAAAATATATATGATTCTGTGTATAAAAAAAAGAAAAACCAGAAAAAAATAGAAAAGAAAGAAAAATGGAAGGAAGGAAAGAAGGAAGGAAGGCTGGGAGGGTGGGGGAGAGAGAGAGACTGGCTGCTCCTTCAGAGAACATAGGTTTGATTCTCAGCAATATTGTGACAGCTCACGACCATCTGTAACTCCAATTCCAGAGAATCTAATCTCTTCTTCTTATCTATTCAGGCCCTGCACACAGGTGGTACACATAAATACAAACAAAATGTGTGTGCACACAGTCCCTTCAATATATCCTTTTTTTTTTTTTTCCAAATTACCGCTGTCCAAGCTTGCCTGCAGACATGGGGGCTGTGGAGATGGCTTGAGTGTTTGCTGCTCTTGCAGAGCACCCCAGTTAGACGAGTGACTTGCAACTCCCTGTAACTCTGGTCCCATGGAAACAACGACCTCTTCTGGCCATCATGGGCACCTGCACGCAGATGGCATATACTCACACAGACACACAAAGCTAAAAAAATAAAATAAAATAAAAAGAAAGCTGGGCATGATGGCACAGGCCTTTAATCCCAGCACTATGGAGGCAGAGTCGTGTGGATCTCTGAGTTCAAGGCCAGTCTGGTATTAAAATATTGAAATCCAGCAATCAAAAGCTTCCCTTTGGCTGCCCTAATTAACATGCCTAATCAAAACAAAGCAACTCATCCTAACATAGGTTTCTTCTTTTTCTTTTATAAACTACCATTTACCTAAGGGCCACGCCTGTCTCCACTTTATCTAGAGGCAGTCCTTTGTCCCTCTGGGGCAAATATTTCTTCCCCCTCTCCCTTGTCTTCTATCCCCACTCTTTGTCCCACTGGAGCGAATAAATCTCCTTTGTGTTGAGCACTTGGTCTTGGTGTGTCCTGTGCAAACTGTGCAAACTTCAGTCTTTTCAAACAGAACATCAAGAGTGGAAAATATTCTGTCTGTCAGCAAATGGTGGAGCACACCTTCAATCATAGAACTCTGGAGGCAAAGGCTAGAGGAGCTCTGTGGGTTCTAGGCCAGCCTAGTCTACATTTGTGAGATCCTGTCTTGAGACCAACTGACCAACCAATCAAGCCAGCAAGAGAGAGAGAGAGAGAGAGAGAGAGAGAGAGAGAGAGAGAGAGAGAGAGAGAGAGAGAGAGAGAGAGAGAGAGAGACAGAGAGAGAGAGAGACAGAGAGAGAGAGAGACAGAGACAGAGACAGAACATCAAATTGGATACTCAAGTATCCAGCAAAAACTACCCGAGGAAGCCCCTTTAAGACAACCACTGATAGACAGAGCCCTGGACAGAGCAGAGAGTTTCCTCAGGGGAGGCTTCTAAGTAAAAGAACAGAAATCATCAAATTGGGAGCTTACAGACATCTATCAAAAATGGCCTAGAGAGGCTGAGGCAGTTAGTTCCGGATTAAATTTTCATCCACAGCTGAGCTGTGTCTCTCTCATACAGACCATCCTCTGAATTGTACAAAACAGCAGTTGATATTTGTATATCCACTTCAGAAAGAAAGTCTTGACTTCTTTGACTTCTTTCCCATCCATTAATTGAATTACATGGTTCTTCAAACTGTTTTCTGAGTGATATATATTTTTGGTATTAACTCCATGCTAGATACATAGTTCCAGTTATTTCCTCTAATTCTTCATATTATCCGTCTCTATTTATTTAGTTAGCTATTTCCTTTGCTATGCAGAACTTTGTTAATGTTGTTAATGTGATATAATGTGTGTGTGTTAGTTAATTTTCTGATTGTTGTGACAAAATCTTGCACTTGAAGAAGGGTTTATTTCATCTCATGACTTTGGGGGATATGGCCAATCTTGGTAGTGGGAAGGCCTGGCAGTGGGGGAGCAAGGCAGCTGGTCACATGGCATCCACAGTCAGGAAGCAGAGAGGGATGGGCAGATCCCGTCCACTAGATGGCGCTGCACACATTGAGAGTGGGTCGTCCCTCTTCTGACAAATCTGGATGAGAATATCCTCAGAGAGAAACCTGTGGACTGTCTCCTTGGTGATTCTGAATTGAGTCCCATTAACGACAACAGTTAATTGTCACAACTACTTGTTTGGGGGCTCTTTGTTGCTTGTGGTCACTGCCAAGGCCTGTATCAACATGCTGGGTTTTTTGTTTTTTAAAGTATGTTTACTTAAAGGAGTCTTAGCGTCAAGCCTACATGAGATCCTGTCTCAGAGAAACGTTGCTGCTGTACCCTCCAGTTTTAAGGCGAGTGTTTGGTACACAGGGAATACAAAATTCACATTCGTGGCGAAACAAGGAAGATTGCTGTCTACGTTGAATAGTATGAATCAGGTATTGCAAAAGGAAAGAGTACTGACTCATGATAGGGCCTTGCAAAGAGGCCTTGCATTAATAAAAATGTCAGGAGGAAGTTTTGAGGTAAAATTAAATGTAATTTACATTATTACATGGACTGTGTGGTGTTGAAAACCAGTGTTCTATGTCTTGTCAATAGTTTCTGTGATATCGTGTTTATGGAACACCTAAGAGGAAACGAAAACTTTGCTTTCTGACTTCATGTCCCTTTTTTAAATAATTAATTCTTATTTTATATGTGCTCACATATACTTGTGGACGTCCACAGAGGCCAGAAGAGAGAGGACATCAGATTCCCTAGAGCTGGAGCTTGGGAGCTACCTGACACAGTTACTGGGAACCAACTCAGGTTCTCTGGAGTGTCAGCACATGATGCTAACCACCAAGCAATCTCGCTAGACCCTCATTCCCTTCGTGACCACTGAATACCAACGGTTCTTGAATGGTTTAGTCAATTGTAATCCAAAAGCGTAAATGCAGTCTTAAAGAACTACATAATTGGCCCATAGAGCAGAGGAAAAGGCATCGACTTTGGCACCATACAATTGAGAGTGGCAACTAACGCTGCCACTGGCCAGTTGCACTCCCGGATGCAAAGCTGGACCTTGGCACTTCCCCCATCTGTAACCTGGAAATCTTACAGAGGGTTAAGGGGGTGCTATGATGGGCGGATGAATGTGTGTGTAAGTGCTGCTCCCAGCCAGCAGTGACTGTTAGCACTCAGTCTAAACTCTGCCCCACAGTTACCTGGCAACAGTCAGGTAGGCCTGACCCCTGTAAAAGGGGATACCTGCCCCTCCTCCCTCTCTTACTCCTTCTGTTCTCTTGGGCTCTTGGACTCTTCCCTTCTTGCTACCTGCCCTCACCCTTCTCCCCTCCTCATGGCTGCTCGCTCTCTCTCTCTCTCTCTCTCCCTCTCTCTCTCTCTCTCCCTCTCTCTCCCCCCCCCCTTTCTCTGCCGCTACTACCCTCTTAACTCCCCTTCCCACGCCCTGAATAAACTCTATTCTATACTATACCATCATGTGGCTGGTCCCTCAGTGGGAAGGGGATGTCTCACTGGGTCCATGCCCTTCCCCCATACCTCACCACGCATCCATAGAACATACTCCTTCTCTCTTTATATTTTTATAAACACATCAGTGACAGCACACAGCCGTAACCTCTGCACTTGGGAGGTGGAAACAGGAGTGCCAGGAGCTCAAGGCCAGGCTAAGGTAGATGAGGTTCTGCCTCAAAAACAAAACAAACAAACAAACAAAAACCATGTTATTCCTAAGCATTATGAGTATCTAAGGCCTGGGAAGGCCTTGCATATTAGCATCTTTGAACAGCTTTCTCTTTACAACCTCCATCACTTTAAATTTTTTCAAGACAATCTCATTATTTAGCTTAAAATAGCCTCTAACTCAAGTTCCTTCCACTTCTCTCCCAGGTTTGGGATTGGAAGTATGCATCACCACACCTGCTTAAATTTAAATTGTATACTGTAATTACACTTTATATTATATTATATTGTTTTGGTTTTTCAAGACAGGGTTTCCTGTATAGCTTTGGATGTCCTAGAATTCATTCTGTATACCAGGCCAGCCTGGAACTCAGAGTTCAGCCTGCCTCTGCCTCCCCAAGTGACTGAGATTCAAGGCATGTATCACCACTGCTTGGCTTTTTATTTCTATTTTTATTAATTTATTATGTACGTGTGTGTGTGTGTGTGTGTGTGTGTGTGTGTGTGTGTGTGTGTGTGTTGTGTCCACGTGTACCAATAGCTCACATGTGTAGGTCAGAGGACTATTTGTGGGAGTTGGTTGTTTCCTTTCACAATGTGGGACCCAGTGATCAAACTCAGGTTACTAGGCTTGGCAGCAAGTAATTTGCCTGCTGAGTCACTTTGCCAGCCCTACTTCAAAACTTTTGTCATGATGATTGAATTTGGGGCCTATGCATGCTAGGCAAGTGTTCAGACTCAGAGCTATAGTTACAGCCTTGCCTCATTTTTAAAGACATGTATTTTCTCTAATTAGCTGCTTCTCCTAAAACAAGATGATTTGGGGTGGAGGACTTTCTTTGTTGAGCTATGATTAGTGCTGGGGATGTAGACCCTTACCCAGGATGCATAAGGCCCTGACTTTGCTTCTCAGCACTGAAAATAAGGGGGGTGGCGGGGAAGGGGTATAATTCACATATGTTACAATTTTTCTAATTCAAAGTGTATAACTTAGTAACTTCGGCACATTCACAAAGATACGCAGACTTCAATAAGAATTCTAAAAAGCAGGGGCTGGAGAGATGGCTCAGTGGTTAAGAGCATTGACTGCTCTTCCTAAGGTCCTGAGTTCAAATCCCAGCAACCACATGGTGGCTCACAACCATCCGTAACGAGATCTGATGCCCTCTTCTGGGGTGTCTGAAAACAGTTACAGTGACCTTACATACAATAAATAAATAAATCTTTAAAAAAAAAAAAAGCCGGGCGGGTGGTGGCGCACGCCTTTAATCCCAGCACTTGGGAGGCAGAGGCAGGAGGATTTCTGAGTTCGAGGCCAGCCTGGTCTACAAAGTGAGTTCCAGGACAGCCAAGGCTACACAGAGAAACCCTGTCTCAAAAAAACCAAAAAAAAAAAAAAAAAAGAATTCTAAAAAGCTTTAACCACATGCCCCCCCCAATACCCTAAGTACTTAGGTATAATAAGCACTTCCTATTTTATTTTGCCCCACTACCAACTAGTAATTGCTTTCAGCTTTTCTGGATTTGCCAGAAGTGTATGTGTTTTAATCAGGATCTTGGTAGGTAGCTCAGGTCTCAGGCTGGCACTGAACTTGCTATTCGGCCCAATCTGGCCAGAACTTGCAACCCTCTTCTTTGTCTTCCCAGGATTTATACCAGGACTACAAGCCTTCGGTAGCAGTCACAGCTAAGCGTCTTACACAGATGGAACCACATAATATGTGGCCGTATGTGTCTGCCCTTTCACAACCCGTCCCTTTGGTTGAGTCAGCCTCTAAAGGCTGAGCAGTCTGTGAAGCCTTGTCTCTGGCCTGCTTTCTCTTGTTTTTGAGATTCTCAAACGCACTTGGTGTCAGGACGTTATCCCCTTGTATTGATCATATACTACTGTGTGTATACACCAAATTTGATTTACCCATTCATAGTCATATTTGGGTCGATTCACTCTTCTACTTGTACTCAAGGCAGAAAGTTAACGTGAACTGCTTTTCATGTGTAAACCATCGTCTTTCACTTTAGTAGATTCGTTTCTCTTTTCAGGTTGAACAGTGACACCTAACGGGGAACTCCCCTTACATCACCAGACTTCTCTACTCAGAAGCCACCGGCGGATGTGCTCACATTCCCATTGCAGATGGGAGAGAGGAGAAGGTTCTTACGGGGGGTGCCCCCCAGCCACTAACTCTCGGACTCACCCGACACTCTCGCAGGCAAATCCTGAGGGGCGGGGAAATGCGACCAATCCAAGAATGTGTTCGGAAAGCAGCGCTCCGCAGTGGTTGATAAAGTGTGATGGCATACCCGCCATCCAATCCGCAAACGAAAGTCTAGAGTCAGCTGGTGAAACCACCTGACCCGAGCCTGGAGCCGGAAGCTACCTATCCAGTAGACTGCTTTCCCCGCACCTACGGCGGCGATGGTGAGTGAGGACGCATGCGCGGGCGTGCACGTCTGGGGTTCCGCGTCCCTGTTCCCCGAGCTTCGGTTACCCCCTTATGGCTTACATTCCACTGTCACCTCCAGTCCACCCTGGGACCGAAAGGGAACAGAGAAGGGAGGGAAGCGACTGGGAGGGCTGGAGAAGGAAGGTTCCGCTACTGGGTAGCTACTGGGTATTCTGCAGCTGGGGAGTAGTCTAGATGGCACAAGGGGCGGGGCAAAAAGGGACAGGAGTGAGAAGGGCCGTGAGGAGGGGTTGTGGGACTGGAAACGCCTTCTGGGCCACCTACATGACAAGTGGAAGAGCTCAGGGGTCCAATAGTAACCGTGGATAGAGACTCAGCGTTACAAGCCATTATGAGGGTCTGGAAGGCTCATACCCAGGAAGGAGATGGGTTTGCAAGGCTGTCACGCTTCTCACCCCTTGCCTTTCTACCCACTAGACTTCCGCACTGACCCAAGGGCTGGAGCGAATCCCAGACCAGCTTGGCTACCTGGTGCTGAGCGAAGGTGCAGTGCTGGCGGTGCGTTATGGGAAGGCAAGGCGTGGGGTGGGTTGGAGTGTGTGTGTGGGGGGGTGTCCTCTGGGGACACACAGCCCAGAAATCCCTTCAAATATTTCCAAGTTGTCTATTTTTGTCTTCTCTGTGGTTCCCTGCTTGCCATATAGTAAGCTTTATATAGTGTTTGGATAATATGGTATAAAAGCTTATTACAAAAAGGTTGGGGATGTAGCCCAGTCAGTAGAGTGAGTTGCCTAGCATGCACAAAGCTTTCCGTTCAGTCCCCAATACTGCATAAAACCAAACACGGAGGCACATAATCTGTATGCAGTCCCAGTACTTGGAAGGTAGAAAACAGGTGATTAGACATTCAGGCTTATCTTTGGCTACGCATGAAAATGAGTCACAACCTGGACTACAAACAAAAAAATTTTTACCAAAGTCATACAATTAGTTACAGATACCTGTAGTATCTTTTTTATTTGTTATATCTTTAAAACTCATGTAGGGGGTACATGAGTGTAAGGTACCACAGTGGGTGAAAGTCCAAGGATGCCCTTCGGGAGTGAGTTCTCCTTCTGCCATGTGGGTCCTGAGGATGGAACTCAGTTCATTAGGCATTGAGGCAAGCAGTTTTATGCTCTGATCCATTTCGCCTGCCCCTAGAATTTGTGGGGTGGGGGAAAACTTCTCTAGAGACAGGAATTGAGCAGAACTGCAAGGGCAGAAGATTGTAAACGAGGAAAAGGACTCTCAGGGCTGGGAGCTGGGTATACGTGCCTGAGTGTGACAGTGGCTGAATTGGCTGTGGTTTTGTGTTGAAACAGTTTGAAGAGGAAGGATGCTGTGGTAAGACTCTGATACTGAACTTCCTGCTGCTAGCTTCAACTTCTTTGGATAAATCTTGATGGTTACTTACAGGGTTTTACAACATAACCTGACTCACAGAAATGGGGTAGCACGGCTGTCCCAGGAGAACCATCTAAGTAGGAGACTGGACTGGTAGCAATGAGGAGCAAGGGCAGAAAATACTTTAGCTTATGTCTGTAGTGTCTGCACAGGTGTGTGCCCATGCATGTGCTGACGCCAGTGTAGGACATTAGAAACCCACTGTTAGCACTCTCTGCCTTAGTCCTTAAGGCAGGGTCTCTCACTGAACCTGGAGCTAGACTGGCAGCCCTGAGCAAGCCTCAGCAATCAACATGCCTGCACACGCATAGTGCTGGGATTCTGGGTATGAGTGTGGCCATGCCTGACTGGGGATTTGAACTCAGGTTCACTTGCTTATACAAGAAGCACTCTTATCCACTGAGCTGTCGCCACAGCTCAGAGATCACATCTTCGAGGTATTAATATATGTTGGTAATAACTAGGTAAAGAACTTCTGCATGTACTATACCTTTCTGAGGTACTCATCCAGTAGGACTCTGAACAGGGAAAACCAGAAAAATACCATGGTACCTGAACAAATAACACAGCAAGAAAGGAAGCTGACCAAGGAGGTAGCTAAGGGGAATTTTGATGGCCTGACTGTAGACACTGAGTGAGATAGACTGATAGCGGTTGTAGTACATTATGTAGGCACTGTTATAATGTTCTCATTGTTTTCTAATGAAACTTTCACAAGCGCAATATACAGATGGAGAAACTGAGAGCAAAAGGAACTAAGGAACTAAGTCTAGTAAAGGGTTCATTTAGAAGCAGTGGGAAGAGGAAGTTGAAACAGTCTGTTCTACTGTCCAGAGGAAGTCTGGACTACTGTCTTCTCATTTGCCCAAGGAGTAGCCAGAGGGAAAACTTTAAAGACAAAGTGGGTGTTTCTGCTTCATAGCCTACAGATAGGACAAGTGGGAAGACTGGAGAACAGGTGGAACCTTCAAAGACTGAGCAGTTAGCTCAGTGGTAGAACATCTGCCTGGAATCCTCTGAGGCGCTGGGGCATGGCTCAGTAGTAGAACGCTTGCCCAGGAGTCTCCCACTGAGGGGCTGGGGGCATGGCTCAGTGGTAGAGCCCCTGCCTAGAATCCCCCAGTGAGGGGCTGGGGGTGTGGCTCAGTGGTAGAGCCCCTGCCTAGAATCCCCCAGTGAGGGACTGGGGGTGTGGCTCAGTGGTAGAGTCTCTGCCTAGAATCCCCCAGGGAGGGGCTGGGGGCGTGGCTCAGTGGTAGAGGCCCTGCCTAGAATCCCCCAGTGAGGGGCTGGGGGCGTGGCTCAGTGGTAGAGGCCCTGCCTAGAATCCCCCAGTGAGGGGCTGGGGACGTGGCTCAGTGGTAGAGCCCCTGCCTAGAATCCCCCAGTGAGGGGCTGGGGGCGTGGCTCAGTGGTAGAGCCCCTGCCTAGAATCCCCCAGGGAGGGGCTGGGGTGTGGCTCAGTGGTAGAGTCCCTGCCTAGAATCCCCCAGTGAGGGGCTGGGGGCGTGGCTCAGTGGTGGAGCCCCTGCCTAGAATCCCCCAGTGAGGGGCTGGGGGTGTGGCTCAGTGGTAGAGCCCCTGCCTAGAATCCCCCAGGGAGGGGCTGGGGGCGTGGCTCAGTGGTAGAGCCCCTGCCTAGAATCCCCCAGGGAGGGGCTGGGGGCATGGCTCAGTGGTAGAGCCCCTGCCTAGAATCCCCCAGGGAGGGGCTGGGGATGTGGATCAATGGTAGAGCACTGCCTAGAATCCTCCAGGGAGGGGCTGGGGTGTGGATCAATGGTAGAGCCCCTGCCTAGAATCCCCCAGGGAGGGGCTGGGGGTGTGGCTCAGTGGTAGAGCCCCTGCCTAGAATCCCCCAGGGAGGGGCTGGGGGTGTGACTCAGTGGTAGAGCACTTGCCTAGGAGTCTCCTACTGAGGGGCTGGGGTCCCTGATCCCTTGGTGATCATACCCTAGGTTTTGACCCGCCTCATGACCATCAGTAGAGTTGCAAATGAAGCCTGGTATTTCAGAATGAGAAACACGATGGCATAAGGGAAGACAGCACCATCATGAAGGGATTATAGGTGGGATTTTTCTGAAGCTGGGTAATTTGGGACTACAGGCAAGTATCAAGGGAGACCATAACAAGTAAAGGAGGCAGAGGTCCTGTGCCTTGAATTTGTTCCTAACACTGGCCTTTCTCTTTTGCTCCTACCCTCCTTCGTCCACATGCAGTCATCTGGGGACCTTGAGAATGATGAGCAGGCAGCCAGTGCCATCTCAGAGCTGGTCAGCACAGCCTGTGGCTTCCGGCTGCACCATGGCACGAGCACCCCTTTCAAACGCCTGTCTGGTGAGCTCCTGCCTTTGGTGGGGGGTTTCTTTTAGAGGTCTCTCTGCCCAGGGAAGGAATTCCTGGCTTCATTCCACTGACTCCCAGTTCCTCCTGGAGTCTCTGGTTCAACTACTGCTTTCATACTAGGTCCCTCTAGGGTGAGTACGGAGCAATAAGGACAAGAAGGGGTTGCTTTGTCCCATCCCGCCAATTTTGTTGTGACCCTCCTTGGAGGCCACTGTACCCTCTAACTCTTGCTCCCTTCCCTCCCCAGTGGTCTTTGGTGAACACACGCTGCTGGTGACTGTGTCAGGACAGAGGGTATTTGTGGTGAAGAGGCAGAACCGAGGTCGGGAGCCTATTGATGTCTGAGCTATAAAAGGCACTGGCTGGAGAAGAGGCCTGCCTCTGGGGCCTGTGGCGGGGCACACCATCTTCTACTGTTCTTGCTGGAGCTGGGCTTGTGCTCACTACCTCCTTCCTGACCCCCACCTGAGGCACAAGGCTTAGTGACTTCTACACTAAGGGACAAGGGAAACTATGACTAGGGGGATCCTCCTTCTTCTGCGTAATAAACATTAGTCCAACCCTTCCAGGGCTCAAGATGTGTGCATAAAATGGTTTGTGTATGGGGGGGGTAAAATTACACTTTGTGCCTATCATTAACCTAGGGAGACAGCTATGCTTCAGTCAGTGGGCCAAGATCACCACCAAGCATCATAAAACTGACAACTGGAGACAGGTGGTGGTTCACATCTGTAAGTAAAACTAGGAACCAGAGAAGCATACATGCATAGGAAGGCAGCTGTTTGCATACCAAAGGCCATCTCCCCTGTGGTCAACACATAGACAAACTCATACTCCCTCCCAAACAGCTTTTAATAGCTTTACTTCAGCTGGAAGATGTAGTCAGAGAATAAGTTACAGGAACAGACAAAAACAGAAAACATGAAAACAGAACTTAAAGTGCTTCAGGCTGCCGACGTAAACATGAGGGGCAGAAAGAGGCCACCTAGCTAATGTCCCCAACCCCTGAGACAGGAGAGTCATGGTCCTGGGTCCCTTTACCACTACCACCCTCTAATCTCAGCCCTGCGGGTGGGTGCAAAGGGATTTCAGCGGCAGAGGGGCTTGAACACGAAGGAGAGAGAGTCCTCTGTAAACTCGGGACAGTGAAGGCCGGGGGGGGGGCAAGGGAGCTCCTGCAGCCCCCGCCCTGCTGAGGTGGGGCCAGCCCTCCCCTGCCCCCAGAATTTATGGAATACTGTTGGCTAAGCTGCAGCCACACTGCGATTTCACAGCGTCTGCCCTCATCCCTCACCAGCAGACACAGACAGGCAGCCCTGCAAGGCCTCTCTGCCCACAGTGGGAGACGCAGCCTAGGAACGAGGAGCCCTCGGGGGCTTAGGGTTTCTGGCTGTCCGGAGCTGAGCTAGCAGACTGGTGCTACTTGACGGGCTCCACCACCAGGACTTTACACTCACGCTTGGCAATCTTGTCTAGAGAGAGCACAGCCTTGTCCGGGGGCAGGTAGAGGGGACGGCCGACGGGGGAGGCCACAGGGGGTGTGATGGCCCTGCGTTCCATCACACTGCCTGATCTGGAAAGGAGACAGAGGATGTGGGCTGGCTCTGTGAGAGTACAGCATCCCACTCAGTGGCCTGCTCCTGACCCCCAACTCCCAACTCGTGGTCAGACGGATATCAATCCTGATCCCTTACCTCATGAGATGGCTACGGGAAGGCTGTTGGTGGGAGAAAGACTGAGAACGGCCCAGGCTGGCCTGGTGCCTCTCCACCAGGTCCCGGACAGCAGGACTGCTGGGGCTGCTCTTCCGGGACAGGGGCCGGGCCTCAGGCGGAGGGTGGGACACACTGGCAGTGAACTGGAGCTTCAGTTTCATGTGCTGGCTCAGCTGGGTGGGAAGATGCAGACCTTCAGACCCAGGGTGGACTGGGTTTCTACCTTCCCTGTGCCCAGCCTTCTAGTGCTACCTAAGATGTTTCCCCTCTAGAAGCAAGAAGCCCTGACTATTCCACCCACCACTGGGCCCACCTCGAAAAGCCCCGTCCTCAGGGCCTGGAAGGCCACACTGAAGGTTAGCGCGCTGCCCTTCCGGGAGAAGCCGAGGTTATTGAGGGGTGTGTGACAGACGATGGAGTCTAGGGCTGCCTGCATGGCCCGGCGCTCCTCCTCACACAGCGGCTTTCCTGGGAACAGGAACACATGCCCATGAGCTCTGCACAGCTTTCCTTAGCTCCCAGGGGCGGGCGCGGGGGAGGCTGGGTTAATTTGCAAAGGGCTCTGCAGAGTAAACTGAATAAATGTTATCTTTTGCTGAGGGTTACAGACAACAGTGGTTAATGCTGGGTGCTGTGGTCTGTTCTAACCCAGATGGTGTCTGTTAACTCGGTTAATATGCATAACAAGCCATGACATGTTACTTACTTAGTTTTAGAGAGGATAGAGGTTCAGAGAGATGAAGTAACTTACCCAAGGTCACAGAGCTAGTAAGAGTGTGTGAGTGTGAGTGAGTGTGTGTGTGTGTGTGTGTGTGTGTACGTGTACTTGTACCAGGAAGCATAGGTCCAGTGTCTGCCCACTGCCTACCTTGACTCTCCCATCTGTGACCCTGGATGACTAGCTAGGTACACAGGAGAGCCATCCACGTACTGCAAGTGACCCACTGAGGTGGGGCTGGCACTACTTGGGAGCTGTCCTCACTGTCCTGTCTCTTCCTTTCCCTGTCCCTCCCAGGGGATAAGGTCTCAGCCTGGCAGCTGACCCACCAGCCTGGGCGTGTTCCGGGGTCCACACAAGCCTCACAGCAAGGAAGTCTTGGAGGTTGTTGAGCAGCGTGTAGGTGACAGTGAAACGCTCGTAGGTCCGCACAGGGGACTCACAAGAAGCAGTCATCACAAAGCAGGGGCGGTCTAGGCGGACACTGGGCAGGCTAGGAGCAGTGAGAGAGGAGGCTGGGTGATGTGTTAGGCAGAGGCGAGCAGGACAGCGCCTGCTGGGTCTCCACACACTCACCGGTAGTGGGTGTAGATGCTCTGGGTGAAGGGCAGCTTTGGGGTGGACCACTGAACCACAGCAATCAAGGGGACTTCAAGACCCTGCAGATGGGACAAGGGGAGACTTTGGATGTTCCAAGGCTCATGGCCTTTCCCTTCCGTTGTGTTTTCTTTGAGCCTAGACTGCTCTCCAACTCCTTACATAGCTGGGGATGACCTTGAACTTCTGAATCTCCTGCTGCCTCCCAAGTGCTAAGATCCCAGGCACACACCATCATGTCGGGTTTATGCAGTGCTGAGGGTAGAACCCAGGATTCTGTGCTCGCTAAGCAAGCACTTTACCAACTGAACGGTTCCCACAGTCATCATCACTTCTATGAACACACCAGCTCACCTCCTTGGCCCCAGGAGGGGGCTGCTCACCCCCTCTCAGCTGGAACAGGAAGTTGTGTTCCTCCAGGGCACTAAGTGGACAGGGGAAGTAGCCGGAGGTACCAGGAAGCCGACAGAAGGAGCCCATGGAGACTTCTCCAGACTGGTGACTAGTTCAGAAGAAAGGAAGGCAGGGCATGAGCTTGCCACATCCCATCTCTGTCCCCACCATGCCACAGCCCTGCCCCCCCCCACCCCAGGACCTCACCAGACATTGTCCACCAGCAGCACAGAGCCATCAGGCATGACAGGCAGATAACTGGCGTTGAAGTTGGGGAGGATTCGAATATCCCAGATGGAGATCTCTTCCTGGGAAGAGCTATTCAGCACTGTGTGGGGAAGAAGCCCAGCTCAGGGTAGTGAGAACCTAACCCCACCTTTACCTAACATTCTGGACCTTTGCTGCTACTCAAGCCTTGAGTCAGCAGACCTGCTCACCCTTGAGCACAGTCAAGTGTTTTCCAGCCACAGTGAACTGCCGGCATTTCAGAACTGGAGGGGGCAGCAGCGTCAGTAGGGTGCTCACTGCAGAGAGAGGATGATGCAGGCAATCAGACCTCCACATCACAAATCTTCCCTCCCAACGTGGCCCCCTCTAATTTACTCCTCTCCAAGCTCCAGCTTTCCCCCTCTCCCCCACCTTGGGCCTTGAAAGCGCTCTGTTCTCCGCGGAAAGTCTCCCCAGGAGATCGAGTCTGTAGCAAGCGCAGGTAGCCTTGATCTCTGACTTCTGGTGCCTCGACCTCCCGCTTCCACACGGTCACTACAATCTAGATACAGGAGCCATTGGACCAAGATCACGAGGAGTGCTAAATGGGTCTTAAAATGTCATCCGAATTATAGGGCAACAGTTTCAGCTTTGTCATCCTACCTTGGCCTTGGGTGTCCCTGGGGGCAGTCTATCCAGTGAAACGGTGAGTGGGAAGATGACCTCATCTGTGGACACAATCGGTTCTTCCACAGGCAGCTAGGGGTTACGAAAGGGGTGAGGATGTCAGGAAGGTGTCAAAGATTCAGGATCCTTTAACATCTCTGCAAGACAGGACAAGTCTTTATGCCCACCCCTCAATATCATCTGCCTCCTGTCTTAGTTCCCTCTGCAAGGGACGAAAATGCTGTCATTTGCCTCCTACATTAGGTTCCTAAGGAATAAATGCTCCAAACTGCCTCTCTTGCTTCCAGCAAACCTCCCCTCAGCCCTTGTCACCCAGAGATCCTCACCGTGGTCGCTCCCCCTGAGGTAGCAGGGCCCTGGCCGTGGGTGAGAAGGGGGCTGCAGCCTCGAAACAAACCCCCGCCCCCCGGGTCCCCTCCCCCCGGGGGGTCAGAATCCTGGTCGCCGGCGCTGCCGCACCCTGGCAGCGCTCCTCCGGCGCTGACCGAGGCCAGGGCGGCCAGGGCGGTCGCCAGCTCGGTCCAGGCCCCTCGGGATGCCAAGCCCCCGCCGCCCCCAACGCCAGGCCCCGCGCCGCCCCGGCAGCGCAGCACCAGCAGGAAGCGGACTGTCTCCCCCAGGTACAGATGGTTGCGCCGGGGCAGCGCCCGGTACCGGCCCGGGTCCCCGGCCAGCTCGGCGCGTGGCGGCAGCGGCACAGCCGGGAAGTACATCGAGTAGTCGCATTGGGACTCCATTGGATGGGGAGGGCGACACGACCCGAGACCAGGCCGGCAGGGAGCCACGGGACCGGCGGGAGCTCGGCCGGCGAGTCCCGACAGCGGAAGACCGCGGCTCCGCCCGGCAGACAGCGGGACACACCAGCCTGGCCCGGAAACCAGAGAAACGAACCCGGAACCTAGACCCAGCGGCGCGCCGGAACAAGAGTGCGGAGCTGAATGGCTGGAGAGAAAGCGGAAGCGGAAGGAAAGGGGCGTGGCCTCTGAGGCTCCTTGGCTGGGTCGACGGGTAAATGCAGGCTGCTGAGGAACCTTTAAGAAGAGTAGACTGGCTTTGGGTAGAATTTATTTTTACTTGTTTCCGCCTCCTTCCTCTCCTTTCTTTCTCTTCTTGCCTCTTTCTCTTGCTTTCTTCCCTGACTTTCTCTTTCTGTTCCCTCTCTCTCACGCTCCTTTCCTTTTATGACAGGGTTTCCTGTAGTCCAAGCTGGCCTTAAACTCCCTATGTAGCTGAGGATGAGTTCAAACTTTTGGTCCCTTTGCCTCCATTCTCCGGAGCGCTGGCGTTACAGGTATGTGCCATCAGGTCTCACTTATGCCGGGCTGGGCGTTGAGCTCAAGGCTTCATGAATGCTAGGCAAGATTGGTGGTGGTGGTGGTGGTGGTGGTGTGTGTGTGTGTTACTGGAATGCCTGAGTCTCAGCCTATGCTAGCCAGTTGTTTTACCAACGCTGTATCCCCAGCCTTGAGGAAATATTGAAAGAAAAGAAAGACCCCTTCCTAGCCTAATTTCTGTCCAATAAAAGATTCTCCATCACTTCTCCTTTTAGAGCCCTACATAAAACAAAGAACTGGGGGCAGGAGAGTTGGCTTTTTGGTTAAGAGTCCTTGCTGTTCTTGTAGAGGACCAGGGTTTGGGTCTCAACACCCAAATGGTGGCTCACAATAATTGGGAACTCCAGTTCCAGGAGATTTGTGGGTACCAGGCACACATGTGGTGCACATGCAAGCAAAACACTCATACACATAGAATAAAATAAATCTAATAATTTTTTTTAAAAAAATAAGTAAACGTTTCATAGCATTTATTCAACAATTATTTTTACAGTGAAATCAACACAGCTCTATAACAAATATTTTGTAGAGAAATGGACACATATCATGTCCCAAACTTTCTCTGTGTCACTCTGATCTTCTGCCTCTCCAGGGGGCTTTGGGGAACATAAATCTGTCTTGAGGCTTGAAATTGCAAAGTTAGGGGGAAGGGAACAGATGCTGCTGGGCTTTCTAGAGGCAGACAACACCAGTTTCACCTTAGAACAAGCTTCCTGTTCCTTCCAAGGGAGATAACAGATGCTTCTAGAGATCCTCCACCCGTTCCATACATCCTAATTTGTAGTCTGATAACCTATGGGAACGGTAGCCTTTAGGTCTTGAGAGGTGAGGAGACTGTAGGAGGAAACTGCTTAGCATCAAGTTTATCCTTATACTGTAGCTCTGGGGTAGCCAAGCGTTCGCATTCCTCTTGGTCTTTCTGGTTTAGTCCATTCTGAAGTACATAGCCCAGTACCTTAGCTGAACCAAACTGTAAAGGACGGAGCCTTACATCAGTGATGTATTTGGGGTCTAAAGCCTCACCTCCCATCAGGCAACGTTTAGCCAGAGCTTCTCTTCGAGCCCGGAGTTCAGCCACAGCGTGTTGCAGGCGACTCCAGCCATACTGTTCTATCCGTGCCCACAGGCTATGGTTGAAGTGAAGATAAAGAGCCCAGTCTAGGTTATTCCAAGCTCGGGCCTGTTCCGTCAGCTGCCGATCTTCACCAGTCACCACAGTCTTATTGGCAGTCCTGATACTACTCTGTTCTCTTCCAGCCTGGGCATTGTGCATGAAGCCCACCACATCATCCAGACTCCAGCACAGGGCATCTGCCAACAGAACCAACGACTCATCAAAGTACTCAGCCACCATGACCAGGTCAAAGACTGAGTCCAACCAGGCCAGACCCCACTGGATAAAGGATGAGGGCCCCAAATCTGAGGGGGCAAGGCTGGCTGGCTGCTTGTAACTCTCAGCAGGTGTGGTAATAGGTTGGAAGAGAATTCCAGGGCTAGCACTGGAAGGTACAATATGAAGCTGGAGGGATTTGGGGTCTCTGGGTAGCTTGGGACTCACTCTCATGGTCTTTGTCTCTGGGGGAGAGGGCAAACCAAAGTCGAACCATAGTAAGTTACGTGCGTAGTGGTTGCCATGGGCCCCGGGTCTGTAGAAGGCGTGAGGATTGGATAGGAAGGCAGCCAAAGACGGTGCCTTTCGGAAAGCTGATGAAACTGATTTGTAATAGGAGAAGGCAGATCGGGCTAGAGCCGCTGGATCTCGGACAATGGAAAAGAAGAAGCTGTCAGAAGGCATGACCTGAAGTACCTGCAGAGGAGAGAAAGAGGACGAGCCTGGCTGAGGAGAAAATGAGTACAAGCTGAGGCTCTGCTGTCCACCCTCAGCTTCCCCACCAGCTGAGACCTTGGGGAAATGACATAACACCTCTGAAATTCAATTTGCTTGTCTACAAAAGGAAAGTAGTCAGAGGTTCCCAGGTGATTGAGAAGAATACTCGAGATAACAACTAGTTAGAAATCTGGAACACAGAAAACTCATATCGGTCATTAATTTTCTTGGGTTTTTGTGTCTTCGTTGGTTGGGAAAAACTCTCAAACCTGGGGCTAGGGAGATGGTTCAGTCAATAAAGTGTGTGCCACACAATCGTGGGAACACAAGTTTATATTCCCAGTACACACATAAAAGCCAGACAACAGTGGTGCTCGCCTATGAACCCAGTGCTGAGGAGGCCGAGGCAGGTAGAACTCTGGGTGCTGACCGGCCCACACTCGGAATCTAAGAACCAAACTTTGTGTTCACCTCTACGACGAAAGTCTGTTTGTATTCAGTTTGTGTGTGTGTGTGTGAGTTTGTATGTGTACACTTGTGCATGTGTACCTCATTCCTCAGGCATTATCTACCCTTGTTTTCAAGATAGGATCTTTCACCGGCCTGGAACTTATAAACTAGGCAAGATCGGCTAGTCAGAGAGCCCGAGGGACAACTGTCTCTGTCTCCTCAGGACTGGGGACACAAGAGCCTGCTACTATGTCTAGCTTTTTTTTTTTTTTTTTTTTGGTTTTTCGAGACAGGGTTTCTCTGTGTAGCCCTGGCTGTCCTGGAACTCACTCTGTAGACCAGGCTGGCCTCGAACTCAGAAATCCTCCTGCCTCTGCCTCCCAAGTGCTGGGATTAAAGGCGTGTGCCACCATCGCCCGGCTATGTCTAGCTTTTTTACATGGCTTCTAGGGATCAAAATCAAGTCCTGATACTTGCATGGGAAACATTTGACTCATCTCTCCAGCCTTGCCTCCTTTTGACATAGGGTCACACATAGCACACCATAACCTTGAACTCTTGCCTCAGCCACCTGAACATTGCAATTACAGACAGGCGCCAACATGGCTAGCACAGGAAATGCCTTTTCTTGGTCACAGCTTCAAGACAGCAACTGGCTTTGAGGCTCCTCAGACTGGAAGGAGGGAGACAGCAGTGGTAACAGCTGCTCTTAGGTCAGTCCAAGGTGGCTGCAATGCGAGGCACTTCTGGAACTCCTGAGGAACTTGGAGAACAAAAGACACTCCTGCAGTAGGGTAGGGGTTGGGGAAGGGTGCTGAAAAACCGGTAGGACTAAAGTCTGGGGTGTATGTCTTTGTCAACAGGTACCTTGACAGTCAGGCTGGCTTGGGCTGTAACATAGCTGTTGCAGACTGATTAACAGGATATATTAAGAAGCTTTCTGATCTGATAATGACTTTTATCATGGAACCTAACATTTCTCTATCACAGTGTTCTTTGGTGATAAGCCTGTCCTTCAGGAAATTTTAAGAATTACCATCCTGGGGTGGACAGATAGCTCAGTGGTTAAGACCTTTTACACTGCTCTTATGAGAACTGGTATTCAGATCCCAGCACCCATGTAATGAGCCAGGTATCTCTGCAAATGCCTGTAAGCCTACCTCCAGTGGCAGCAGAGAGCCTGAGAACCTAGCCTCAGGTTCAGGGAGGGGCCCTGCCTCAAAGGAATAGGCAGAGAATGACAATGAGAACCCTGACTTCTCCAAGCCTCCTCATATGTGCACACACACACACACACACACACACACACAGTCTTGAGATGAAAACAGTCTGGATCAGTCTCCAACATGCTAATAGGAACCTAATTAGGGTTTAAGGGCTTATATGCATCTGGAAACTATGTGAACAGATGACATTTCATAGATGATTTAAGAGTGGGGATTTACAACAGAACAGACTAAAAATTACTGAGAAGAAAAAACAATTGATTTTTTTTTTAAGGAGCTATGATTGGCTGGAGAGATGGCTCAGAGGTTAAGAGCACTGACTGCTTTTCCAAAGGTCCTGAGTTCAAATCCCAGCAACCACACGGTGGCTCACAACCATCTGTGATGAGATCTAATGCCCTCTTCTGGTGTGTCTGAAGACAGCTATAGTGTACTCACATATAATAAATAAATAAATCTTAGAAAAAAAAAAAGAAAAGGTGAGGACCTGAGTGTGGATCCCCATGACCCACTAAATAGAGTTGGCTTGTGCAGGCCTCTGTAACCACCAATGGTGAGATGGGAGGTGGAGACGCTTAAATCCCTGGAACCTCCAGACTGGCTAGCCTGGAGTACATGGCCACCCACTTCAAAAAAGGACCACCTCTCAAATGAGGTGAAAGGTGAAAACCAGCAGTGTGGATCTCTACACACACACCAGGGCACACACATGCCTGTATCAAAGGAATGCACACCAACGTCCTACACAAGGAAGACTGTTTTTTTTAAGTACCTTTCCTTAACTTTTTTTTTTCATTTTCTTCATTAATATGTGCATGCCCAGAGGGCAGAGCCTTTGAACTTTTTTTTTTTAAGTAGAAGTTAACTGTCTCTGGCAGCCAAAAGAACTTCCCAGTTCTACCATTTGTCACTTGTGTGACTTTGACCTTTCACTGATGTTATTAGAACCTTCATTTCTTAGAGTGTAAGTCTGGATCAGTATATCTGGAAGAATGTGGAAGTGCCTGGAACGGAGGAGGTAGTCAGTGGTGGTGACAAGAAGGTCATCTCTCAGCCGTTAAGAGGAACTTAGTTCAGTGATCCTTGTCATTATCCCAAACCTGACAGTTGCCCCTTGATATTTCCACAGTGGCCTCTTGCCGCCTCTAACATAGCCCTCACAATCCTCAGCTGTCTCCTGCCTTCAGCAAGGGTATGCTGGGTATGGTGGCTCACACCCATAATCTCGGAGAGAGAGGATAGCTGAGAATTTAAGGAAAGCCCAGGGTACATAGCAAGAGCCTATTTCAAAATAAAGTGTTTGGGCAGTTGGCTATTCTATTCACTGCAATACTCGCCTGACACACACGTATATACTTTGTGATGGTTTGCTTCCTCTAAGCATACCCAATCTGAGCTGGGGATATAGGTCAGTGGTAAAGTGCTTGCGTAGAATGTGTGGGAGAGCCCTGGGCTCAAGTCCCCGAATTTCACTACAAGCAAACAAGAAAAATCACCAAGAATGTCTGATGTCTGCTGGACATTGTGGTTCATACCGATGATTCTAGCACTTCGAGAGACTGATATAGAGGTATTGCGATAAGCTCTAGGACATCTGGGCTCATAATGGTGACTTTCTCAAAAAAAAAAAGTTCCCTCTAAAGAATGTCCAAGCTAGAGAACTAGCTCATTTTGTAGAGTGCTTCCTAGCATGCACAAAGTGCTGAGTCCCATCCCCTGCGTAAACTGATGGTGGTGGTGTATACCTGTACCCAGCACTCAGAAGACGGAGGCAGGAGCATCAGGACGTCAAGGTCATCCTCAAGTTACCTAGTAGGTTTGAAGCTAGTCTGAGCTACATACAAACACAGACAGAAGGGGATACACACACACAAGTCTTGACTCACTCCAAACCCCCCTCCGATATTTCCTTCCTCTGTCCTCCTTCCAAGTGATTACAGTGGGAGCCACCACTCCCAGTGCTGGTGTGCTTTGTTTTCATTCAGACAAGCGTTCACCGGTTTAAGCTTGTGAAAGTGTTATCTCTTCCATAAGAAGTTTCCTTGGGGAGGGGGTCAGGATTGGGGTCTCTTTTTGTTGTTTGTTTTTGTGACAGAACTCTGGTCGTGAAACTCAGCCTGGCCTTCAACTATTTTTTTTTTTTTTAAGACAAGGTGTTTCGTATTCTAGACTAACTTTGAACTGACTGTGTAGCTGAGGCTGGCGGTGAACTCTTGATCCTTCTGCCCTCCTGAGTGATGGGATTAAAAGTGTGTTCCACCACAGTTGGTTTATGTGGTGCTAAGAATTGAGCCCAGGGCTTTCTGTATGCTAGACAAGAACTCTATCAACTGTGCTATATCCCTAGTCTGACCTCCAGTTGCCTCCTGTCTCAACTTCTCCAGTTCTGGGATTCTAAATGTCTAACTATTCTGTATTTTGTTGAGAGCTTAACACAGAACTGATGAGAAGTCTCAAATGTGGCCCTTACACATAACCACAGCACCAGGGAGATGGAGACAGGATCCTAGGGGCTCACTGGCCAGTCAGTCTACCTGAATGAGCAAGTTCCAGGCTCAGTGAGAGACCCTGTCTCAAAAACTAAGATGAAGAGTGGCTGAGAAACACACGTGGGATTGATCTCTGGCCTCCATGAGCACATGTACCCTCCACACACAAATATTTGAGAGAAGGCTCTGGCTCCCAACACTACACCTGACCCAGAGTAAGGACATTTGTAGAAAGAGCAATAGGAGACCTCACCTTTATGCCCCAGGGTCCAACTTGTATGGAATCCCTCTCTTACAGATCTCGGCTAAAAGCCTGAGGAGATCTCTTTCCTAGTCTACCCTCACTGTACCTCCTCACCTCTTTCAGGTTGAATCTCATGTGATGACAGAGGATATGGAAAGGCTTCCGGGTATCCGAACTCTGGAGATGGTAGCCTTTGACCTTAGAAGCCTGGAAAAACTTTGGATAGCCAAACTGGTAGTGGGCAGGCAGGGCAAAACGTAGCCCCTGCTGGTCCCCATAGCGATGAAGGAGATTGAGCACAGAGCTGCTCCCAGATTTGTGTGTCTTCAAGAACACAAGTCGCTGTCGGGGTAGGCAAGACTTAACAGTTGGTCCCAGTGAAGGGATCCAGGACTGTCGGAGCTGCAGTCCAGGTAGCCTGGAAAAAAGATAGGGAGGAAAATGTCCTGTCCCTTAGCATTGTGTGGAGCAGGTTGGTCCTTGTAATGAGTACACAATAGGAACACCCACCCCTACCCCCAAAGATTTACCCTCTAGAGTCACATCCCCAGGTAGGATCAAGAAAGAGTAGTTGGGGGGTGTTATAGTCAGAGAGGTAGGACAGAATAGGGACTCACCTTCTCTGGAATGATCCCCCCAAGAACTGGAGTCCAAATCCAATGGTCATGAAGACTCCCAGAGCCACCCCCAGGCTCCGAGGCCTCCAGAGCCTCATGGTCCTGGCAGAAGACAGAGGGCCCATGTGTCACAAGGGAAGTGACATTAAACAGGGACAGAGCCAGGGCCAAAAGCCATGGGTGGCAGAGAGAGCTAGAGATGACTGTACAGTCGTGGAAGGCACCTTTAGAGATCAGGGGATCATTCCCCAAGGCCTCCTTGCAGCCCTGGTTGAGTCTGCCCCCTTACTTAGCAAATTTTTGCCTCTGTCAGCGTCTAGAAGGGAAATGAGAGGGAAGGAGAGGAGTCTAAGGAGATTTTCTTCTGCCACTGAGACCTGAGGCAGGGATGGGGAGTAGCCTTGTGTGTGTGTGTGTGTGTGTGTGTGTGTGTGTGTGTGTGTGTAAAGGCTTCTGGGAATCTGAACACACACACACACACACACACACGTTCTTTACACTGGACCCTTTCTTTTTTTTTTGTACACCAGACCCTTATAGATAACCTGGCATCTATTCCTTTTGCTGCCAACCTTGTTTGTCTACTGTCACTTCCTAGCTCTTCAGTTGTACTCACGCCCCTTTAAGCACTGGACATTTGACAGGGAGGGAGATAAATCCAGAACCCAGATCTCAAATGAAACAGACAATAAGTAAGATTGAACCTGTTGGCTCGTGATGATAACCTGGCATTGTCAAGCCAGGTCCTGGCTGCCTTCTGAGTCCCTCTGTCAATCACAAATAGGAACGAAGAACTTCCCTTCTTCTGTAGCTAGTATAGGGAAAAGCCTTAGGAAGGAATGGAGGAACAGATTGGGTAACGCAGGAAGACCCCAAGGTCTAAAAGGGTCTACAGAGTCCCCATATGCACCCAGTCCCACTTCATAATCTATCAGCATAGGTGGCAAGCAGAAAGGGAGGGGATTTTGATTGATTGATTTTTCTTTCCCCAGCCTTCAGCTTCCTGATCAACTTGGAGTGTAACTCCATCATTTTGGATCACACCCTGTAATCAAAGATCAAAGCCCTTCCAACATGCTTAAACAGCCTCCTTCCTTCCCTGAACTAGCCAGGCTGACCCCAAACAGAAAGAATCCAAGTTTATAATCCAGAGGTCCACCTCCTTCTGGCATTATCCCTAGCTCCCTCCCCAGAGCCCAGCCCCTAGGATTCTGCCGAAAACTCACTCCTCTATCCGAGCTCAACTCGATTTCCTCCCAGTCACTGCCGAGCTCCTCTCATTACCCTCATCCCAGCTCTCTGCAGCTTTGGTGAGTGCTGCATCTGTCTCCAGCCCTTTGTTAAGTGTCTTTTGTGAACCCCTCAAGTCTCCTTCGGGAAATTCAAAGGTCCCTCCACTGGTTCCAGCTTCAGCTTCTCTAGGCACTCACCAGGCCATAAGGAGAGCACTCCGGAAAAAAACAGGTCAGTCTCCCCAGCCACCGCCTGCCCGGCTCCTTGGATCAACTTGCCCCACAAACTTTTCTCAGCACCCAGACTCCTCCCCCTCTCCTCCCTTTGTCCCGCCAGTCCAAGCAGCCACTTGCTTGCTTGGGCTTTGATCAGTCTCTCTGGGGCTCTCCCCACCCTGCCCCTTTACCAGTCCACTGGGGAAAGACGCCTAGACTGCTTTTGAAAGATGCCACTTTTATCCTCCTTTCAAGTAGGAATCAATTACTTATCTTTTTCTTTTGGCTTTCCACAAAACAAGAGATTTATTCAGGTGAAGAGACGGGGGAGAGAGACAGAGAGGCTGCCAAGAAGAGCAGCCCTTACCCTGAAGGCAGGAGCAGTGGTGTGTAATCTAAGGAGGCCTGGTGTTCTGCACATTTTATAGGTACTTCCTCATGTAATTTGTTTGATCTCCAAATTGTTTTTTAATATATTAAGATACTCATACCTCAGGCTTGGGAAATACAGGGGTGTTCTTTAGGGCTGCTTGCTCCTAAGGGACAGACTCCAAGACCCAAGAAGCAGGTAGAAATTGAGCCAGTTACAGACGCCCAGGGAAAAGAAGACTGGAGGAAAAGCACTTGGACATGCACGAGGACCCAAGTTCAAATCCCTTATAACCATGTGAAGACACTGGGCTTGGTCACAAATGTATCTTCCCTGTAATTCCAGTGATATGGGAGCATCAAAGGATCACTGGAGCTTACTGGCTGCCAGTCTAGCATCAGGTTTAGTGAGAATGCCTGTCTCCAGGGAATATCTCAAGACAGAGAGATACAGCAAAACTTGTCTTCCTCTGGGGTGTGCAAATGCACACACACACACACACACACACACACACACACACAGCGAGCCATACATGTGGTCCAATAAATTATTTATTTACCAATAGACACTGATGTGAACACTGAAATATGAAGTAGAAACTTGTGAAGGAAGTGGATGACAAAGGTCACAAGATGGTATCCCCACCCCATACTTAAGAAACAGATGATTTTAAAAGAGCTAATAAAACTCAAGGTCCTACCCCCCCCTTCCTGTTCCACTGTCAGCACCTAGCTTTATTAGTCTCCAACTCTCAACCCTCCTGCCTCAGTCTCCCAAATAATACTGGGTTTACAGGCAAGTGGCATCACTCTCAGCTAGTTTATTTGCCCATTTTTAATACTAGGCACCCCCATGCCAATAGTACCATCCCTCCCCACTTCCAAGTCCCTTCAACCCCGTTTCCCAACCCCCACCCTCTGCCTTTTGCATCAGTGAGACCCAAGCCTTAAAGAGCTGAACCATACTCCCTAAATAAATATCCCCAGTTCCCAAATGAAAAAATAAATATTATGAACACCCATCTACCTCCTACCCCACTCATTGGAAACTCCTGGATTTGGGGCCCCAGCCATTCACCCACAAAGTCCCTTTCTGCCCTCTTTGTAGCCCCTTCCACTCCTCCTCATGCCCAGCTGAGGGAGGTGGAAGGAAAAGGGCCACTAAGCCTTCTGACGCTAGGGCTCCCCTCCCTCGTTATCGAAGTCCAAGCAGGGTCAGAGCTGAGGGCAGGAGGACGAGGACGAGTGGGGTATGGAGGACAACAGACGACCCCAGATTCCTGCTTCGGCCCTGGTTGTATCTGGCACTGCCACTTCCTGCTCTCACTCCAAGACCATCCCTTCGAGGGGGACGAGGTGGCCTTGGAGGCCTGGCTGGGGGAACCACCGGCGCTGCCCCAGCTTTCCAGTCGTCTGCGTACTGCTGTCCCCCTCCGGAGCCGCTGGCGTCTTCGTCTGTGTAGATGGAGAGGAGCAGAGGTGGATGGTGGGAAGGACGAGCAAGAGGTCCCAAGGGAAACGAGATAGACCGTAGGCATGCTTTAATATACAGCATGCATGAGCATGCCAAAATGGAATCCATTACTTTGTATAATTAATGTACCAAAAAGAGATTAAAAGAGGCAAGAGAAGGACACACAACTGTGAGCGATGTCAGGAATACTAGGGAGGAAACGCATAGTCACACACCAGACAAGGAGATGGGAGAAGGCAAGGAGACGGGAAGACAGAGCAGAAAAAAGAAAAAAAAAAAAAGAGTCGATGGGGAGGGCAGGCAGACAAGAAGCCAGGAAACAAAGGTAGAGAAAAGGGAATGGGGGAGGGGGGAGGAGGAGGAAGAGGAGGGGGAGGAGGAGGAAGAGAAGGAGGAGGAGGAAGAGGAGGGGGAGGAAGAGGAGGAGGAGGAAGAGGAGGGGGAGGAAGAGGAGGAGGAGGAGGAAGAGGAGGAGGGGGAGGAAGAGGAGGAGGAGGAGGAAGAGGAGGAGGGGGAGGAAGAGGAGGAGGAGGAGGAGTTGGAGTTGAGAGTATCCAACACAAGAAAAGGTGAATGTGCTTGTTTCTCTTTTTGGCTAATTTCACGGGTGGAGTGGGGTGGGGCAGCCCAGTGACAGCAGGCTAGCTTCCCTGCCCCCAGTTCTGCCCTTTACAATGTGTTTCCTCAGTGTTCTGTGTAGGAATGTTTGTCTCCCACTACAATCAAGGATGGAGACCTTTGAGACAGGCACTTAAGGCTGAAGTGAATAGAAACAAATGAAGCTAATTAACGTGGGGCAGGGTGGGACTGGAAGGGGGATGGGCAGGAGTAGAAGCACAGCGCGTGGTGTCTAGGAGCAATGAGGCTGTCCAAGGATGAGACTTGAGGGCAGTGGGCTGGGCTCCAGAGCCCAGAGCAGAGGAAGGTTGAGGATAGTGGGCGGGGCATAAGAAGCAGTGGAGCAGGGCCTGGGTTCGGGCCGCGCAGAGTGGGTTTGAGCCTCACCCGCATCATGCATGTCAAGGTCCTGACCCAACGCAGCCGCCTTCATTCGAGCAGTAGCTGCGCGGAGATGTAGCCTCCGTCGCCGCGTCGGGACATCGGGACTCGAAATATCCAACTCCGGGTTGTGGAGCTGCTCGTTCAAGGAGCCCACGACCACAGGCGACATATACCTGAGAGCACAGCACCCCGAGAGCTCCGGCTGCAGCCTTCCCTCCTTCCAGACTTCCATAGCCACCAGAGCCCGACACTCACCGGCCTCTCCCAACTCCAGTCCAGCAGGGCGCCGCCTCCTGTGAGAGATCTGCCGCCATGCGGGAGTCCCCACACACTGTTACAGGCAGTCCAGCCCAGAAGCCCCGCACTCGGCTAAGTCTCTCCCGGAGCTCCCAAACCTGCACGACAGAAAACAAAGCTGCCGCGCTTCCGAGCGGCTGTCTCGCCACACCCACCAGTACTGGCGGCTCCATTACGAACCAGACGGTGCAGATTAGTGCCTGCGGCTGTGGTGGGCCGTTCTTCCTCAGCTGATGACCTCCACGACCGGCTAGCCTCTTCTCGGGGTGCTGGTGCTCGCCGGTTACGGGACTGCACCGGATGGGGGGTCCCACATTCCTGAAACACCTATGTAGGGGGTGGGGGGGAAACTCAACAGTCACTCTGAAGCAAATCAGTGTCCTGCCTCCGAAGCTACAGTCCCCATATGCCCTATTGTTTCTGACACCCACACCTCACCCTCACCCTTCTTCCCTCTATATACCTTGGCTGACACCTTTACACTGTTTTCCTGCAAGTGCATCAAACCTTCTGAGATCTTCACCCCAATAGACTCAGCAGCCAGCTCAAAGGAAAAGGGTCCCTGGAGTTTCTCAGCCAGCAGCAGGAGACCATCTTGAGGGAAGGGGAGAAAGAGAAAGGGGAGAGTAGGATTTAGTATGTTCCCACACATCCCACTGGGGCCTTAAAAGGAAAGAGCACTTTGCTTGCTTGTAGATGGGCTGTGGGACAGCACGAGAAGCACCTCCCCCTTCTTCCCCCAGTTTGGTTTTAGGCCACCCTCTCCTTACTCAAATGGCCCCCAACCTTACTCAGGACCCTCTTCCATCTAGGGCTTTCTTGAGTCCCCTCACCCAGATATCCGCCCCATTCAGGCTCCAGTCCCCTGCTGCTGAGGCAGCCGTGGGCTACATTGAGGCAGAAGCCCCGGCAGGGCATCAGTGAAGGTACTCCCCGACAAAGTGGGCAGCCAATCAGACGCATCAGGGCCTGTCTGCAGCCTTCCAAGACGGGTACCTGTGGGTAGAAAATGGGTCTGGGCATCCATGAACACCCAGGCTGTTCTTAGCAAACCTGGTGCTGGGCATAGAGAGGTCAAAGATCCTGACCCACCTCCCCAGGCTATCTGTTGGAAGCTGGATGTGAGCAACTGTGGCTGGTGACCCCATGTGGCACCACAGGACTGCTACAGGACTGAGAAGGGGGGTACCTAGAGAAAAGGTTGCTGATTCTGCTTCATGAAAGGGGTTTGACTAAGGTTTTACTAAGGAGGTGGTAAAGAAAGATTCCGAGCCAAGAATGAGCCCAGGCTGAGGAGAGAGGAAGGAGGCAGGAGATGCGGCTGGGGATAGGACCAGTGATGAAGAGAGATCTTCAGCAGCAGGGAGAAGAGAGAGGGGCACTGAGGGGTTCACTCCATCTTGAACTGTTATAGAAAGGCCAGCAGAAGGCATGTGGGTCACCAGAGGGAGGACCAGAAGTCACAGGAGATCATGTCAGACACCCTGGGAAGGCTGACTCTGGCCTTCCTTCCTGATGTCCTCTGGAACACCAGAGCCCAGGAACAGATACGGGACAGCTTTAGGCCTCTCCTGCCAGCTGGTGCCTGTTTTCGTCATTCCCTGGACTCTGTCCATATTCAGGTCCCCTCTAACCTTAAGAGCTTCGCTGACCACATTTCTTCCGGTCTCCAGACCCTGGACTAAGGCCCGGGCTGCCACCAGTGCCCTGGTTATCTGGAGGGAAAGAAGATGAGGAAAAAAAAAACAACAACAAAAATTATCAGTTAGTCGAGACTGGAGTGAGAGACAGAAGGAGATTGAGTTTGTGGGACTAACTTGGAGTGGGTACACTACTGGGTGATATAGAGAGGGGGATTCAATAGGCCCAAAGGAATTATGGTCTAGAAGGGTTGGGTGTTTGGAAAGAGCTGGTGGGATAGACTGTGTATCAGAACACTGATTCTAAATTTAGAAGACTGAGGGTGCGAGCTCCTGCATCTCGACTTATTGGCTCTGATACTTGGTTGGGAGCTCCATTTTTCTCCTCTGTAAAATTAGGATGTTCTTATTTACCTCAAATGATTATGGTGACAATGCAATGTGATACTGTAAGTGAAAATGATTCCCAGCTTTGGTGCCCAACTCTTATTTAGTTGAACCACAGGAGGTCACCATGTTAGGATTAGAGAGTTGCTGGCAGAGGGTGGAGGGCCAGCTGTGTATATAAAAGTAGGGCAAAGAATGTAGATAAAGGAGACCAAGGGGCACTGGTCAGGCATAGGTGACCAAGGCTTGAGATGGGGATCACCAACTCAGAGTAGGCTAGGATGCAGGCCATGAGGTCAGAGGTGACACGGGCACAAAAGGGGTGACTGTCTTGGAGATGACAGTTCATAAATTAGAGGTCACTAGGATCAGAGGTTGCTGAAGCTCAGGTTGTGGGACCCCCTCACCTGTAGGCGGAGGCGGCGGGGCGAGTCCCCGAAGGGCTGCAGAGAGCCGTCAGCAGTTGAAGTAAGCCGAGTAAGGCAGAGCAGGAAGTCAGGAGGGAAACTGTATTGTGGGTGCAGCAAAGGGAAGGCTCTCTCCAGGAGCTGCGCCCAGAAATCCGCCAAGGTGTCATCTAACCCCTCGCCAGACTTCTCATAGTAGTCCCGCAGGCCAGAGAACAGGCTATTGAAGATGACAGCGTGCTGGGAATACAGGCGACCATAGGAATGCGAGAAGAGCTGGGCCAAAGAATGCTGGGATATAGACAGCATCTCCCGAAAAAACTCTAACAAAGGTGGAGGGACGAGAAGAGAGAACAGAGACAGGGAGAGCAGGGAAAGGGCGGAGGCAGGAGGGAATGAGGAAAAGAAGAGGCAAAAGAATTAGAAGCCGAGCAAGCCGGAGAGCTGGCAGAGAGGACCGAAGAAGGGAAGGAAGCAGGGAGCTATGGGGTGGGTGGCGGTGGGCTGTGGGGAACGGGGTGCAAGGCATAAACATAAAGAGGTTTGAAGCACATCTAGAGACCCCCAAAGGTCCTCACCATTAAACTTTCTATGCCGGGCAGCCAGTGTGTGAATCAGGAAGGAGCCACTGTCCTCCACCAGGCCACGGAATGTGACCTCAGCATCCCTGATCAACTTCTGCTCTGTCTCACTGGAACAGCAGGTATACTCCTGAGGACAGATTTGAAGGTGCTCACCTAGACAGAGGAGACAGGGAGGGGTACTGGATGGCAAGAAGGGCTATTAGGAATCTCCTTTCATCCCTCCCCTATCTCTGTGGGCTGGTTTTTGTCTTCCACCTGTCCGTTGCTCATTCCTTTGTTTGCCCCTTCAGCTCTACCTGAACCTCCTTCATTGTCCCTCACTCATCTCTGCTTCACCCCTATTTGTAATGGGATCATCTATTGGACAGCTGCTTTGAGGGCCATATTAGTGACCCTCCCCAACACTGCACATCCCACACCTCCAGGGACTTAATGGGACATCTATGGACCGAAGACCGGGATTTGTAGGGGTGGGGCTACTTGGTAAGCTAGAAAGTATTGTCAGAAAAGAAGCTCACAGGAATTGTAAGGGCTGGCTGTTAGAAAGACACTAACGGGTGTGCTAATTACAGAGAAGGGAATTCCTTGGGTGGGGATTGAATGAGAGCTATTATGTGAGCAGCAGGGTTATTGTGATCCCGGTAAGGAAGTTACAGGAGGAGGAGAAAGATGCCCAACAGATGAAACAATCATCGTAATGGTCCCTGAAAGGAAAGAGTTATTGTGAGATAGGGAGGACCCGTCCCCGCCCCTTCCCAACCCTGACTCTTCCCTCTTTCTTCTCACCTGAGATGAGGGAGGGAGGGATTAGGTTTAAGCTATATCCCCGGGTCCCCAGCACCTGCCGAGTCTCTGCACAACTCCGGACGACCTTTGCCTCACTCCCATGTCCCGGTCCTAGACCGGGACACAGAGGGAGAAGCAAAAGCAGGAGGGGTCGCAGCGCGGACATAGCTGCTCTCCTCCCTGGGACGGGGCAAAGTGGGTCCTAAAGAGGAAAGAAAAGTCCACGGAACTTAGAATCCCGTTCTCGGCCGCGGGACGTCTTGAAGAAAAGAATAGGAGTGTGTTCCCTAAAACTGAACAACCCCAGCACCAGGCTGGACCGGGAGGCATCTGCGGAGACAATGGGAGCCGGGGAGCAGGGACAGGGGGCGGGGCCCGAAGCGGTATCCCGCCAATGATAAGAAGAAACCGGTCCCGGAGGCGGGGGCAAGGTAGACGGGAAGCCAATGTGGAACGGCGACTCGGCAGGGGGCGGAACGCGGCCCGCACAGCCCTGGCTGGCGGGGTAGGGGGTGTGGTCTTGAGAAGGGGCGTGGTATCCTTGCTCGAAAGGCGGGGCTTAGGTGAAAGTGAGCCTATTGCAATTGAGGAGCTCGACTGAAGGCAGTAGCAAAGGCTCAGCCAATGGAGGGGGACGTAGGAGTAAAGGAGGCGTGACCAGGGTGGAGCGACCGGCACGCACTAGAGCTCACGTGACAGGAGTGCACGCCACATGCCTGGTGGCTGCTCGAAGCCGCGCGCGTGCTGTGTGGCAGGAACGTGGTTAGCACGAGCTCGCTCTGGGCCAAGTCTCGCGACACTTCTCAGCCGCGCGAAGAACAGTTAATCTCGCGCCTGCGCACGGCGTATCTCGTGCCTTCCCGCGTTTTTTTTTTTTTTTCTTTTTTCTAAGCCTTATCCGCCCGCCAACTGAGGAACGAGAGCTGCTGTGGCGGGCGTCTCGCGTCAGAGGTGGGATGGATGTCCACTGAGACCTGAAGGGACCTCTGAGGTGGTGACCTTTCTTCAACCGTGTCCATCTAGAGGTCATTCTTCCAAGCTCAACAGTGAGGTTGCCCCTTTGGGCCCACAAATAGGCGGCATTCCAACCCTCCTCCCTCCGCCGAGCTCTTGTAGCTCTGTCCACTATGGAGGCCGGAAGTCCCCTCTTCCGACCTGGAGAGATAAGTAGTCCGGTCAACGGGAGACACCCCGCCACCCGCAGCTCCAATAAGCTTGGGGTCAAACTTCTAGAGCGCGTTCGCGTTCGGGGAGTAGAGAATGCGTGCTTGACTCTTGAGAGTGTTTCCGGCGGAACTCAGATGACACCTCTACTTCCGGATCTCTCGGAGCCTCCCGTTTCCTGTAGAGTCAGGGAATGGTTTCCAGAGATGGAAATCTGAGGTGCTGTGCCAGTTCGGCTTTAGCAGCTCAGCCTCAGCCAGTGTACCCCTCTCTGGTTCCTCTAAGAGGGACTTGTGCCAGAAACTGCTCTGTGTGTAAACCCTCAGGCCTTGTTTGTTTACCTATACTGAAGATCGGCCCCAGATGCTCCGGCCTTATTTATTTATTCACTTTAATTAGTTTATTTACCTATACTGAAGATCGGCTCCACATGCTCCGGCCTTATTTATTCACTTTAACTAATTTACCTATACTGAAGATCAGCCCCAGATGCTCCGGCCTTATTTATTTATTCACTTTAATTTATTTATCTATACTGAAGATCGGCCCCAGATGCTCCGGCCTTATTTATTTATTCACTTTAACTAATTTATTTACCTATACTGAAGATCGGCCCCAGATGCTTCGGCCTTATTTATTCACTTGAATTAACTTATTTACTTATACTGAAGATTGGACCCAGGCCCTATGGCCTCACTGTATTTACCCATACTGAAGATTGGGTACCGCCCAGAGTCTTGGAATATGTTAGATAAGCCTTCTAGCGCTCAACTCTAATCCCCCTCCCCCAGGCTTCTTTTTTTTTTTTTTAAACTATTTTTGAATAAGGTCTCACTAAGTTGCCCAGGCTACTCTGGAATTCCAGACTGGCTTTGAATTTGATGAACATCCTGCCTCAGTCTCCCAGGTAGCTGCGATTACAGGCCAATACCATCACCCCTAGTTTCAGGTTTCTCTTTGCCAGCCCTTAAGGTGGTAGTGACGGAAATACCTCAGTGTGGTTTGGTTGACTATTGGTTTTGGTGCCCCATCCCATAGTACTAAGACCACATTCTAGGAGAGAAAGATGGTGGTCTTGAAAGGGATGTAGTAGTAGTAGGAACTCTTTCCTTTTTTCCTACAGCTGGGTTAACATGGCTACTCCGTGGTCACCCTCCACCCAGCACCATGACTCTTCCTCAGGCACTGAGCCCTCCCCACTTCGAAAGTCTATGAGACATGCACAGATGGCCTTGCCTCCTTCTTCCACCGTCCTACCCTGTGATGACAGCGACTCACAGGGAACTGCAGAGTGGTGAGTGCAGTTGGTGAGAGAGAGGTGGTTGAACTTGGGAGCCCCTTCTGTGTCCTCTCTGTTGTTTTCCAGCTTGGTTTTAATATATGTGGGGCTGTATGACAGGATCAAAAATGCTGTACTGAAAGCTGGATATGGTGGCACACACCTGTAATCCCAGAATTTGGGATTAGGAGGCAGGAGGATCAAGAGGGTTAAGAACAGCTTCAGAGTGAATTCAAGCTAGCTTCGACTGCATGAGACTGTGCTCTAGAACTAAATAAAAATAAACCAACCAAGCAAAAATGGAAGGTAAAGAAGGGGAAGGGAGAAGAAAGGGAGGGAGGAAATGCTATACTGGTTCAGATTGGAGAACCAGCTCCTCCCAGCTCTGTTGTTTCTTGACTGCCTTACATCTTATAAACACCAAGAATAGCACATCATTGCAAAAAGGCCAGCCTGGGCTACACACATAGCAATACCCTGAAAACAGAATAGAGTGCAGGTCTAGTTTTGAATTTATCTTGCTACCTAAACCTATTTTGAATCATGCTTAGCACTGCTGCTGGAAAGTAGGAACCATGAGAGACTATAAATAGTGCTTTATTTGTTGCTTGAAACTTTGTAGGTATCTTTTAGTTGGTATCCTATGTTTCAGATTCCCCCCCCTTTTTCTTTTGACTTTTTGAAACAGGGTTTCTCTGTGTAGCCCTGGCTTACTCTGTAGTCCTGGAACTTACTCTGTAGACCAGGCTAGCCTCTATCCTTGAACTCAGAAATCCGCCTGACTCTGCCTCCCAAGCGCTGGGACTAAAGGTGTGCGCCACCACTGCCTGGCTCCATTTCAGATTCTTAAAACAGATTCGTGATCCTTATCTGTTACAGCTTTATGAGTTTATTCTGTGAACATTATAATAGCATATCATGTTTTTGTAATCTTTCTAGGAAAAAAAAAGTAATCTCATACACCATTATCTCCATCCCATTTATTTTAATTGGCCTTCTCTGAGTCATTTCTGTTTCTGCCAGTGCTATTATTGAAGACTAGATTATATTAGCACTATAAACTTGAATCACTAAGATGGAGGTTAAATGTCAAGGGTGAACTATAATTTCAGGTACATACTAATCTACTTTTGTATGATTGATGAATTATTTCCTGTGCCATGCTGATTTTTCTGCACACAGAGTAGTATGAATATCAACCGGTTTCAGTACCTCATTTTAAAAAAATTAGGTACATTTAATTGTGTGTATATGTACATATGTGCCTGCCACAAACATACATGGGGGTTAGAGGATAACTTTCAGGAGTCAGTTGTCTCTTTCTACCATATGGTTCCTTGAAGGCTCTGGTGGAAAGCGCTCTGACTTGCTGAGCCGTTTCACCTGCTTTTTTTCGTTCCCCATTTTCATCTCCTACTGCTTTGAAGTGACTTTTCTTGTCTTGTATCTCTTAAAATTTGAATGTATTTCTCATGTAGATGTGGCATAGTTAGAGATAAATAGAAATTATAATTAACTATGTGGAGGGAATGGGATGATGCTTAAAGGAAATCATATTCTCTTTATAGGGATAGTCTCTCAACTAATGAAGACAGTGACTTTGAAGACAGCTTGAAACGAAATGTGAAGAAGAGAGCAGCAAAACAACCACCCAAAGCTGCCCCAGTGAGTCCACCATTTTGTTTAATTCAGGATCTAGTCTGGGAATCAGCAAAGAAAAGCCTGGAAGGGACTTAGGTGATGGAATGGAAGAAGAGAACATTAGGATAGAGAGGTACCAGAATTCTTTAAAAAGAACAATTCTCACAACAATAAAAAAAGATCAGTTACTTAAGATCTGAAACAATGGAAGCATTGCTGTGTAATTGACAGCTTAAGACTGCCTAAAGTGATAATGATGAGATCAAATGTTAGCATTATTTTTACAGCTTTTGTACAGCTAATATTTTTACACTTAATAGGCAGCAAAACATCGGAAGAAGCAGTCCCGAAGAGTACCTAGTGGGAATGGCAAGGACGAATCAGTGCCACCAACCAATGACCTTTTTGATGCCGTGAAAGCTGCCAGAAGTTGCATGCAGGTAAAGAAGTATTTCACCTCTTCTCCTCTTCCTCTTGACATCAATAAGAAATATAGTTATGTCCAGAAAATTTTTACAGGTTTATTTATAATTATTACAAAAGTTGAATTGTTGAAGCTTGTTTACTGAAATGTTTTGACTTGCATTATGCTTTATCATTTATGTTTATTAAAGATTCACATACAAATGAAAATAGAAACCAACTACCAATAACTGATTTCTGTCCCCTAGTTTTCTACTAGTAATTCTGAGAATGAAATGTTTCCCCTCATAGTGGATTTGTGTGTTTTCCGTGTATAAGTCATACTACCTGGATATTTTTGGGTAGATTGTTAAACATTTGGTATAAATAGCACACAGGTTGGTATCTTCAAAAATGCTAACCAGATAGGTCTTTATTGCCTCCTTCAAAGGACCAGTAGCTAAGTGTAGATCTGATTTGAAGTCCTGAGGAATTTTCCACACCAGACACTTGAAGGGAGTTATCAAACCAGAAATTCAGTGGACTTGTGGTCTACTTTCACAAGAGGGCCACAGTATCAGGCTTGGGAATGATGTGTTTTCCTCCCCTTGCCAGAAGAGGGCATACACTAGCTAGTGGTGTCTGTAGCTAGTTGTTGGGTGCTTTCCCACCTGTGACTTTTCAAATTAAATGGAGCTATACTTGAAGCAATCCCACTGAAATCAGGAACAAGACAAGGATGCCCACTCTCCCCATATCTATTCAATATAGTACTCAAAGTGCTAGCTAGGACAGTTAGACAACAAAAAGAGATCAAGGGGATACAAATCGGCAAAGAAGAAATAAAGGTATCACTATTTGCAGATGATAGTATATATAAGTGACCCCAAAAATTCTACCAGAGAACTTCTCCAGCTGATAAACAACTTCAGCACAGTGGCCAGATATAAAATTAACTCGAATCAGTAGCCTTCCTTTACACAGTGATAAACAGCCTGAGAAAGAAATTAGGAAAACAACTCCTTTCACAATAGCCACAAATAATATAAAATATCTTGGGGTAATTCTAACCAAGTGAAAGACCTGTATGACAATAACTTCAAGTCTTTCAAGAAAGAAATCGAAGAAGATCTCCGAAAATGGAGAGATCTTCCATGCTCATGGATTGGCAGAATTAACATAGTAAAAATGGCCATCCTACCAAAGGCAATCTATAGATTCAATGCAATCCCCATCAAAATGCCAACAAAATTCTTCAAAGACATGGAAAGAGCAATTCTCAAATTCATCTGGAAAGGCAAAAAACCCAGAATAGTGACAACAATTCTTAACAATAAAACAACTTCAGGGGGAATCGCCATCCCTGACCTCAAGCTTTACTACAGAGCAATAGTGATAAAAACTGCATGGTACTGGTACAGAGACAGACTTGTTGACCAATGGTATAGAATTGAGGACCACACACTTACAGACACTTGATCTTTGACAAAGAAGACAAAAATATACAAAGGAAAAAATGCATCTTCAATAAATGTTGCTGGTCTAACTGACTTGTCTGTTTGTAGAAAAATGAAAATAGATCCATATTTATCACCTTGCACAACACTCAAGTCCAAGTGGATCAAGGACCTCAACATAAAACCAGATACACTGAATCTAGTAGAAGAGAAAGTGGGAAAGAGCCTTGAACTCATTGGCAGAGGGGGAAATTTCCTAAATAGAACTCCGATGACTTATGCTCTAAGACCAAGAATTGATAAATGGGACTTGATGAAATTGGAAAGCTTCTGTAAGGCAAAAGACATAGTCAATAAGAGAAATGGCATTTTAAAATTCCATTTTAAAATTTTACTGCATTCTACTTTTATATAGTTTATTTCTTTAATCATGAAACTTTTATAGTTGGTGGTATCTTCAGTCTTATAAGTGAATGCTTATAATTCTGTTTTTTATGATTATTACTTTTAGTACCTTCTTCCCTCATTTGTTTTTACTGGGTTTTTACTATGATCCACTCATTTTCTCTAAAGCTCTGTGTTGGAATTCTTTGGGGTCAGGGTCAAAGTTGTGCTTATAAGAGATAAATCTGCTTATTTCCTAACATGGGAACACTTTTGAATACTTTTTGCTGTTGTTATTTTGAGACAGAGTATCATGCACCCCATACTGACTTCAAACTCACTGTGAACCTGAGGATCTTTGAACTCTTGTTCCTCCTGCCTCCACTTCCTAAATACTGTAGTTAGAACTGTTCACCGCCATCCCTGCTAAGAATCACTTTAAAATAAACTCTCTACCTGAGATTATTCTGGTCCTACAAGTAGAAAGAATCTGGGCTGCAAATCCAGTCCCAGGGGCTAAGTATGGTTATAAGTTTCAAGAGAGTGAATTTTTTTCTTTTCAACTACACTATAGTGTACATTCTTTTTCTGTTCCCAGTGGACCTATAGACTCATTTCCCATTCTTTGTTTTCATAAGAATATAGCTCTGCAGGACTCCACTTTATCTGGTGGACTTCCCTTGGGCTACTCTTATTGGAATGCTTACCTTAGGCTCTGTTTCCTAGGCTGTGCATTCTGTATAGCCGTCTTGTTTAGTAAAACCCATCAAAAGTCAGCTTCCTATTTCCTAGAATTGCTATCATCTCAATTTTTACCTTCATGTGCTTCTACCTTTCATTCTAGTTCAGCAGTATGTTTAAAAAGATGTTTGTAATTTTTTATGAGAAATTCGTATATTTCATTTGAGAAGATGAAATACAACAATATGTTGTGTCATATTATTGGAATTGAAATCATCTACACGTTTCTCCTAGTCTTTGGTGGATGAGTGGCTAGAAAACTACAAGCAAGACGAAAATGCAGGATTCTTGGAGCTCGTTAATTTTTTCATCCGAGCCTGTGGATGTAAAAGTGAGGAAACTCCCCCCACTTCTTCCTGATTCCCATCCTTCATGTTTAAAACGCTGCTTCTGTTTATGAGTACATTTGAATTTGTCTAAAAAAAGAAGGTAAGGCGTGAAGAGCTAGAGTATTTAAGTACACTTTGATGCTTACACATTGGAAGTAATTTAGTAGGGAACTATGATGATTTTGAGGCACAACTTTTTGGTGGGAAAACATCTGTCTTATTAACAATAGGCACAGGTTTAAAACTGGACTATCATACCTTTGGAAGCTTTTTTTTTAATTTTATTTTTTGAGAGGTTTCACTATGTATCTCAGACTGGCCTTGATCCTGAAGCAGTCCTCTTGCCTCTTGCATTTTTCTGAATACTGGGATTACAGGTATGCACCTGAAATCCAGTGCTTTTTTTAGTTTTTTTATATGGAGTAATCTATTACTTGTTTCTATTTATCATCTCTTTCACCTATATTTTTCCTTGGCTTTCTGAGTGCTGGAATTTCAGGGGTGTACAAAACACTGAGTACCTTTTAGTTTTTGCAGATGAGAGGATTCAAATTGTGTGATTGCTCCTTCTAAGCTCTTCGCAATATTTCCTCTGGTTCTTCCTCAAATGAATCTGTGTCCTATTATATTCTTTTTATATCTCTTATTTCCTTCAATTTTTAGGCACTGTGACTCCTGAGATGTTCAAGACAATGTCCAACTCAGAGATCATCCAGCGGCTAACAGAAGAATTTAATGAGGTCGAGGAAGCTCATCAGGATCATGCGCTTCTTACTCTGAATTCATAATATGAGGCTCATTACCACTTTATTTCTGATTCTTGGAAATAGTTTTTATAAGAAAGAGCTCTCAGCCTCTTTGAATATAAAAGAGACTTATAGAAATTAGTAGACAGGCTTTGGAGTTGAGGGATAATGTGAAATGAAGTATATAGAGTTAAATTTTCATTATGCTATTGAGTTTTGACTTCTAATCCCTGGTGTTTCATGGACCTAGTAATTTTCTTATCCTTTTCATAAACCATTTTTAGGACTCAGGAGACTATCCTCTGACAGCTCCAGGTCCATCCTGGAAGAAGTTCCATGGAAGCTTCTGTGAGTTTGTGAAGACATTGGTCTGTCAGTGCCAGTACAGCCTCCTCTATGATGGCTTTCCTATGAATGACCTTATCTCCCTGCTCATTGGCCTCTCAGATTCCCAGGTCCGAGCCTTTCGTCATACCAGTACCCTGGCTGGTGAGCGCTCACACAACTCAGTTGGTTGGTCCTGAGATTAGTGGGGCTTTGTTGTATGTTCTGGGTTTTCTTTCCAATCTGCATCAATGCTATTGTACCTTGTTGCTTTTATCCTAGAACCCCCTGCTACTTCTCACCAGTCAGTGGGCATAGGTAAGGGGAGACCACAGTAATGATTCCCAGTTTTTATATCTTCCCAGAGCATACTTCTGGCAATAGACGGGCACATAAAATAAGACCAGAAAAGTTGCTGAGGAAGCACACTCCAGGACAGAAAACTTTAGGACTTCAGGGTCACCCTGCTTGTTTTTTTTTCCTTTCTTTATCCTTTTCCTGTTGCTTTTGCACTCATGCTCTCTCCTCTGACTTGAACAATGGTTTTCTTGTTTCCTCTGACTCAAAGCCATGAAGCTAATGACTTCTCTGGTAAAAGTTGCACTCCAATTGAGTCTGCACAAAGACAACAATCAGCGTCAGTATGAGGCTGAACGAAACAAGGGGCCAGAGCAGAGAGCTCCAGAGCGACTGGAGAGTCTGCTGGAGAAACGAAAAGAGGTAAGGAAGATTCATGGCCCCTTTTCTCCTCTTCCAACTTTCATCTTCTGCTGCCCAGACCTTATCAGGGTCTGTCACTTTTCTCAGTAAGCACAAGTCTCAAGCAGCCCTTCAGATAAAGAATAATAGGGATGGCAACACTTTTCCTGCACTCATCTATCAGAAAGCATTGTGTGTTCCTTCTGTTTGGGGACAGTGGCTCACAGATGTTTAATTTAGAGTGAAGTTAGAGTTTTCTGAATTTCACTTTCATTCAGCTTCCATTGGTCTGTAAGCATTATCAGTAGTATTTAAATGTTACACTGGCATGCCAAGTTGTTTGAATTTCATGTTAAATGTACAGTGCTGAAAAACAAATGATACAGGAGGTCGTGTTATTGGGCAACAGAAGGAGCACACACCTTCTGGTCACCCCTACTGTAGAGGGCCTTATGTAACTTCTAAACTTCAGTTTCCTTTTCTTTAAAAAGAGGGATAATTTTTAGATGGGTAAGGTGTGGAGGATTTGGGAGTAATTGGAAGAAAGCAAGGAATATTACCAAAGCATATTGTATGAAAAATTTTAAAAAATAAAAAAAATTAAAGGGGTAATTCTACCTTCCAGTCTATTTAAATGAAATAATGAGTGAATTGGCTACCTAGCCATACAAGTTTTGTTTTGTCTTCCTTGTGGTAGGCTTTTTATCACTCTGACAGATACCTGAGAGAAACAATTCAAAGGAGGAAGGGTTTTATCCTGGCTCATGGTTTCAGAGGCTTCAGTCAGTATTCAAGTAGTTCTCTGGCTTTGTGCCTATGGTGAGGCTATTATAGCACAGACTATTATAGCAATAGGTCGACTCACCTAATTGTAGACAGAGGAGAAGAGGGATCTTGGAATAAGCTATTTTCTTCCAAGACATGACTCCAGTAACCTACATCATTCAACTAGGCCATACCTCCTCATAGTCCATTTAACTATGAACACATCTAGAACCCTTGGGATCCAGTCACTTCTTAAAGGTCCATTAGTAGGTGGCCATACCTTTATTTGTGTGTGTGTGTGTGTGTGTGTGTGTGTGTGTGTGTATATATATATGAATGAATGAATGAATCTTTGGAGGAGATTTTTTTTTTTTAGATTTAAACTGTAATACCTTTAGTGAAATAAGCTCTGGGAAAATCTTTTAGACTCATAAAACTTTAAATAGCAATGTTTTGTTTTTTTTTTTTTAATTTTATTTTATTTTATTTTTTTAATTTACATTCCAAATCACTTCCCCTTTCCCGTTTCCTCCCTCTCCGAAAGTCCCATAAGCCCCCTTCCCTCCCTCTTTTCTCCGTTCAACCCCCTCTCATTACTCTGTCCTGGCGTTCCCCTACATCCAGTCTTTCCAGGACCAGGGGTCTCTCCTTCCATCTTTTTAGAAATCTATTGATATGCTGATTGTGTCTAGGGTATTCTGAGATTCTGGGTCAATATCCCCTTATCAGTGACTTCATACCATGTGTGATCTTTTGTGATTGGGTTACCTCACTAAGGATGATATTTTCAAGTTCTGACCATTTGCCTAGGAATTTCGTGAATTCATTGTTTTTAATTGCAGAGTAGTATTCCATTGTGTAAATATACCACATCTTCTGAATCCATTCCTCCGTTGAGGGACATCTGGGTTCTTTCCAGCTTCTGGCTATTATAAATAAGGCTGTACATAGCAATGTTTAAGTCAAACACTGATATACCTGCCTTTTACTCCTTGCTAAGTATCTGTCCTTCTCCACCTTGAGGTTGCTAGGATATCCTATATCTAACTGTATCTAGTGATGATTTTCCTAGCCCCCATAAAAAAACAATTGTTTCTCTGCTATGTCATAACAGAAGGAAATGTTTGTCACTGTGTGCATCCGTCTCTCTTACTTGCTTACTTGTTCTCTTTTTCTATGGCACAGAAAATTGGATCCAAGGCCTTACACCTACCAAGTAGGCACTATTACTGAGCTGTATCAGCCTGAGAGGCAAACTTTGTGTTACTCCATTCTCATTTGCTGTTTTTCATTGTCAGGGTGATGTTAAAGGCCTACACTTAGTAATAGAACTATCTCGGATTTTAAATTATGTGTGAGAGACCCTCATTATATCTGCAGGTTTACTTTCTGTGGTTTCATTTTCTCACTGTCAACAAAGGTTCAAACTCCAAAGTAGCTAGCCATGGTGGTACATGTCTTTAATCCTGGAACTCAGGAGGCAGGATATCTGAGTTTGAGGTCAACTTGATCTATGTAGTGAGTTCTAGGCCAGCCAGGACTGAATAATGAGGGTTTGTCTCAAAAAAAAGTCACTCTCACCAACAAAACAACAAAGTACAATTCAGTGACTATATTTTGAGAGGGAAGATGTGTGTGAGAGTTCACATTACATTATATTTGTCACTTTGTATAATTTACAAACTAGTTTCTGATAGACGTCACACACATAAATACATAATACATGTTGATTGAACATTCTTAATCTAAAAATCTGAATTCTGAAATGCTCTGCTAAACTTTTTGAGCATCAATATGACACTCAAAAATATTTTAACTTGGTGTACATTTCCAATTTGGACTTAGAAATTGTGTTCCCAATGAGTAAAGTCTGTACAAATATTCTGTTTTAACCTATGTGCGTGATATTTGATACTATCTGTAGTTGAAGCATTGCTTGAGAGTCTTGGGATGTATTCTCTATAAAAAGGGAGGACTGTACTAGTGTCATTCTTTTTCTTATTTTTCTGGACTCTCCATCAGTTGTCATTCTCTCATTTTAGTCTCTCTACCATACTGTTTCCTGCTGTTCATTTGTGAATGTGTATCATCCCTTTAGTCTGCTTCTCTGTAATATACTTCCAGTACATCTTATCACCAGTGGTCTTTTCTCAGTTTCTGGTTCTGATAATATTTTAAATGTGAAAAACCCATCTATAATGGATACCATATTCACAGTGTATTCCATAACAATGGGTATTTCATTGTATTAGCTTATCTGTTTTGTTAGATTATAGTAAGCTGTGGGCTTAGTAGTTTTTCAACCCTAAATATTTAAGTATACCCTCTTAAAAGTAACATGCTTTTATTACCTGATGCCATTTTTCATGTACCCAAATGTCATGATTCTTTAATAATTTCTAATTAATCCATACTTAAAATTCCCCATCCAGAACTCAAGTAAGGATATTTGATGATAGTATTTCTGAAGCCTCTTTAAATGTTCTCTTTCTTGGAATAGGGTCTTGTTTATGTAGCCTAGACTGGCTTCAAACTCCTGCTTCAGGTTCCTTTGGGCTAGGATTAAATGTACTAATATCTGGCTTCCTCTTTTATTTAATCTTATACAGAATGTCTGCTTCCTCAGATTTCCCCTTATATGTGAATGTATTGAAGAAATAGGATTAGTTGTTTCAAAGATGTTTTCTCCTTATATTCTGTTTCATTAGTATTTATTGTTCATCTAGTCTGAGGTGTCTCAGCGGTGGCATTATTGACACTGTGAGGCTGCCCTGGCCTTGGATATTGTTTAGCAGTGTTCTTTTGCCTTTGTCTACTAGATCCTGATAGTACTTTGATACCAGTTCAGTCGTGACAACCAAAATTAAAAAATTTTAACGTAAAAATATTTTTATTCTCTGAGAATTTTTACAGTGCATTTTGATCATATCCATTTCCCCCCAACTCTTCTAAGATCTACTCTACTTCTCTATAATCCAACTTTGTGTCCCCCACTTTGCCCCATTCATTAGGTCTAATTTGTACTACCCGTATACTCTTGGATGTGCAACCTTCCATCAGAGCACATTCTGCTTACCAGGGGCAGCACTCTCAAAGAAAACTGACTCTCCCTTTACCAGCAGCTATCAGTTTCTAGAGCTCCTAGGCTTGGGGTGTGGCTTAATGTAAACCTCCTTTTTCTATGCTGGGATTTGACCTTGCTTGAGCTTGTAAGGGGCTTGTGCATGCTGTCAGAACCACTATGAGTTTATATGTAGCCCTGCTGTGTCCAGAGGACACTGTTTTTATGAATTCATCTACTATTTCTGGATCTTCCACAATGATCCCTAAACCTTGGGAAGAAGGGATTCAGATACTGACAGTTATCCTTTGGGGAACAAAATTATCATTTTAGAATGACTGATCTAATCTCTTACCTTTTTACTGGTTATACTTTTATCAAAATGAATTTATTAAAATTTCATTTTTAGACTGGTGAGATCAGTTGGTGGGTAAAAACACTTGTTTCTAAGCCCAAGTTCATTCTTAGAACCCACCTGGTGGAAAGAGACTGACTCCTGAAAGTCATCTTCTGACCTATATATGCTGCCCTTTCCTCAAATAAATACATTGAATAGATTTTTAAAATTTGATTTTCTTAATTAATAGTAGTCAAAAACACAACTGTGAGTTAGGTATGAATAGAATAAACCCAATCAGGAGGGACATTTTAAGAAGATTTGCATTTATTCATGTGTGTCTGTATGTGTACAAAGTATCCAGAAGAGGATGTTAGATCTTCTGGAGCTGAAGTAATAGGTATTTTTGAGCCATCTGATATGTGTGCTGAAAATTGAACTTGTGTTCTCTGGAAAAGCAATATGTGTTTTTAACTTCTGAGTCATCTCTCCAGTCCCCAGGAACATTAGTTTTCACTGACACAAAGCAACTGTTGTGGCATTAAAATGTACTGCTTCTGGAATTAAAAGGGAATATTGGCTACCTGAGGGCTTACACTATGTTCCTCAATAAACAGGAAGTAGGTAAAAGTTGTACTTTTCTATATCTGTGTCATTATGCTGTTGAGGTACAAAAGGGATAGTCTGACCTTGTTCCTTCCTCCAGTTCCAAGAGAATCAAGAGGAGATAGAGGGGATGATGAATGCCATCTTCAGAGGTGTCTTTGTCCATAGGTACAGGTAAGTCACTCACAGGCTCTTACTGAAGCCACTGTCCTTGGTACTAGCATGGGAAATGACAAGGCCCTTGCTAGGTTATTTGGTTAGTTTCAGGACTATTGCAGCTAGAATAAAAACTGACAGATATGTTGAATTAGTTAAGATCTGGTTTATCCCTACCTACAAAGGACCTTGTGAATTTTTCTAGGAAAGAAAATCCAAGATCAAGATATCACTGAGTATTTTCCTCCTCTTGACCTTGCCCAAGTCCTGGTCCTGCCGCCTGTGTTTTTAGAGTTGGAAACTTGACCAGACATAGGCAGAGACCTGAAAGGTGGCTTTCCTGAAGCATGTCTGGCTCAGCAAGCCTGTCATAGCCAAGCAGTGTTTTCACTATGCTAAGGGTTGGGAGTTTAATAGTGTTTGAAGAACTGGTAGAGTTAAGTCTTAAATTGTTTTAGAATTAGAGTATTTGTAGTAGTGTCTCACTCTTGTCTAGATTTCAACTTCTGATTCTCTATAACTTTAGTCATTTCTTGAAGTAGAATTGAAAAATAGCACATTTTAGCTAACAGTTAAGTGAATTTTTAAAATTGGCTTTTAAAGGAGTATAAAGGATGAAGTTGTATAAAGTTAAAACTAGCTCATATGCTGGTTACAGAAGATTTAATTTCATATATCTTGTGTATTTACTTTGGAATGGGGAAATAAAAGGCTGGGTACCTGATGTTTTGTCACAAATGTAACTTTGTTAAAAGGGCTGTGTGGTAGGCTGAAAAGTAACCTTTGAGAGGAGAAGTTAATATGTCAGTTTGTCTCTCTGTCTAAGGGACATCCTTCCTGAGATCCGTGCTATCTGCATTGAGGAGATTGGGTGTTGGATGCAAAGCTACAGCACCTCCTTTCTCAATGACAGCTACCTAAAATACATTGGCTGGACCCTGCATGATAAGGTGCGGTTAAGGCAGCCTTCTCCTCCTCCTCCTCCCTGCCACCTACTTCTAACCTATCCCAAAACACTTTACCTTTTCTTGTTCTGCCACTCAAACATTTTACACATTGAGCAATTATTTCTCAATCCAGGTATTGAATCTTGAGATTACTTCAGTGCTGAGGAGTGTAAGATAAAGCAGAAAGGAGAAAAACACTCAGCAGTCAGAATACCTTTGAAACCTCATATGTCATAGAGGAAGGAATCTTTTATAAACAGCAAGTTGATGATGATAACACAGGGGCCAGAGTGCTATCCAAAGGGATTCTTTTCATCATGATTGTCCAATTTGTCTATGAGCCTTTGTGTTTTCAGTGAGAAGACAGCTCTTTTATTATATTTTTACATTCTAAGAGTCCTCTGTGTAGAAATCACCCATGCCCAGAATAAAAAACAGTGAGGGACACTTGGAGTCTGTGATGACCATTTGTTCCTTCATCAACAGCACAAGGAAGTCCGCCTGAAGTGTGTGAAGGCTCTGGCAGGGCTGTACAGCAACCAGGAGCTGAGCTTACGGATGGAGCTCTTTACTAATCGCTTCAAGGTAAGATGGGACGCCATTCCCAGGTTTTGCTCTTTGCTGTGTTTCCCATTTCCCTACCACAGGTCTTTCCACCCAGCAGACTTATAGCTTTTCTGGATATAACTCTCACTCCCTCTGTATTAGGAATTTCAAATCTCAGGAGACTGTGGTGTTTGGGAATGGGTGCAGTGAAAGATTGGACAATGTTCTTTGCATAGGACCGGATGGTTTCCATGGTCATGGACAGAGAGTGTGAAGTAGCAGTGGAGGCCATCAGATTGCTGACCCTTATTCTGAAGTGAGTTGTGGGAAGTGGGGAGGCAGCCTCACAGACTTCCCTTGGAGGGTCAAACAAGACCCTCCAGAGTTCTGTCCCCTACCTGTCACAATCGACTCTTCTTTGTACAGATTAAAAGACAAAGGACATTCCTGAGTTGTAGGATAGAGGGGGACTTTTCTATTTTTAACTCTCCATATTCCTCTCTCTGACTCTTAAAACATTTTCTGTAAGTCATATCCTTATAGGTATTGCCTTGTTTTGTTCTATACCTCACTGTGTGAGAAGATTAATGGGCACACACATACACGCACACGCACACCCTTTCTTCTTTTTTCTTGGCAGGAACATGGAGGGAGTACTAACTAGTGCAGACTGTGAGAAAATTTACTCCATTGTATACATTTCTAATCGTGCTATGGCCTCTTCTGCAGGGGAATTTGTGTACTGGAAGTAAGTGATATGTGTTTGTCACACTGTCCTCATTGCCTCTCTTTCTCTCTGCTCCACCTAATTGACTTATCAAAATTATTGAAGTGTCTCTTGTTGTCTCCTTTTCTCTCAATCTTATGGGAGTTCCCTGACTCTTCACTTGTCCTTTCTTCCCATGCTGCTCTTTCCACCTGTTCATCCTACCAGGATCTTCCATCCTGAATGTGGGGCAAAAGCAGTGAGTGGCAGGGATCAACGCCAGAGTTCACAAGCCCAGAAGACTTTCATTTACCTTTTACTGGCCTTCTTTATGGAGAATGAGGTAATTTAGGAAGTAGAGGACAAGATGAGCAGTGGGTAGGAGGGTCTTGCTTAGCAGCAGCCACTTATTGGAGCAGTTTGATGTGACATCGGTGGATAACTTACTGGAAACCTTCTTTCACAGCATCACAACCATGCTGCTTACTTAGTAGACAGCTTGTGGGACTGTGCAGGGTCTTACCTGAAGGACTGGGAGAGTCTGACAAGCCTGTTGCTGCAGAAAGACCAGAGTACGTGTCATATGGTAGTTGGGGTTGTGTATTTTGTACCTTCTTGTGTGAAACTGAGAGGTTTGGGTTTTTGTTTTGTTTTTCGTCTTTTTTTTTTTTTAATTTTTGGCTGAGAGAGATGGAGGGTGGTTAATCTGTAGTGTTTTATTTTTGATCCTCTTTCTATCCCAGATCTCGGTGATATGCAAGAGAGAATGCTAATAGAAATCCTTGTGTCCAGTGCCCGGCAAGCTGCAGAGGGTCACCCACCAGTGGGGCGCATCACTGGAAAGAAGGTGAGCATGAACAGTAGGCTAGTAGGTCAGTTCTGTTGGAGCCAGATTGTTATTGGCTGTCTTCACCTCTATTCTGGGTTAGGGCCCTCCATCTTTCCCTCTAAGAGTCTTATCTCCATATAAAAAAACACCTAAAGGGAGCAGAAGTGTGTGCAGATACACCCACCCTCTGTACCCAGTGTTTCTTCACAGTTTTCCATCCCTAATGACTAATCCCAGAGTCTGACTGCCAAAGAACGCAAGCTTCAAGCTTATGATAAGGTGAAGCTGGCTGAGCACCTCATCCCCCTCTTGCCCCAGCTCCTTGCCAAGGTAAGAGCTTCTTGTACAGCTAGAGCATAAATGGGTAAGGGACCAACCCCAAGGCAGGATGGGGAAAGGATTCACTTATTGCCCCTTAATTAACAGGACACTCTTTTCACTGTAGTTCTCAGCGGATGCAGAGAATGTTGCTCCCCTGCTCCGGCTGCTCAGTTACTTTGACCTCAGCATATATTGCACTCAGCGCTTGGAGAAGGTGAGTAGGCAGCAAGACCATTTTCTAGACCTTGCTTAGGTTGATTCTTCTAGTATCTGGCTAATTTGTTTTCCACAAGGCCCTTGGTTCAGGAAGAACCTATAAATGCCATACTTTTAAATATATTTTCTCTTTAAACATCACTTTTCATCCTCCTGTGTCACTCTTCAGCCTATAGTCCACCATATTTTGTCTCCCTTTTAGCACTTGGAGCTGCTTCTGCAACAACTCCAGGAGGTGGTGTTGAAGCATGTAGAGCCTGAGGTGCTTGAGGCTGCAGCACATGCCCTCTATCTGCTCTGCAAGCCAGAGTTCACCTTCTTCAGCAGAGTGGACTTTGCCAGAAGCCAATTAGTGGATCTTCTGACTGATAGATTCCAGCAGGAGCTTGATGACCTAATGCAGGTGGTGCTAAATGGCAGGGCACCTCAGGGAGGGTGAGAGAGGGCTGGAGTTAAAGGTGAATTCTTGAGAAACTCTTGCTGTGAGCTTCTTTGTTCTTTAGTCATCCTTCCTAGATGAGGATGAGGTATACAGTCTGACAGCCACTCTGAAGCGTCTCTCTGCCTTTTACAAGTGAGCAGCAATCCTGCCACCTTCCCTTTCTCCTAGTGTTAATGGAGTTGATTACCTTGAATGTGTCCTAACATAATGTTTCCTTCTCTCTCTAAAGTGCTCATGACCTGACCCAATGGGAGATCTCTGAACCATGTTCTCGACTTCTCCAGAAGGCTGTAAACACAGGAGAAGTTCCTCACCAGGCAGGTGATAGGCTGGACACACATAGGCAGGGCAGATGACTATTAGAATCTGTGTTCTGTAGGCCACCTTGCTCAGGCAGTCTCAGTCCTCAGGTGTGTAGTGGACATAGGGAGGAAGGTCAGGTGGGATTATCACTTCTGTTCTTCTCTGAGGTGCACTGGGGGCTTCTGGGGTTCCTGGGAGCTAAGGAGAATGTTGAGGAATTCTAAGAGACTGAATAAACCAGAAAGATAGGACATTTCTGCCTAGGTTAGAAGCCTCTGGACATTGCCCAAAATAATTCCTTCTTTCCTGTTAGAAAAGGAATTGTTTCCCTGGTCTCATCTCCTCTCTTACTTGGGATGAGATTTGTTTTGTTTTTTGACACAGGGTTTCTCTATGTAACCCTGTCAGTCCTGGAACTTACTTGTTGACCAGGCTGGTGTCAGACTCACAGATACCTTCCCGTCTCTGCTTTCTGAGTGCTGGGATTAAAAGCATGCACCACCTCACTCCAGCTTCTCTCTTCTTATTGTCTCTGTGAGAGTACTGACACTCCCTCACTTTTGCTCCTAGCCACCTAATCTGACATTTTGTGGTTACAGGTGATTTTGCCGTCTTTGACTCTGATATATTTTTCCATTCTCTGGACAGTAGCTCACATTTCAGAGTCTACTTCCCAAGTGAGTGTGGGTTTGAGGAGGAGACTGAGAATGGAGGAGCATGAGCCTTCATTCCTCTGTGAAACAAGCTGCTCTTTTTACAGAAGCAGCTGATGAGTCTGAAGAAAAGAATGGTAACCTTCTGTGAACTTTGCCAAAGCTGCCTCTCAGACGTGGACCCAGAGATCCAGGAGCAGGTGAGCATGTGTGTCCTGTAGTTTGAGATGACTGTTCTCCAGGGAAATGAGGTATGTAATTATAATCTTTGTAAATAGTATTCTGATTTTTTAAATCATCCTGTCTTTTCCTTCCACAACAGGCTTTTGTCTTACTGAGTGACATGCTTCTCATCTTCAGCCCTCAGATGATTGTAGGGGGACGGGATTTCCTTAGGCCTCTTGTCTTTTTTCCGGAAGCTACTCTCCAGTCAGAACTAGCCAGCTTCCTTATGGACCACGTCTTTCTCCAGCCTGGAGAATTGGGCAATGGTATAAGAAAATGGAGTGAGGGTTTGGGATTGAGCCTGGTGATAGAATCTTGGACAAGAGTCCTAAGCCTGTGACTGTTTCTGTTTTTGCTGGGCAGGTCAGTCACAGGAGGATCACGTCCAGATAGAGCTTCTGCTCCAGAGGCGCCGCCTGCTTGCAGGATTTTGTAAGCTGCTGCTTTATGGAGTGTTGGAGCTGGATGCAGCCTCAGACGTTTTCAAACACTACAACAAGGTACAGAAGGACTCTGACATGGAAGACCAAGTTCAACACAGCCCTGGCTTCAAACACTGCAGCATCTAAGAAAGGAAGTCAGGCTGGGGTCAGTCTGAGAGGATCAGGCTTAAAACAGAAGTAGGAGAGAACAGAAGTAGGGATTTAGAAAAAGGACAAAGGAAAGAGATATGGGTGTAAATATTTAAGGAGAAAAAGCTATTGAGACTTTCCTTGACTGGGAAATAACCCTATTTTTCCAATTCAGATATCTGTTTTCCCTGCTTTAAACCTAATTTACAGGTTGGAGCATTGGAGAAAGAAAACAATGGGGAAAATCAGGCTTCACTGACTGTCTGTCTGTCTGTCTATCTATCTATCTATCTATCTATCTATCTATCTATCTATCTATCTATCTATCTAATCTATCTAATCTATCTCCATTTCCTCAGTCTGCCATTGTATTCCTCTCTATTGAGCATCTGCAGTACACCAGACATGCCAGGTATTAAGGACAGAGCAATGAACAGCTCGGAAACTCTTCTACAAACTCTAGACTGGTGATGTTTAGGCTCCAGTGTTGTCTGAGGGTAGTTATTAGTGACCTATTCATTTTCTCCAGTAGATAGATTTCAACCAACCATTTTTTGCTCCTACACCTCTCTCTCTCTCTCTCTCTCTCTCTCTTTCTCTCTGTCTCTCTCGCTCGCTCTCTCTCTCTCTCTCTCTCTCTCTCTCTCTCTCTCTCTCTCAGTACATCTGGTTTCTTTGGGACACTGCAGTATTTAGAGATGAGGTTTAGTCTGAGTTATTTATACTCAGTTAACTGTTTTTCCTACCTAAGGTTCATTGGAAAGTTGTGATTAGGGATGTGAAGGAATAAATCAAAGAAAGTTTTTTTTCTGTAGTTAACTTTATCTTCTTCACTTCCTCTCTCTTAGTTCTATGAAGACTATGGTGACATTATCAAGGAAACATTAACTCGGGCAAGACAAATTGACCGATGTCAGTGCTCTCGGATCCTGCTCCTGAGCCTAAAGCAGGTGCTTTTGCCTGGAGGCATAGTAACTGTGGCATACTCTTCCTAGATTCCCACTTTACTGTCTAGCCCCAGCATCTTAGGGATGCAAGTTTTTTTTTTTTTGTTTTGTTTTCAAGACAGGGTTTTTCTGTGTACTCTTGATGTGGAACTCACTGTGTAGACCAGACTAGCTTTAAGCTCACAGAGATCTGCTAGCCTCTGCCTCCCAAGTGCTGGGATTAAAGGTGTATACCACCACTGCTTGGCTGCTGCAAAATTTTTAAGGACAGAAATTTTTTTGAATCTCATTTCTTGTGACAGGTTTCTTCACACCTTATAAACTCTGTCTTAGTCATTGTTTTATTGCTGTGAAGAAACACCATGACCAAGACAACTCTTAGAAGTATTTTAAATTAGGACTTTGCTTTCAATTTTGGAGGCTTTAGTCTTTATCATTGCGGCAAAGAGCGTGGGAGCATGCAGGCAGTCACTAGAACAACAGCTAAGAGCTACATTCTGATCCTTAGGTCAGAAATAGGGAGAGTGACAGTGGGCTTGGCTTGGATTTTTGAAACCTCAAAGCTCACCTCAGTGACACAATTCCTCCAACAAGGCCACATCTAATCATTCTAATCACTGGTGACTAAGCATTCAAATATATGAGCCTATAGGGGCCATTCTTATTTAAACCACCAAAGACCTTAAGATAACTGAATAGACAGTTTCCTCCTTCCCCAAGCCTTATAGAAATCAGTTAATACTAATACTAAAGTGATAGGAAAATTTTAAAAATGTTTCTGTATGTAGGTATTTTACCTGAATGTATGTCTGCACTGTGTGCCTACATAGCTAGAAGAGGGAGTCACATCCCCTGGGACTGGAGTTATAGATAGTTGTGAGCCACCATGTATGTGCTAATTGATTCCAGGTCCTCTGGAAGAGCACCAAATGCTCTTAGCCACTAAGCCCTCTCTCTCCAGCCTCTAGGGAATTTTTGATTTTTTTTTTAGACTTGCTTTTTTATAGCATCCTTCATTTATGGCAGACATTTAAAGGTTTTTTTTTTTTACATTTACTTATTTTGTGTTTGTAGCTGGGGTGGGAGGGAAGCATGTACCACTGTGTAAGTGTGGTGATCAGAGGAAAGTGTGGAAGTTTGTTGTTTGTGGAAGTTTGTTCTCTACTACCTTGTGGGTTCTGGGGATTGAAATCAGGTAGTCAGCCTTGGTAGCAAGCACCTTTACTCACTGACCCATTTCACCAGCCTGATCAGAGATATTTATCTCTGTAGAGCTAGAGTGCCAGGGGTGGCTTTTAGTGATAAAGTACTTGTCTGCAATGTATGAGGCCTTGTGTCAGATCCCCAGGGGCACATTTTTAAAGCCCTCATGGAGCACGGCTGAGGTGCTCTGCTGCAAGGGGTCAGGATGTGGCAGTATCTGGGTAGGAAAGATAGTAGATGGTATTCCATACCCAAGCCTTGTAGGGTCTTGAGTAGAGAAGAGAGTTAAGCTTTTCTTGAGCTCCCTTTTCTCCTTTTCCAAATGTACCTTGTCTCCTGCACACAGCTCTACACAGAACTGATACAGGAGCAGGGGCCCCAGGGCCTGACAGAACTGCCAGCCTTCATTGAGATGAGAGACCTGGCCCGGAGGTTTGCCTTGAGCTTTGGACCCCAGCAGCGCCATAACCGAGATCTTGTGGTCATGCTGCACAAGTAAGGAAATGCTGATTGGAGGTTGGTTACAGGGAGGGTAGGGAATAAGATCTTGATGGGAAGTGTAACCATGTGCAGAAGTAGCAGGCAGACTGGTGATGAGTGTTCCTGGGCGTGTTTCAGACTCTTAACTGAAATAATTCTCCCCAATCAAGGGAAGGCATCAAGTTCTCATTGTCTGAGCTTCCTCCTGCTGGTTCTTCTCATGAGCCCCCAAATCTTGCATTCCTGGAGCTTCTTTCAGAGTTCTCCCCACGCCTCTTCCATCAGGACAAGCAGCTACTGTAAGTTAGTGGTTGAATAGAGATGTGGATTTGCAGAAGAGTCTAGAGAGGGCTCAGTTCATTCTCTGTACCATCCCTTTAGACTATCATACCTGAAAAAGTGTCTGCAGCGTGTCTCCAAGGCACCTAGCCATCCCTGGGGTCCAGTCACCACCTACTGCCATTCCCTCCACCCTGTAGAGAACACAGCAGAGGTCAGCCCTCAGGGACCCCCCCTCTCCAAGAAGAAGTGTCTTGAAGGTAAGGGTTCAGGGTTGGGGTTGGCATCAGTTAAACACCACATCCCAGTTGCCTTTGCCCTAATAATAGGAGATGGGTTTTGATCGTCTTCAAAGTTGTATTTTGTCAAATATTTCATCAAGCACCCACTGTCATTCATTTTCTTCATTTACCTAACCAGCTTAAAATAGAAAACTTGAATATTGTTAAGAAACTAATGATAAAGTCAAAGATTGAACCAAGCATTCTTGTTTCCTTAACAGAAAACAATACATTAATAACTCATAACTTTCTGATCACTACTTGTCTTAAAATCTGTCAAATATCTTTAAATTTCTTTTTTACATTGTCTTGAGTAATATTCTAATCTGTTTCATATGCTAATGTGTGCTTGCTAATGTGTGTTTGCTAATATGTACTTTAAATTGTAATTTTGAAACTGTCACAGCTTTAATGAGACATAATTTATAAACCATAAAAATCAAAGTTATCCTCTTAAAGTGTATACTTCAATAGCTTTTATGTTTCCTTGACAAGTTTTAATTGTGGACATGTGCGCACGCGTGTGTGCGTGCGTGCGTGCGTGAGCACAAGTGCCTGTGAAGTGAACTGAGATCTGTAAGAACAGGACATGCTCTTAACTGCTGACTATCTCTCCAATACTTTTTCTTAATTTTAGTACTTAATTTTGTTTGTTTTCTGTTATTTATTTTTTCTTTGAGACGAGAACTCTGTTTAGCCCTGGCTGTTCTGAAGCACACTTTGTAGACCAGTCTGGCCTTGAACTCACATAAATCCTTCCACCTCTGCCTCCAAGTGTTGGGGGACTAAAGGTGTGTGCCACCACACCTGGCAAATTCATAATCTTTATGGAAGACTTTAACATTTTAATTTTATTAGTCTTAAAATTATTTTAAGTGTGTGTAATATGTATAGCACGTACTTGCCATGTTGTGCATGAGGAGGCTAGAGGGCAGTGCTGTAATGCAGAGTTGACTCCCTCCTTTACATGGATTCTGAGTGTTGAACCCAGTAAAACTCTACTGCTAAGGTTGAAGTATGATATTACTGGAATGCCCTGAGCTCAATGCAAAATGGCAGACTCCCTTTGTCAGCAGGGCTTCCTCTTCACTACCTGGGGAATCTCAGACCCTCCCTCACCTACCTGAGGAACATTGTGTAGCCTGCACCTAGAATTCCTAGAATGTTTCCCCATGCTACTGAGGCATCTAAGTACCTTAGCCTTCAGCCTTTGCCCACCCTGGATATCCTCATCCTTTCCCCAAAACTATATAACCCTTTATTCACATTGAATAAAGTGTATGCATACAAGCTGTTTCTTTAATACCACCTAAGAGAGCTGCTTCATTGAATGTGATCTAAAAGAGGTGTAACACTGAACTCTTCAGAGGAAACCTTCTTGCCCCCGGCATTCACTGCTGGACCAGAGTCCCGCTGACCCACCAGTTCCAGACTTTGCTTCATCCTTTCCCTACTGGTGTGTACTGGAGTGTGGACACTCCAGGAGAAGAGGTGGACCACAGAACTTGGTTCTGCTTCATCCTTCCACATTTGGTGTGCAGTGGTGCCTGAACACCACAAGGGAAGAAGTGGAAAAACAGAACCACACCCACTCATTGCTGGTGGGAATGTAAAATGATGTAGGCACTTTGGAGAATAGTTTGGTAGGTCCTTATAAAGTTAAATGTAGAACTTCCATATGACCTACCCAGAAATTCCATTCCCAAATATATCTCAAATGTATGTCCACTCAAAACCTTGTATGTGAATTTTAATGATGACATGCACATCAGTAAAACAATGGAAACAACTCAAATGTTAATCACCTTATGAGTAGATCAAGCAATGACCATATAATGGGCTATTTTTTTTTTTTACTGACTGCAGCCATTTTTATTTAACCAATAGGTTTAAATTGGGGAGCAAGGATTACACAACAAAGACTGGTGCACATGAGAATCTGCTTGTTGGTGGCAACCAGATCTTGGGGTTCAGAATTTAGCACTCTGAACATAGCAGCACCAAACCAACCCCCAACAATTTCTTTTGTGTGTGTGTAAATTTTGATACCTGTTACACATTTTCTTTTTTTTCTTTGACATGGTTTTATATATGTGTGTGTGTGTGTTTATATCAAGATCTGTTTTATACCAAATTTCATTTTTTTTTATTTCCTATATATTTTTTTTTACATTCCCAATGATTTCCCTTTTCCCGGTTCCTCCCTCCCCAAAGGTCCCATAAACGCTCTTCCCTCCCGGTTACCCATTCAAACCCCTCTTGCTTCTCTGTCTTGGCATTCCCCTACATCCAGTCTTTCCAGGACCAGGGGTCTCTCCTTCCGTCTTCTTTGAAATCTATTGATATGCGAATTGTGTCTAGGGTATTCCAAGATTCTGGGTTAATATCCCCTTATCAGTGACTGCATACCATGTGTGTTCTTTTGTGATTGGGTTAGCTCACTAAGGATGATATTTTTAAGTTCTGACCATTTGCCATGGAATTTCGTAAATTCATTGTTTTTAATTGCAGAGTAGTATTCCATTGTGTAAATATAGCACATCTTCTGAATCCATTCCTCCATTGAGGGACATCTGGGTTCTTTCCAGCTTCTGGCTATTATAAATAAGGCTGCTATGAACATAGTGGAGCATGTGTCCTTATTGCATGCTGGGGAAGCCTCTGGGTATATGCCCAGGAGTGGTATAGCCGGATCCTCTGGGAGTGTCATGCCCTGTTTTCTGAGGAACCGCCAGACTGCTTTCCAGAGTGGTTGTACCAGTTTGCAATCGCACCAGCAGTGGAGGAGTGTTCCTCTTTCTCCACATCCTCGCCAACAACTGCTGTCTCCTATGTTTTTGATCCTAGCCATTCTGACTGGTATGAGGTGGAATCTCAGGGTTGTTTTGATTTGCATTTCCCTAATGACTAAGGATGATGAACATCTCTTTAGGTGCTTCTCAGCCATTAGATATTCTTCAGGTGAGAACTCTTTGTTTAGCTCTGTACCCCATTTTTTAATAGGGTTATTTGGCTGTCTGGAGTCTAACTTCTTGAGTTCTTTGTATATATTGGATATTAGCCCTCTATCGGATATAAGGTTGGTAAAGATCATTTCCCAGTTAGCTGGTTGCTGCTTTGTCTTTTTGACAGTGTCTTTTGCCTTGCAAAAACTTTGTAATTTAATGAGGTCCCATTTGTCAATTCTTGATCTTAGAGCATAAGCTATTGGAGTTCTATTCAGGAAATTCTCCCCTGTGCCCATATGTTCAAGGTTCTTCCCTAGTTTCCTTTCTATTAGTTTCAGTGTGTCTGGTTTTATGTGGAGGTCCTTGATCCACTTGGAATTGAGCTTAGTGCAAGGAGATAAGAATGGGTCAATTTGCATTCTTCTGCATGTTGACCTCCAGTTGAGCAAGCACCATTTGTTGAAAAGGCTATCTTTTTTCCACTGGATGGTTTTAGCTCCTTTGTGAAAGATCAAGTGACCATAGGACTGTGGATTCATTTCTGGGTCTTCAATTTTGTTCCATTGATCTACATGCCTGAAACTGTACCAATACCATGTGGGTTTTAACACTATTGCTCTGTAGTACAGCTTGAGATCCGGGATACTGATTCCCCCAGAGGTTCTTTTACTCTTGAGAATAGTTTTAGCTATTCTGGGTTTTCTGTTATTCCAGATGAATTTTTGTATTGCTCTTTCTAACTCTATGAAGAATTGAGTTGGGATTTTGATGGAGATCGCATTGAATCTGTATATTGCTTTTGGCAAGATGGTCATTTTTACTATATTAATCCTGCCAATCCATGAGCATGGCAGATTTTTCCATCTTCTGAGGTCTTCTTCAATTTCTTTCTTCAGAGACTTGAAGTTCTTGTCATACAGATCTTTCACTTGTTTGTTAGAGTCACACCAAGATACTTTATATGGTTTGTGGCTATCGTGAAGGGTATCATTTGTCTTACTTCTTTCTCAGCCTGCTTATGCTTTGAGTATAGGAAGGCCACTTTGCTGAAGTCGTTTATCAGCTGTAGGAGTTCTCTGGTGGAGTTCTTTGGGTCGCTTAAGTATACTATCATATCGTCTGCAAATAGTGATAGTTTGACTTCTTCCTTTCCAATTTGTATCCTTTTGACCTGCTTTTGTTGTCTAATTGCTCTAGATAGAACTTCAAGTACTATATTGAAAAGATATGGAGAGAGAGGGCAGCTTTGTCTAGTCCCTGATTTTAGTGGGATTGCTTCAAGTTTCTCTCCATTTAGATTGATGTTGGCTACCGGTTTGCTGTAAATTGCTTTTACTATGTTTAGATATGGGCCTCGAATTCCTGATCTTTCCAAGACCTTTAGCATGAAAGGATGCTGAATTTTGTCAAATGCTTTCTCAGCATCTAATGAGATGACCATGTGGTTTTTTTCTTTGAGATTGTTTATATAGTGGATTACATTGATTATATTGAACCATCCCTGCATCCCTGGGATGAAGCCTACTTGATCGTGGTGAATGATCGTTTTGATGTGTTTTTGGATTCGGTTGGCAAGAATTTTATTGAGTATTTTTGCATCGATATTCATAAGAGAGATTGACCTGAGATTCTCTTTCTTTGTCGGATCTTTGTGTGCTTTTGGTATTAGCTTAATTGTGGCTTCATAGAACGAGTTGGGTAGTGTTCCTTCTGTTTCTATTTTGTGGAATAGTTTGAAGAGTATTGGTGTTAGGTCTTCTTTGAAGGTCTGATAGAATTCTGCACTAAAACCATCTGGACCTGTGCTTTTTTTGGTTGGAAGACTTCCAATGACGACTTCTATTTCTTCAGGGGTTATAGGACGGTTTAGATGGTCTATTTGATCCTGATTTAATTTTGGTATTTGGTATCTGTCAAGGAAATTGTCCATTTCCTCAAGATTTTCTAGTTGTGTTTAATACAGGCTTTTATAGTAGGATCTGATGATTTTTTTAATTTCCTCAGTTTCTGTTGTTATCTCTCCCTTTTCGTTTCTGATTTTATTAATTTGGATACTGTCTCTGTGCCCTCTGGTTAGTCTGGCTGAGGGCTTATCTATCTTGTTGATTTTCTCAAAGAACCAACTCCTCGTTTTGTTGATTCTTTGTATGGTTTTATTTGTTTCTACTTGATTGATTTCAGCCCTGAGTTTGATGATTTCCTGCCTTCTACTCCTCTTGGGTGTATTTGCTTCTTTTTGTTCCAGGGCTTTCAGGTGTGCCATTAAGCTGCTAGTGTATGCTGTCTCCCGTTTCTTTTTGGAGGCACTCAGGGCTATGAATTTTCCTCTTAGCACTGCTTTCATTGTGTCCCGTAAATTAGGGTATGTTGTGCCTTCATTTTCATTAACTTTCAAAAAGTCTTTGATTTCTTTCATTATTTCCGCCTTGACCAAGTTATCATTGAGTAGAGCATTGTTCAGCCTCCATGTGTATGTGGGTTTTCTTTTGTTTTTGTTGCCATTGAAGACCACACTTATTCCATAATGATCTGGTAGGAGGCATGGGATTAGTTCTATCTTCTTATATCTGTTGAGGTCTGATTTGTGACCAATTATATGGTCGATTTTGGAGAAGGTACCATGAGGTGCTGAGGAGAAGGTGTATTCTTTTGCTTTAGGATGAAATGTTCTATATATATCTGTTAGTTCCATTTGGTCCAAGGCTTCAATTAGATTCATTGTGTCCCTGTTTAGTTTCTGCTTTCCTGAGCAATCCATTTCAGAGAGTGGGGTATTGAAGTCACCCACTATTATTGTGTGAGGTACGATGTGTGCTTTGAGCTTTAGTAAAGTTTCTTTTACGAATGAGGGTGCCCTTGCATTTGCAGCATAGATATTCAGAATTGAGAGTTCTTCTTGGTGGATTTTCCAATGATCAGTTTGTAGTGTCCTTCTGTGTCTTTTTTGATGACTTTAGGTTGAAAGTCAATTTTATCTGATAGTAGGATGGCTACTCCGGCTCGTTTCTTGGGACCATTTGCTTGTAAAATTGTTTTCCAGCCTTTTACTCTGAGGTAGTGTTTGTCTTTGACACTGAGGTGCGTTTCCTGCATGCAGCAAAATGCTGGGTCCTGTTTACGTATCCAGTCTGTTAGTCTATGTCTTTTTATTGTGGAATTGATACCATTGATATTAAGAGAGATTAAGGAATAGTGATTATTGCCACCTGCTATTGTTGACGCTATCTTTATGTTTGACTGGTTATTTACTTTTGGGTTTGATGAAAGAAAGTTACTATCTCATTTTTTTTCTAGAGTTTAGTTTCTCTCCTTGTATTGGTGGGTTCCACCTATTATCCTTTGCAGGGCTGGGTTTGTGGAAAGATATTGTGTAAATTTGGTTTTATCATGGAATATCTTGGTCTCTCCATCTATGGTGATTGAGAGTTTCAGTGGGTATAGTAGTCTGGGCTGGCATTTGTTTTCTCTTAGAGTCTGTATGAGATCTGCCCAGGATCTTCTAGCTTTCATAGTCTCTGGTGAGAAGTCTGATGTGATTCGGATAGGTCTTCCTTTATATGTTACTTGGCCTTTTTCTCTTACTGCTTTTAATATTCTTTCTTTGTTTAGTACATTTGGTGTTTTGATTATTATGTGACGGGAGGTATTTCTGTTCTGGTCCAGTCTGTTTGGAGTTCTGTAGGCTTCTTGTACGTTCATCGGCATCTCTCTCTTTAGGTTAGGGAAGTTTTGCTTGTTGAAGATATTTACTGGCCCTTTGGTCTTCTCATTGTGTCCTGGATTTCTTGGATGTTTTGGGTTACACGTTTTTTTGCATTTTGCATTTTCTTTGACTGTTGAGTCGATGCTTTCTATGGTATCTTCAGCGTCTGAGATTCTATCTTCCATCTCTTGTATTCTATTGTTGATGTTTGCATCTATGACCCCAGATTTCTTCCCAAGGGTTTCTTTTTTTTTTCCCAAGTTTTTTTATTTACATTCCAAATCATTTCCCCTTTCCTGTTTCCTCCCTCCCCGAAAGTCCCATAAGACCCTTCCCTCTCTCTGTTCCCCATTCAACCCCCTCTCGCTTCTCTGTCCTGTCATTCCCCTACATCCATTCTTTCCAGGATCAGGGTTTCTATCTCCAAAATTGTCTCCCTTTGTGATTTCTTAGTTGTTTCTACTTCCTTTTTAGATCCTGGATGGATTTGCTCAGATCCTTCACTTGTTTGTTTGTGTTTTCCTGTATTTATTTAAGATATTTTTGTGTTTCCTCTTTCAGGACTTCTGCCTGTTGACCCAAGTTCTCCTGTATTTGTTTAAGCCATTTTTGTGTTTCCTTCTTATGGGCTTCCATCTGTTGACCCATATTCTCCTGCATTTCTTTAAGCGATTTTTGTGTTTCCTTTGTACGGGCATCTACCCATTGATTCATGTTCTCCTGTATTTCTTTAGGCAATTTTTGTGTTGCCTCCTTATGGGCCTCCATCTTTTGACCCATATTCTCCTGTATTTCTTTAAGCGATTTTTGTGTTTCCTTTGTAAGACTTCTACCCGTTGATTCATGTTCTCCTGTATTTCTTTATGGGATTTATTTACGTCCTTCTTGAAATCCTCTAATAGCATCATGAGAAGTGATTTTAAATCCAGATCTTGCCTTTTGTGTGTGATGGGGTATCCAGGACTTGCTGCTGTCGGAGAGTTGGGTTTGGATGGTGCCATATTGCCTTGATTTCTGTTAGCAACGTTCCTATGTCTGCCTTTTGCCATCTGGTTATCTCTGGTGTTAGTTGGTCCTGCTGTCACTGACTGTTGCTTGAACATCCTGTGAACCTGCAAGGCTATTTCTGCCCCCCTGGATGACCGGGTTTCCCCTGGCTCTGATTGCTGAGGGGCTGCCCTGCTCCTGAGTGACTTTGGAGCCCTGATGTGCCTTGCCCCAAGTGATGTTATACTTGGGGAATCCCTGCGTACCTGGAGACTCAGAGTAGTCAATCCCCAGAGCAGAGGTGGCTAAGAGGAGGCTGGTGCACTCTCTCCCGGTGTGCTTTCTTCAGGTGCGGTTCCCTCTGCAGGGCAGATGTCCCACAGCAGAGCTGGCGCGTAGGTGACCACAGAACTGCCCAGGTCTTAGTTGCAGGGAGCACACAAGCTGTGTCCCAAGAGATGTTATGCTCGGTTATTCCTGCACCTGGAAGTCCCAACTGCTCTGTTGCCAGATCAAAGATGGCAGAGGGTACTGTGCTCCCTCTTGGCACAGATCACTCTGCAGGGCCGATGTCCCACAGCAGAACTGGCGCCCAGATGACCACAGATCTGCCCTGCTCTTGGGCACAGATGGAAGCCTAGCAGGCTGTGTCCCAAGCGATGTTATACTGGGGGATCCCTGCGTACCTGGAGACTCAGTTGTAGTCAATCCCAGAAGTAGAGGTGGCTATGGGGAGTCCGCTGTGCTCTCTCCCATACAATGGACTAATATTCTGCTATAGAAAGAACCCAAAAAATAGATTAAGCAAAAGAATTGCAGACACAAAGCCTCATTATATAGTGGCACTGCTTAAAGTATCTGCCAGAGGCAAATTCAGAGAGAGGAAGGTCAGTAACAGTACCTTGGGCTGGGAGGACAGGGACAACCATGAGTATAACAGGTACATGGCTTCTTTTGGAATGGTGAAAGTGTCTGAATATTAAAGACTGGTGAGATGGCTCAGCAGGTAAAATTGCTAGCTGGAAAAACTCCAAACCTGGGTTCAACACTCAGAATCCATGTAAAGGAGGGAGTCAACTCTGCATTACAGCACTGCCCTCTAGCCTCCTCATGCACAACATGGCAAGTACATGCTATACATATTACACACACTTAAAATAATTTTAAGACTAATAAAATTAAAATGTTAAAGTCTTCCATAAAGATTATGAATTTGCCAGGTGTGGTGGCACACACCTTTAGTCCCCAGCACTCAGAGGTAGAGGCAGAAGGATTTATGTGAGTTCAAGGCCAGATTGGTCTACAGAGTGTGTTCCAGAACAGTCAGGGCTAAACAGAGTTCTTGTCTCAAAGGAAAAATAAATAACAAAAAACATAATTAAGTACTAAAATTAAAAAAAAATGTAGTGGAGAGAGATAGCAGTTAAGAGTATCTCCTGTTCTTACAGATCTCAGTTCACTTCACAGGCACTTGTGCTCGTGCTCGCGCTCTCTCTCTCTCTCTCTCTCTCTCTCTCTCTCTCTCTCTCTCTCACACACACACACACACACACACACACACACACACACACACACACAGAATTGGGAAGAATTGGAAGCCCAAGTTCTTCTCTCTTAAGTATCTGTGACTATCTGGGCTTCTTGTGTTTTTCTTCTAGTGACTAAATTGGTATCTCATTCTTTTCAGTTTGTATTTCCCTACTGAATTACAGAACTGAGTTTTTTACTTCATGTTCTTATGGACAGTTGATCTTTGGTGAACTGCTTATTAAAATCCTTTGTCTATTTTTCTTTGAGACAAGGTCTTGTGTAGATCAGGCAGTCCTTGAACTCTATATAGTGGAAGATGACCTTGAACTTTTGATTTTTTTTTCTTCCTCCATTTCCCAAGTTTATGGTTACAGACCTCGGCCACCACGCTCGTCTTCTTTTGTTCATTCATTGAGTTGTCTTTTTATTGTTGGGTTATTGCGGGTTCTTTATACATTCTAGATAGATGTTTATTAGGTAAAGAGATACAAAAATGCTTTTAAATTCTGTTGGTTACTTAGTTTGTTAGTACTCTTAATTATGATGAATTCCACTTTACCTATTTTTTATTTTTTTTTAACTTGTGCATTTCATGTCATGTCGTAAGGAACCATTTACTGGTCCAAGTTCCCAAAGATTTAGTTATGGCTACAGCCTCTAACGTCTATAATCCTTCATATAGGTCAATGGCAGCAAATTTTGGGTTTGTTTCTGTGTAGATACATGGTAACAGAAAAGGAAGAGGGTTAGTAGAGGTGTGAATGTTCACCACTGGCAAATGGTGATGTATATTTGGCTGCAGTTTTAAAATCACATCACCTGAGTTTCCTCAGGGAAAGAGAGCTTTAGGTGTGGACACCTCAGTTGGTGGCATCATCCTTCTTTTCCCTCTGTAGTTGGCAGAGAAAGCACTTGTACTTAGCCTCTCTGGTAAGAAGATACTAGAATTGCCATCCTTTCATTTTCTGACTTCAGAAAACCCTATCTCCCTGGCCCTTATGCATCTGCTCCAGTCTCTGGTCCAAAACCAGTTACCATCAATCTAGAATGGATAGGATTTCAGAATTCATTGCCTAACAGACTGCTTAATTTTAGGGAATCAGTCATCTCCCACATTTGTCATCAGATGTTTATATTCTCTGTGAAGTGGGTATTTGTCTCTGTTTATCTTGTTTCCTAGGTAGGTGGTATTCTTTTAGGATAGAAGCTGTTTATAATGATACAGCATCCCACTGTAGCACCCAGGTACTATTATTATGTAGGGCTCTGCTCATTCTTGAGATGGAACAAAATAAGACTACTTAAAATTCTCGGCTGTTTAACTTTCCCTTAAGAGACAAGGGACAAGTTTATAAAAGTAGCTCTGATATATTTGATATGTATATCTCCTTTGCAGGCCCCTGCAGACTTCAGGAAGAAGAGCCCTCATCCCAGGAAGAAAGCCTTCAGCTGAACAGTGGCCCCACAACACCTACCCTCACCTCCACAGCAGTGAAGAGAAGGCAGTCTCTGAGGACAGTGGGCAAGAGGCAAAAAGGTAGACCAGGACTAAGACCAGGACCAGAGCTGATCTTCAGGTGAGGCCAAGGGAAACCTTGGTGTTTCTGTTCTTTGCCTTGTAGTACCTTCTGATCTCTGGGTACTTCTGGTGCTTTTACAGTTACAATGTCTCCTCCACACTCTGTGCTCTCTTTTTACCCTTTGCTTTTTTATCAAACCCTGTCACTGCTTTATTCTCAATAGTCAGCAACTGTCAGGCACCCAGAGGTTGAAGATGTCGAGTGCACCATGTTTCCAGATTCGATGTGATCCTTCAGGCTCTGGCTTGGGCAAGCAGCTGACCCGGTGAGGTTTCCCTTCTCATGCTGGTGTTACCCACTCTCACTTCTCACCTGAGCCAGTGCTTCTTGGATTGTCTTGGTCCCAGAACATTCTTTCCAGCATAGCATGTCTCTCCAGTATGCAAAGAGCTGTTCCTCCAGAAGCAGGAGTGGGTACTAGAGCCTAAGTCCTGCCCTTCCTGCTGCTAGGCCCTCTTTCCCCATGCCTATGAGAAGAAACTCAGGGGGGCTGAAAGGACCATCTGAAAGCCTCTACTCTTTGCCACTGCCACAGACTCAGCCTTATGGAAGAAGATGAGGAAGAAGAGCTAAGTCTTCTGGATGAAGAATGGCAACATGGAGACAAGGTGTGGACCGAGCAGTACCTTCTCCTAGAACTTAGAGGCTGAGACACACCTGTTCTCAGTCTTCATGATGACCCTTATTTGAAAGCTGCTAAAGGTTGTTGGAATGAATCATAGAGGGAAAGGAAAGATTACAGACTTAGTTCAGACTTTATTTTTAAGGAGTGTAGGAATGACCAGAGGTAGTCATTTACACTCATAATCTCAGCACTTAGGAGACTGAGGCAAGAGGATTGCTATTAGTTTAAGGCTACATAGTAAGTTCCAGGCCAGCCAGGGCTAGACAGTGAGACCTTGCTTTTGAAAATTTGTAGAAAAAGAAGTTAAAAATACAAAGGCCAGATAGTTTAGTTGATAAAGGTGCCTGCTGCTAAACCTCTGAAGGCCTGAGTTCAGTCCCAGTCCCAGACCCTATGTGGTAGAAGGCAAGAAATTATTCCCCAAATTTGTCCTGTTCTACAGTTTGTACACATACATACATACATACTTTTTTTTAAAAAGGAAAAGAAATAGAATAGCACATTCCTTCGCAGTCTCCAAATGAATGTTATTATCACTGAATACCCAACAGTTGAAAGAATTGCCTAGAGCCAGGAACAGAACACTCACAGTTACCCCAGCTACACCCACCCTCCCTCCCTCTCTCCCTCTCTCCCTCCCTCCCTCCCTCTCTCCCTCTCTCCCTCCCTTCCTCCCTCCTTCCCTCCCTCCCTCCCTCCCTCCCTTCCTCCTTCCCTCCCTCTCTCCCTCTCTCTCTCCCTCCCTCCCTCCCTTCCTTCCTTCTTTCTTTCCTTCCTTCTTTCCTCTTTCCTTACAGGGCTTTCTATCCATGTCCCTCCACTCACCTTTCTCTTCCCTGGATACCTGAATTTTAGATGGATGATCTGATCTCGTGAACAAAACAGGGAGCTTGAAGTGAGGTCACCTGAATGAGTCCTTAGTTTCATATGAAGTTAGCTGTTGCTTGTCTAACTTCCATCTCCCCATCCATACAATGGAGAATTTACACATAATGTAGAGTACAAAGCACCTTATAAAGCACCTTAGATCAGAAGCATGGCTATAGGCTTATAAATGGCAGACAGCCATTCCTTCAGCTCTGGAAGCTAGACATCTTGAGTTTTGGTAAACACAGATGGATTCTGGTAAGGGCCTAGGACTAGTTTCAGGCTGTCTCACATGCAGGCAAGGACAAGCCAATGCTGACCTCTTGTGAAGACACTAAAAAGTTCTAAGGGCTCCATTCTCTCACCTAAACACATTCCAAAGATTCTAAGGGTTAGGATCTCAACATGCATATCAGGTAGGTCTTGCAGGAGGTAGAGGGGAGGAGAGGCTGCAGACATTCAATCCACACTGAACTAATACTGTCTGCTATTATTTTATTGTCTTCTCTGGGTAGGGGAAGGAAAATTCAAATAGCACCTTAATACTTGTGTTCAAATAACCTGTCCAGAGGGCTAGGGTAATCCTACTCTCTGGTTCTAGAGCTGAATGCATGTAAAGGGCTAACTTGGAGGCCAAGAGAGGAGTCAGTTCTCTGATTTATTCATTGAGACTTCAGAAGGAACCATGCATGTTTCTGTTGGTGGGTAGAATTTCAGAATAGTCTTTCTAACATTTGACTCTTGTTTGCTCTAGCTACTTCATAGCCCTTCTTCTCCCAGTGAGCATGGGTTGGACCTATTAGATACAGCAGAATTGAACATGGAGGTGAGTGTTTCAGGGCTAGTGTGTGTGTGTCCTTGGAAGTGAGGGTGGCCAGCTGTCTATCGTTCTAATAGACAGAAAGACCAGAACCCACAGGCAGCTCTCTGGTGGTCTTCAGGAGCTCATGTTGGGGAACTAGAGTGGCTATCCTAGAAAACACAGTCTTATGTTTACTATTTGTTTTTTTCCGCATAACTCCATGTCTTTCATTCTCCTTTTTGTTGCAGGATTTCTGATGGGACTTTAGGCCTCTCCCCTTTTCCACTTACCACTGCAAGGCCATGAGTGAGCAGAAGGAAAGAGTAAAATGAAGCCTTCTTTGGGTCCCAGCCAAGTACTTTAAATGAAAAGAGAAATGGCCTTATTTTTCAAATCTCCTTTTCTTTCTGAAGTGGGTGCTATATATAGATGCCATGAGCCCTGTCATCCTTAATGTACCATAGCTTTATGCTTTTGCCTGTTTGCAGTGGTGGGAGTTGGGTAGGGGGACTTTACCTCAGCACTGAAGTTTAGTAAACCTATTTGATATTTCGTCCCCAAACACTGCCAAGCTCTCAATAAACATTTTCACATCAGCTATTTCACAGGTGTGGCTTGAGATTGTCATGCAGATGGAAATTGGGTTCTTTGGCTTCCTGGCACCATGGCCCCCTGTTTAATTGCTTAAATACCATCAGGTATGGATGGATCTGTCATGGAGATGAATGAGACAGATGGCCGAGGAGAGCTGAGCTGTCTCTGAGCAGTTGCACTGATGGTGATAGTAAAGGCCAAAGTGAAAAAAGATGGCACTGATGGGGAAGTGAGGTTGAAACTTCTGGAAACTTGTTCTACCTACCTAGCCCATGGAGCATGAGGTGGTGGCTGTCATCCAATGGTTCTTTTCAGGGTAGTTCATACCTTTATCCCAAAGATGTGAAAGTTTTCAGACTCAGAGTACATGAGAGTACAAGGATACAGAAATTACTGCACATATCTAACCCCAAATATAAGAACTGGAAGAAAGTGACTTTACCAGTCCTTCCCTAGCCAGTTCCTCACAAGTCCTGTTGCAGTGTTCTCTGACACCCATCTCTAGTCTGTTCTCTACTGTATCTCCCACCTGATTGCCACAAAATTGCCTCAGGAGACCTGCCTTCTGTAAACAGGACTTGTTAATTCTTGCTCTGCCTCTTGCATCAGTATAGGACCTCTGTACTGTTACCAGATAGGCTGTCACAAACATGAAGACAACTGGGTGCCTTTCTGATGTAACTGCTTTTTTTCTGGGGCTTATGGAGCTCTTCAGCGGCTCTGAGAAGATGCGATTCAAGTTCTTTTCTTGCCCTTTATTATGGATCATTTCTGAGCACCACCATCCAGCCAGTGGCAGTATGGAAAGAACAGTCTTCCAATGATCAGGCCACCCAGCCAAACCATTTCTACCTGTCTCCACCTTGCTGGTCTTGCCCAATTTCCTCTCCCATCCCAGATAAAATAAAAGGTTGGAATGTAAGTCTCTTTTTGGAAGGCAGCCTGGTGGTTTCCTAGTGCAGCAGATTCAGGGATCTGTAGAATCTGGAAGCAGTTTTGAATGCTGAGGTGAAAATATGCAGGGAATATGAGGTTGAAGAATCCAGGTGGGAAAAGATCCCTGAGTTATTTAAATACCAGCCAGGTTAAGGATACTTCAGAAATGAAAAGAGAAACTTGGAGACTTTGTAAATGTGAACATCCAGATAACACAGTATGGTGGATTGATCAATTCCTGGCCTCAAAGTCTGGAGATGTGTTACACTTCCCACCCCTCATATCACATTTTTTTTTGTCACTGTGTTGGGAGATTTGGCCATCTTCCATTTAAATGTGGGCTGTCTCTTAGGGTTTCTATTGTAGTGGTAATACACCATCCGAAAAGCAAGTTGGAGAGGAAAGGGTTTATTTGGCTTACATTTACATTACTACTAATCGTAGTCCATTGAAGGAAGTCAGGATAGGAACCCAAATAGAACCAGGAGCTGATGCAGAGCCAGTGAAAGGACACTGCTTACTGGCTTGTTCAGCCTGCTTTCTTACAGAACCCTGGACCACCAGCCCAGGGATGGTACTACCCACCATGGACTGGGCCCTCCTACATTGATTTCTAATTGGGAAAATGCCTTACAATTGGTTTTCATGAAGGCATTTCCATAATTGAGGCTCCTTCCTCTCTGATGACTCTAGCTTGTGTCAAGTTGACACATAAAACCAGCCAGTATACTATGGTAACTAGGACAGATCCTGAGAGTCACATCAGTCCAAAAGTTTGGGGATCTTTGTCATTTCATTCTTTTTCCTTTTAAGCTAGGTGTGGTGCCACATACTTGTAATCCCAGCAATAGTGAAGCTGAGTTAGGAGACCACAAATTTGAGGCCAGCCTGGGCTATATGGCTGTTTTTGAAACATACTGTTTTGAAAATAACACTTGTAAATGATGTCATTATAATTTAAAAAATAAACTCATAAATATTTATGTTATGTCAATATTCCCTCTTTTTGTACATTACAATGCACATTTAAATATAATAGGTGAGTTAAGTGTGTCTATCAGTTACTTTTCTGTTGGCTGTGTTACAATAAGCAAAAACAACTTCAAGAAGGAAAAGTTTATTTTGCTTACTGTTTCAGAGAGATAAGAGTTAATCATGGTAAGGAGGTATGGCTCCTGGAATGAAGCAGAGAGTGTACTGGAAGTGACAAGGCTTTCAACTCTCAAAGTCTACCTCCAATGGCAGCACCTCCCCCTAAAACTGCCACCAACTGGGACCAATTGGGACTCTGTCAGCAGTAGTTCAGACTGGTCAGGCCTAGGCTAGGCTGGGCCCTTAAGCAAAGGCCAGCTTGGGAGGTAGATATGGAGGCTTTTGATGAGTTTATAAGTAACACTAAATAATGTGTTTTGGGGCTCTAACTCTATTCTGTTGGCTCAATATTGAATAATTGTTTTTTCATTAATTTATTCACTTTATTTCCTGATTGCAGGCCCTTCTCTCTTTCCTCCCAGTCCCACCCTCACAAACCCCTTCCTCCACCACCTCCTCTTTTCCTAAGATAAGGAGAAGCCCCTATGGGTACCAACCTACGCTGACACATCAAGTTGCAGCAGGACAAAGCACATTCTCACCCACTAAGGCCAGACAAGACCACCCAGCTAGGGCAAGGGAATCCAAAGACAGGCAACAGAGGCAGAGACAGTTGCCACTCCAATTCTTAGGGGACTTACATGAAGACAAACATCTGCTACAAATGTGTAGGGGGCCTAGGCCCAGCCCATGCATGCTCTTTGGTTGGTGGCTCTATGAGCTCCCATGAGCCCAAATTAGTTGACTGTAGATCTTCTTGTGTCCTTGACCACTCCCATCTCCCTCAGTCCTTCCTCATACTCTTCTCTTCCACAAGATTCCCCAGTTCCTGCCTAATGTTTAGCTTACTGCATCTGTTTGCATCAACAACTAGATGAAGCCTCTCAAAAGACAGTTATGTAGGCTCCTGTCTACAAACATAGCAGGGTATCATTAATAGTGTCACAGGTTGACTTTCTCCCATGGGATGAGTCTCAAGTTGGTCCAGTCATTGGTTGGCCATTCCTTCAATCTTTGTTCCATTTTTTCCCCTGCACGTCTTGAAGGCAGGACAAATTTTGGGTTGAAAATTTTTTGCATGTGTCGATGTCCCTCTCCCTCCACTGAAAGTCCTGCCTGGCTATAGGAGGTGACCACTTTAGTCTCCATATCTCCAGCTGCTAGGAGTCTCAGCTAGACTCCCCCATAGACTAGCAGGATCCTCCCCAGTCCTAGGTCTCCTTATCATCCCAGAGATGACCCCCCCCCCCGGCTGAATTCTGACCTCACTCCCAGCCCTATCCCACCCCATCTCCCAACCAGTTCCTTCCCTCCATCCACCTTTGATGTCTATTTTATGTCCCCTTCTGATTAAGATTCAAGCATCCTCCCTTGAGCCTTCCTTGTTTCTTAGCTTCTTTGGGTCTATGAATTGTAGAGGGTTATCCTGTACTTCATGGCTAATATCTACTTATAAGTGAGTGCATACCATGTTTGTCTTTCTGGGTCTGGGTTACCTCACTCAGGATGATCTTTTCTAGTTCCATCCATTTGCCTGTAAATTTCATGATGTCATTGTCTTTAATAGCTGAGTAGTATTCAGTAATAAGTGTTTCTCAATTTTAGGGATTCCTCAGTTCAGCTCTGTATCCCATTTTTTTGATTGGGTTATTTGGTTTTTTTGGAGTCCGATTTCTTGAGTTCTTTATAAATTTTGGATATTAGCCCTCTGTTAGATGAATGGTTGGTGAAGATCGTTTCCCAATCTGTAGGCTGCTGTTTTGTTCTGTTGTTAGTGTCCTTTATCTTACAGAAACTTCAATTTCATAAGGTTCCATTTATCAATTGTTGATCTTAGAGCTTGAGCCATTGGTGTTATGTTCAGGAAGTTGTCTCCTGTACCAATGAATTTAAACACTTTCTGTTCTATTAGATTTTAGTGTATCTGGTTTTACATTGAAGTCTTTGATCCACTTGGACTTGAATTTTATGCAGGGTGATAGATAAAGATCTATTTGCATTCTTCTACATGGAGACATCAGGTAGACCAACACCATTTGTTGAAGATGCTTTCTTTTTTCCATTGTGTGTTTTGGCTTCTTTGTCAAAAATTAGTGCCCTTAGGTATATGGGTTCATTTCTAGGTCTTTGCTTCTATTCCACTGATCAACCTTCTGTTTTTATGCCCATTCCATGCAGTTTTTATTGCTATTGGTCTGTGGTACAGCTTGAAATCAGGGATGGTGATGCCGCCAGAAGTTCTTTTATTATACATGATTATTTTAACTATCTTGGGTTTTGGGTTTTCCACATGTAGTTAAAACTTGTTCTTTCAGGGTCTATAAAGAACTGTACTGGAATTTTGATGGGAATTGCATTGAATCTATAGATTGCTTTTGGTAAGATGACTATTTTCACTATGTTAATTCTATCAATCCATGAGCATAGAAGGTCTTTCCATCTTCTGATATCTTCCTCAATTTCTTCAGAGACTTGAAGTTCTTGTCATAGAGGTCTTTCACTTGCTTGGTTAGAGTCACACCAGCTTGGTTATATTATATTATTTGTGGCTATTATAAAGGATGTTGTTTCTCAGATTTTTTTCCCTTAGTCAGTTTATTGTTTGTATAAAGGAGAGCTACTGATTCTTTTTATTTTAGTTAATTTTGTATCAAGCCACTTTGCTGAAGGTGTTTATCAGCTGTATGAGTTCTCTGATAGAACTTTTAGGATTGCTTATGCATACTGTCATATCATCTGCAAATACTTTGACTTCTTCCTTTCCAATTTGTATCCCCTTGATCTTTTAGTTGTTGTATTGCTCTAGCTAGAACTTCAAATACTGTGTTGAATAGGTAAAGAGTGGGCAACTTTGTCTTGTCTCTGATTTTAGTGGGATTGCTATAAATTTATCTCCATTTAACTTTAAGCAATGATGTTGACTATTGGCTTGCTGTATATTGCCTTTATTGTGTTTAGGTATGCACCTTGATCCCTGATCTCTCCAAAACTTAACATGAAGGGGTGTTGGATTCTGTCAAAAGCTCTTTCAGCATCTAATGACATGATCATGTGGTTTTTTTCTTTCAGTTTGTTTATATGATAGATTACACTGATAGATTTTCATATATTGAGCCATCCCTGCATCCCTGAGATGAAGCCTACTTGATCAGGGTGGATAATGTTTTTTGATGAGTTCATGGATTTGGCTTGTGAGCATTTTATTGAGTATTTTTGCATCAATGTTCATAAAGGAAATTGGCCTGAAATTCTCTTTCTTTGTTGAGTCTGTGTGGTTTAGGTATCAGAGTGACTGTGTGATAATTGTTTTTAAAATGTTTAATATTCAGAAAGGCCTGTGTGGGGTGAGGGTGAGTGGTACTGGAGACAGAACCCAGGGCCTGTCCCATTCCAGGCAAATGTTCTGCCACTAAGCTCTGTCCCTAACCCCCTTTTATTTTATTTTTGTTGAGAAAGAGTCTTGTACTATATATTCAGGCTGGTCTTTTTGCCTCTGCCTGGGTGCTATGATTACAAGTTTTCATCATCATTTTGGTAAGATTCTCTACCCCACCCCATAATAGTTCTCCTGTAAGATCCTCCAGTGTCTGAATAGTTCATTTGCTTTAAAATCCAAGTCACTTTCTTAACTATAAACATGTATAAAACCAAGAAACAATGTATTGGCTAGGGAAACCTGACCTATAGAACCCAGGTAAATTGGGATGCAATAGTGTACATCTGTAATCCCACTGTTCCTAAGGCAAACTGGAGGCAGGGACAGGAGTCCCTGGAAGCTCATGGGGCCAGTTAGCCTGGCATACACAGGGATAAACAACAAGGGACCCTACCTCAAACAAGCTGAGAGGTGAGGACAGACATTGAAGGCTGTCTTCCGACTTCCATAAGCATTTGGTGGTACCTGCGCACTTATACTCACAAACAGAAAGAACAGTTTTTAAAAACATACATAGCATATTTTCATCCCAAAATGGATAAATATGGGCATAGAAAGAAAATATGGGAACAAAACCTAGTAGAGCACAAGGCAGCTGCATGTCTAGCATTTAGGACTTGTGCTAACTAAAAGTTACCCCACCTCTGAGCCCTAAGTCTCTGATTTAGAGGTTATAGAATGAGAAAATAATGTTTCTTGAAGTGAGGGGAGGCAGTGGCAGGAAGATCTTTGAAATCTTCTTTGGACTTTCTAGAACCAGACCTGGAAACAGGATGAAACTCTGCATTCCTAGAATGCATAAAACGTCACTCTTCCTAAGAATCCTGTGTGTGTGCAGAATCAGGATGGCCAGGACAGATAGCACTAAGGGGCTGTGGCTAGGAAGAAGTGAAGTACCAAAATTAGAAAACATTGCTACTCACCCGGGGAAGCTAGAGACTTCCAGTACGCAAGCCTCATATTCAGTAGAATCAGCAAAAGAGCTGGATGAGGTAGTGCACACCTGTAATCCCAGCGCTCAGGAGGTGAAGGCAGGGAGATCAGAAGTTTAAGGTAGTCCCAGCTACATTGTTTGAGGCCAGCCTGAACTACATGAGACCTTTTCTCATGTAATCTTAAGTAAGTAAAAAGAACCAGTATAAAATTATGTAGAAACCAAACAAATGTCCTGAGTCATTGCAATGGCATCTTTGAGTTCTCATGGTCTGGCTCAGTGATTAAGGGATACAGTTTGGGCCCCAGCTTTCCACTGATGCAGCCTAGGACTGTTTGCCATTTGCTGACATGGCCTTGTAGTTCATTTGCACATTTAAATTTACTTATTTAGTTGGGTTTGTAAAAAAATTATTATTTTAATTGTGGAGATGGGCAGGGTGTATGCACATGGTATAGATGCCAGAAGAGAACACCATGAAGTCCAGAAGAGAGCATCAGATTTCCTGGAGCTGGAGCTACAGGTGGTTGTGAGTGATGGACACGTGCAGAGGGAACCAAACCCAAATTCTTCTAAGTGCTGAGCTATCTGTGCAGCCCGTAATTATTCTGGCTTTGTTTTGTTTTGCTTGTTTTTTTTTTTGTTTGTTTGTTTGTTTGAAGAGTCTCATACTATAGCTGAGGATAGTCTGGAACTTACCGTGGAGCCTAGGCTGGTCTCCAACTTAAGGATAATTCTCCTGCCTTCACCTCCCAAGTGTCAGGATCACAAGTGTGAGACACCACACTGAGCCATCAGAAAGTATTTTAAGTTCAAAAACAATTAGCGTAGCTTGAGAGAAAAATAACAGAGCAGACAGGCAGAGAATCCAAACAACTGTCAGGAGGAAGGAGATGGAGATGAAGAGAAAAAGTCATGTCTATTGCCGCAGAGGTCAGCAAATCAACTTCATGGCAGAAGGGTGCTTTGGAGAAAGGGTAAGAAAGCCCAGATATTTCTGTTTTAAATTATCTGTGTGGGAGGAAGGAGAAACTCATTGTAGATTATGCAGTGGTTTTGAAAGGGTGGTAAAATTTTTGTCAGGATCCAGAAAGTCGGTTCATCGGGTTTTGACCCTGGACAAGTAGTTATTTCCTTCAAATTGTAAGTGTGAGTTAACCTGAACAGATTTAGTATGATAGTATACACCCAGCTGCTTATTTTTCACTACTTAATTTGATAAAGAGTAAAATGCATACTAGGAAGATGGCTTAGTTAATAAACTTGCTGAACAAGGAGAAAGACCTGAGTTCAATGCTTCAGAACCTATATAACAAAAAGCTAGGCACAGCATATGAACCTGTAATCCCAGTCCTAGTGAGGTAGAAACAAGGGGATCCCTGGGACATGATGGCCAGCCACTTGGGCCAACTTGGTCAGGTCCAGGTTTGGTGAGAGACCCCGTCTCAAGTAATAAGATGGAGAGTGATTAAGGAAGGGATGTTGACCTCTGGCCTCCACATGCAGAGACCTGCACACATACCTACCCATGTGCTTACACAAGTACACACATAAAGAGGAAACATGTGAAAGTAAAACATAACAATTATCAGCCTTAGTCTATAAGCTCAGGCAAGCAGAAATATAACTTCACTTTTCTCTATAACTTCAAGCCCTTCTGCCCAGTGAGTGGAAATTTTAACTCTGGGTCTCCAGCTTCCTTCATTTTCCCTAAGGCTGTGCTAAAGCATGTGGATTGTGGTACCTCTGGGCTTCAGTGCACACAACATGAATAGGGCATGTGCCAGACATGGCCTCAGGAATCTGCTTAGCCTCCCCTGACTTGTGGCACATGTGTCTCCCTCAAATGCTATTCTGAGTTTTGGCAACAGCTCACTTCTCCCTGGCCTCTGACAGGCATTTTATCTAAACCACAGATTCTTCAGGTTTCCTTAGGAAGCTGTGTTTGAATTAAGAGCAAGAGCTAGGCCAACAATGTCAGCTTCATTCTCACCACAGTCCCAGCAGTCTTAAAGCCACAGGTCTTGTTTGGAGATGGCTCTGCTTAACAGGAATAACAAACAAAAACAAAACAAACAACCCCCAAAACAAAAAACTCAAGGAAACTCACAATTGGATATTACCTCAAAAGCATCCAGGAGCTGGCAGTGTAATCCAGTTCAGAGAGCTTGTGCCAGGCATGCATGAAGCCCTGGGGTCCAAACCCAGTACTACAGAAAAACTGATGTGACTGCATATGTTTATAATCCTAGCCCAGGATAGGTGGAGGCAGGAGGATCAGAATTTCAAGGTCATCTTCAGCTTCGTAGTTCAAGACTAGCCTGGTATACATGAAACTAGAATAGAAAACAAAGTCCTGGAGATATATATATACACACACACATATATACATGTATATATACACACACACATATATATGTATATATGTACATATATATATATAATTATTTTGTGTGTGTGGGCAAATGCATGCAACAGTGCACATATATGTTAGGTCTCAGGAAGTCCATTTATACAGAAATAATGTCAAGCTGGACCAAAGAAAAGCCAGCATGCCTCAGGAACTTGTGACATGGGTTCATGCCCATATGGCTCTCTGTTGACAAGTGCCCATGCCATGGCCCTCGCTCACTCCCTGTTCACAAGTACCTGCTGTCCATGTCAAAGCCCCACACTAAGCTCCACACACTCCTCACCTCAGATCCCTGCTTTCTTTACACCCCACTTTTCTTACTGTTATCACTATTTCCTCTCTTGTTGTTCTCTATCTCTTGCTTTCTCTCTGTATTCTCTCCATTTCCCTAGTTCTGGCTGTGTCTAGTCTACTGCTTTCTCTCTGCTCTAAATCTTCCAGATGCCTCTAGATATTTTCTCTTTCCTTGTTAATCCCACCAAGAAAGAGTAAGACCACTACCATAGTTTTTGAGCCACATTTGAAGTAAGCGTTATTAAATACTGGCCAGAGTGATGGACAGCAGCCAGGCCCATACCCAGGATTCCCAGAGACTGGTTGCAAATCACATTAGTTAGGAGTTTATAAAAGCAAAACCCACAAGGCTACATACTTCCTGCCTTTGTTCAATTCGGGGGAAAGCACACATCTTGACATACTTCCTGCCATGTACCTTCCACCTATTTGTGATCAAACACATCCTGTGCAGTATGGGCATCCAACCTTGTTTATGGAAAACAATTGAAAACACATGGCTTGTTATCCTACATAAACAACAGCCCCAAGCATTCCAGGAAGTTACCTGGGCAAGTGGGGCTTACAGGTTTATCTGTTCTTTGGCAAGTGGGGATAACAGATTAGAGTCATTTGTTTGTTTGTTTTTGGTTTGAGACAGTGTTTCTCTGTGTAGCCTTGACTGTCATGGAACTCACTCTGTAGACCAAGTTGACCTCAAACTTACTGAGATCTGCCTGCCTCTGCCTCTCAAGAGCTTGGATTAAAGGCTAAAGGTGTGCACCACCACCACCTAGCTTGTTTTATAGATCACTTAAACACAGTGATTTAAACTTAAAACATAAATTTAGCCCTCACATCTTATCCATAATAAAACCCTTCCTTAATGGAGGGGAACTTGAACACTTACTTTCCTGTGCATCCTCACATTCAGTATAGAATTCAGAGGGCAGCTTGCAGGCATTCTCCTTTCACCGTGTGACTGAACTCAGGTCATCACCCTGGGAGGCAAGTGCATCTACCAGTTGAGCTCCAAAATTCTGGATTTTAATGGACTGGGCCATGCAGTACCCTGTGTTTGGACCTCAAGAACTGGGTCTTGTTAGAATTACTGCCTGATTTTCTGTCTGCATTAGGCCCAGCCAGTAGACAGAAAGGGTAAGGGAACCCAGTGGAGAGCTGGTTACTTCCACAAGGAGGCTGGGAAGGTCAGGATTTCTGGGGGAAGAAGTACCTGTGTGAAGACTTCCATGCCTGAACTGAGGAGACTGATTGATATTCATGGATACAGGAAAGATCATGATGCTCGGTGTTATCATGTCTTGCTCACAAATCTCTCTCTTTCTCTCTTTCTCTCTCTCTCTCTCACACACACACACACACAAACACATATACACACAGACACACTCCACACATATATTACACACACTCTACACACACACACACACTACACACATACACACACAGACAAACACACACATACACACACACACTCCACACATATATTCCACACACACACCACACACACACGCACACACTCCACACACACACCAACAAACCCCCTACTCAGTGTCATGGAGAGAGAAGCTTCAAGGAAGGTGTCATACCATAGCCACTAACCTTTATTGAGGGTACAAGCCACACCCAGCTGAGTGCCCCAACTATACTAACAGACTTAATCCTCCAGCCACACACACCTCCTTGGCAGGTTATATTAGTTATTTTCTAGTTATTATTGGTACAGCAAAGACTAGGAGTAATAAATTGATATTAAAGAGAATTAAGAGGAATTCAGTTGAAGGAGCATTGCCTGTAATATGACTCAAGACTGAGTAGTACACTAACCAGATTGTTAGAAACTGTAGGAAGGAAATTTTGTATCTCTTAACTAGTGTAGGGAGCTAGCCTTGATGGACTACCAGCCATCAGGCCCATCTGCATATCAAAGAACATGCTTCAGTCTACCCTAAGCTTCAAGCTAGCTGACATGCAAATTTCTAGGGATTCTTCTGTCTCCACCTTTCACCTCCCCAAAGAAATGATGGGATTATACACAGCAGCTACCAAGTCCAGCCTTTGCATGGGTTCTGGGGATTCAAACAAAGGTCCTCATGCCTGAAGCTGTTTTATACATTAAGGCCCCACTTTAGACTTCCCAGCTGAGTCCTCAGTTTCTTCTACATGTTTGTAGATGGTGTCAACCAAAGCAGAGGGGACTGCCCCTTCAGGACTTGAAGTTAGCCTGTCTGCCACTGCAGCAAAGAATCTGATTGCTGGTCACACAGCTTGCCTGCTGTGACAGCCATTCAAGTAGGAAGTGCCACCCTAAACTGGAGATGACAAAATAGGCAGGATCTTAGCAGGTGGGAGATGGAGTCTTCTATACCCAGGTGATTGAAGTTAACAGCCCCTTGTGCCCCAGAATTGTTGATAGAAAAAAAAAACATAGCTCTCACCTCAAAGATGAGAGATCAACTGAACAGAATTGAGGACCCAGAAATGAACCCACACTCCTATGGTCACTTAATCTTTGACCACGGAGTTAAAACCATACAGTGGAAAACAGATAGCCTTTTCAACAAATGGTGCTGGCTCAACTGGAGGTCAGCATGCAGAAGAACGCAAATCGATCCATTCTTATCTCCTTTACTAAGTTCAACTCCAAGTGGATCAAGGACCTCCACATAAAACCAGACACACTGAAACTAATAGAAAAGAAACTAGGGAAGACCCTTGAACATATGGGCACAGGGGGAAATTTCCTGAACAGAACACCAATAGCTTATGCTCTAAGATCAATAATTGACAAATGGGACCTCATAAAATTACAAAGTTTCTCTAAGGCAAAGGACACTGTCAAAAGGACAAAGCGGCAGCCAACAAATTGGGAAAAGATCTTTACCAACCCTACATCTGAAAGAGGGCTAATATCCAATATATACAAAGAACTCAAGAAGTTAGACTCCAGACAGCCAAATAACCCTATTAAAAAATGGGGTACAGAGCTAAACAAAGAGTTCTCACCTGAAGAATATCGAATGGCTGAGAAACACCTAAAGAAATGTTCAATATCCTTAGTCATTAGGGAAATGCAAATCAAAACAACCCTGAGATTCCACCTCATACCAGTCAGAATGGCTAAGATCAAAAACACAGGAGACAGCAGTTGTTGGCGAGGATGTGGAGAAAGAGGAACACTCCTCCACTGCTGGTGGGATTGCAAGCTGGTACAACCACTCTGGAAAGCAGTCTGGCGGTTCCTCGGAAAACTGGGCATGACACTCCCAGAGGATCCGGCTATACCACTCCTGGGCATATACCCAGAGGCTTCCCCAGCATGCAATAAGGACACATGCTCCACTATGTTCATAGCAGCCTTATTTATAATAGCCAGAAGCTGGAAAGAACCCAGATGTCCCTCAACGGAGGAATGGATTCAGAAGATGTGCTATATTTACACAATGGAATACTACTCTGCAATTAAAAACAATGAATTTACGAAATTCCATGGCAAATGGTCAGAACTTAAAAATATCATCCTTAGTGAGGTAACCCAATCACAAAAATACACACATAGTATGCAGTCACCGATAAGGGGATATTAACCCAGAATCTCGGAATAACCTAGACACAATCCGCATAACAATAGATTTCCAAGAAGATGGAAGGAGAGACCCCTGGTCCTGGAAAGACTGGATGTAGGGGAAGCCAGGACAGAGTAACGAGAGGGGGTTGAATGGAGAAAAGAGGGAGGGAAGGGGGCTTATGGGACTTTTGGGGAGGGAAGAACCGGGAAAAGGGAAATCATTGGGAATGTAAATAAAAAAATATAGAAAATAATAAAAAAGAATTATACAAAGAATCAAGAAAACAAAAACAACAACAACAAAAGATGAGAGATAGTTTATTCTGGAGCCAAGATCTTGTCCTGGGGACACAGGTTGAAGTTGCCCCAAATTCCATGCTCCAACATAGAAGCAGTTTTGTGAAATCTTTGTAGTAACAAAAGAGAGTCAAATCAAGATACTTAAAAATATGTTGGTGGGAACATTAGGCAAAGTAGGCATTAGTAGAGGTAGGCAAAGGGGAACCCTTGTGTTGCTAGGCCTCAGCAGTGATGTGACTGTTTTAAGCTCTTGGTTGGTTGGCAAGCTAGCACTATGTTTTATCATTCCAAGTGGTTTCAAATCTAAAGTCAAATACAGAAGAGGGCAATAAGTTGTTCTTAAAGTGGCTAACGATGGCCCAAGATAATGTACCTCTGGACTTAAAACATTCCAAAATCTCAACAATCTCTGAAGTTCCAATCAGTTTATTAGTCTACAGTCATTCATGGAAGGCAGAGCTTTGTTATAGGAACTTTTAAATGTCCTTTAGCCTACATAGCCTGGCCTGGGGTAAGTCAGCTTTGACACATTAAATGGTGAAAGCTGGTCTCTGTCAGTCAGATAGTATCCTGGGCTCTGGTGCAGACCCGGGATTCAGGTTCTCAGTATACAATGTTCTGATCCCTGGACAGGGTCACCTGTCACTACATATACTGCAGCATCATGGTCAATTTGTGGGATTCTGTAAATGACCTTGTGCAGGAAAATGATCAGTAGCAATGCTTGTAGGAAGAAAAACAATTTGGTGGGAACACTTAATCCCTCCATGACAAAATTCATGGGCAAGGGCCAATCTGCCCTTGGGACTTCCCAATTCAATATAGCAATATATCACATAGCGATATAACACATGGGGATGGGGAGGGGTAAGAACAGAAGCAGGTCCATAAGAAACTTCAAGGTTTTGACTCCCAGAGAAATAGAGAAGGGCAAGCAAAGGAGTGAACAGTGGGTTGTAGGGGTCACCTGGGCTGCTGCCGTTAAGCCAAGGTTAATGTGGGGTGATCAGTAAGCCAATTTGTTATTTTGCTCTTCCTGGCAGATGATGGTAATGGGAGATGGTGGTAAGGAGAGGCAGAGAGAAATCGGTTGATCAGAACGGGAGTCAGCAGGGTGGAGATGAACAAACAGCTTCAGGGCTAAGCGGCTTGAAGTCAAGTGCCAACAAGCAGAGCTCTGCATGGGGCAAGTGAAGACTACCCTTGGTGTTATAAAATATAAAATACAAATTGCAGTATAACATGGTAGGAGTAATACCTAGCAGGGCAGTGCTGAGATGTTCCCCCGAGGAATCACGCCACGCAACAGACCTAGTATAAAGATTTATTGTGGAGATGGGAGCATGAACCTGGAAAGTGGTAGAGGGAGAGAAAAGAGGGAACAGAGGACAGAAAGAGAGAAAGAGAGCAAGAGAGGCTGGCTGGAAACATCTGGAACCGAGAGAGAGAGAGAGAGAGAGAGAGAGAGAGAGAGAGAGAGAGAGAGAGAGAGTGGCAAAGGAGAAGGGGGTTGGGGTAGTGAGCAGTCCTCTTTATATGATGCTGTGCTGCCACTCACCTGACTCACACTTGGTGGGGTGATGACAAGCTGCTGCCGGGTAGCCATTGGGCAGAATTGCCTGTAAGCCAATAGTTGGGTTTCCAGGGGGACATGGGACAGGAGCTGGGAAGGGATGGTAGACTGCAGACTCAAACCAGGGACTACTAGTAGGTAATAATGAGAGCACACCTTGGAGAGTGCTGGGTCACTCAGGTTGGTTCCTGACTGCCTCCCCAACGGCTTTCCTGATTGCAGGATCTTGCAATCTCATGATGCTCCATTCTCTGCCCCTTAGCTTTGTAGGGCTGGATGGGAGAAGGGCTAAGTTTCTCAGGAGCAGCTGTGGACCCTTCTCTCTCTGAGGCAAAGAGATGATTGACCTCAGCAACCCCTGCAGCTTTCCCCACTACTGCAGGTCTAGGTAGCAAGCAAAGCCTGGTACTGTAACTTTAAGAGGGAGAAACCGTTACTCCGAGTTCACTACCACTGAGGCCTGCAAAAAGGAAATAAAGCTAGGTTGTGGGAAGCCGCCACAGTGCCTCTAACTGCTGACAATGTTTAAACCTTCAGCCATGAGAACAGGCAACACACAGGCTGTCCCTGCAACAAATATGGGCCAGATGCAGACCCCGGTCCTATTCTCAACATTACTGACTCTCTGTGTTTCTGCAGGTGAGTGGAGAGGCCAGAGCAGTGCAGAGCCAGGGGTGTGGACAGTGTGGACACACAACTACTGACCTTCCTGTCTTCATTCCTCAGTGAACCCTGAAGTGTGGGTGCAAGTCCCGATGGAGGCCACCAACCTCTCATCCTTCTCAGTTTGCTGTGGGGTCTTAAGATGTAACCTCATCTCCACGGTAACAGTGAGCTGGAAAGGATTTGTTGATGCTGGAGTCACCAAACTAGCTGTGTTACATCCAGAACTTGGTACCCAGCAGTGGGCTCCTGCCAGTCAGGCCCACTGGGAAACGCCAAACAGCATCTCTGTCACTCTGACTCTGGAACAATCCAAAGCAAGAAGCTCCCTAGCCAACACTACATTCTGCTGCGAGTTTGTTACCTTCCCTCATGGTTCCAGGGTTGCCTGTAGAGACCTGCATAGCTCAGATCCAGGTATATCTGGGGAGAGGAGGGAGACAGGGAAGACCTTAACACTGGCTGCCCATCTGATACTTTTCTCTGTGTCTAGGACTCTCTGCCCAGACTCCAGCCCCCATTCTTCAAGCAGTCCTGTCGGGAATCTTGGGAACCTTAGGGATTTTCCTGTTTGGTTTCATTTTTATCCTGTGTCTCTGGTGGCAGCTGAGGCTTGGTGAGACTGGGTCTAGTAATATCCCCACAGCCCTTGCTTAGGTACCTTCTACCCCTAACTGCCTCTTCTGTCTCACAGGTTTCAGTAAATCTCAGCCATCCCTCACTAGCACCCAGGCACAGAAGGAGTCTCAGGTAAGGCTTGAAGGATGGTGTCTGGAGCAGGACACCAGGGGTCCACAGCTGGACAGGGACTTGGGGTCTCATCTGACTCTCCTTCATCCTCTATAGCCCACCGAGACCATCTCTGGCCACTGGGGTGGGTCCACCACCCCAAATCCCTTCCCCAACCCCTGCCACCCTCTTCAGGAGCTCTGTATGAGGCTGTAGTCCATTCTGACCAACACATGCCCCAGTGCATATCACTCCCCACTAGTGACCCATGCCAACCCCCATGCCTGTCTCCTCAGCTTCCCCACTTGGCTTCTACACACAGCAGCTTCATCTCCGTTGAGAATGGACTTTATGCTCCGGCATGAGTGGAACTTCCCCACACTCTTCCCAACTTCCACTGATTGGAGCACAGTACCCTGGAACAATGCTTAGAAGTTCAATGACTGGTACCATTGGTCTACTACAGGCCTTTGGGACATCCATCTACTGGTGTCTTCATCCTGGGCACTAGGCTTCTTCATGAATCTTGCTCTATTCTTAGGCCTCTGATAAGTGTCAGCAAATCCTGCTAACTAGGATGTGGTTAGCAAGTGTGCATGTATGGACACAGGTGATAGTGGAGGAGTATGACAATGGCCCAGTTACATCCTGTTTTGTACACATTTCTGACCACCCAGATGATGTCTTTAATAGTGTTATTTAAGTGGTCCTTCTGCTTGGGACTTTAGCCTTGGCTTCTTTAGGAATGTCAAAGGCAGGTTCAGTCCCTTGGGAGAAAGGAACTAGGTTAGAGCCAAAAGAGACTGGGACTGAGACCCAGAACCTGTGGGTCTTGCTGAGGGACATAAGGAGCCCCAGCTCTCCTGGGCCTTCAATCCCTGTTATCTGACCTGGCCTCCTCCTGATGGACTCTCTGTGTAGCTGGGGTGGAGGCCTGGAACCCTTTTCCACTGAACTGATGTTCAGAAGCAGAGAGAGGAGAGGGGACAGGGAGGCCTCTTCCAGCTCCCATACTTGCTTCTTTGGCTCTCCTTTTATGATCAGGGAACCGGACTCCCCACTGGCCACTCAGAGGCATGTCGTAGGGTGTTTTCTGTTAGCTCCTGTTTTCCCTCTTGGCCTTGAGCTTCCAGAATAACAACTCTGAGACTTAAATATATTTACAAATGCCTAGGCCAAAGCTTGGGCCTGTTTTTTGATTATCTCATAATTTAACAACCTATTTGTTCTATTCTTTGTAAACCACATGGCTGGCTACCTCTGCTCAGGTTCTATACATCTGTCCTTCTTAGAGTCCCCAGAGTGAATCCTCCCACATATGACTCTATCTCAGAATTCTCTCTGTACTGGAAACTTCTGCCTCCTTATTTCCTACCTAAGCTAATAGGCTAACAGCATTTTTATAGACAACTGATGCTTCCATACAGTACAAGAGATTGTCTCTACAGAGGCAGGCAGAGAGGCCTTGCAGACACAGGTGTTGAATATAGGCTCATCCACCTGAAATTGTTCTAGCTAGGAGCTGCGCTCCTCTGCAGGAGACAAGCACCCTGGGCTCTTGCACCATCTGCAGAGGAGACCTGAGTGAGAGCCTAGTGAGCCATAAGGACCCTGGGTTTGGATTCCTGGGTCACTCTAGCATGGGAAACCACATACTTTGAATACATGAGAGGCTCCCCTTGCCTGTGGGGTACATCCAGAGAGTAAGGAAGCCTTGGGAGCGTGAAGACTGCAAACAGGGAGGTTGAACTGTTGCTCGACCTGTTTAGGCTTCAATGCCCTTGAACCAAGCTTGAAAGACAGAGAAACTTGGGAACCTGGACAGGGCAGAGAATCAGGAAGTCTCTTAAGGGAAAAACTGAGCATAAGCATTCCTGGTGGGCAGAGGTTTCCACATGCACCCCTGGAAACCCTACTAGTGGTCTTGTCCCTACCAAGTGACAACTTGTCCACTGCTGAGGGGCCAGATGGTTCCCACAGGGCCATAGCATGAGAAACCCAGAGGCCATTGGCAAGAGGATAACCTCAAAGTAGCTGTGAGTCGGGGCAGGGTGACCTGGAATTCATAGCCCTGCCCTCTGCTGGAATGGGAAACTGGGCCATTCCCAGCCACTGTCCAGAAACTGCCACTGACAAGGTCAGAGAAGGGGAACCCATGCTGGAAAAAGGGAGTCCCCCATTTTGCACCGAGCTCAGATGAGTGAACTATCTGGACATGGTAGACTTTGACCTTAAATAGCAAGGTTTTCCAACATTTCCCCTTGTTTTATTTATAATGGAGAGGTGTCATAGTAGCCCTCAGCCTCTATGTTGGGAACAATTTGGTACTGAGCTAGAACCCAATTGGCAGTGGTTGTTGAAATGCTACTTATCTGCTGTTTTAAAAATTGGATAAGGCGGGGTGCCAGGAGGAGGGCTCTGATGGCCAGTACAGGGCCAAGGCGGGGAAGAAGCCAAGCCACAAGGGGGTTTGAGTACCTTGAGGTTGGGGTGTTAGGCACATAACATGCTTGGGGATTCCCAGTGGAGATGAGCATTTGCATGTCTTGTTCTACCAGACAGATTTGTTAACATAGAAACAGCATTCCTTTCCCAACATAATGCAGGCCCCTCACTGTTTGGCAGTCCTCAAGTCCAGAGCAACTCCCACTAGGAAGTTTATCTGTTGTTGAAGGTTGAAGGGACTCAAGGCTGTCCGTAGTGGAAGCTATTTCCTGGTCAAGCTTTTCCTGGAAGTCTCTGGCCAGATGGCATATTTGGGCTGTTCCAGATGCTCCTGTGGCACCCAGTGAGACTTCGAGTTCCAGTCTGATGGACAGGGGGATGAAAATCTCTTTTCTTTTGGTCTCCTCCCAGCTGCAAGGTAAACTCTTTAGGCTCCTAGAGATAAGTTTGGGAAACAGTCATTATGGGGGTGCAGAAGCCTTGGAAAGGGGGCTTAATGTAGTAGTCAGTAGTATTATTGCACCAGAGAAGAATGGGGCAGGGAGAAGTTGGCAAAAGATCCATACATGAGTATTCTGTGGAGATGGAAGAACATCCATGGGAAATTTATCTCTAACACCATCCTGCCATACGTAAGTGTTTAAGCACCTAGTCACCTAAACTGGGCACAGGGTCAGACATTTGTCTTCCTTGGAATCTTGAACTTGGGGGTGAAGGGCCAGATTGTGCACTTCTGTCAAGTTCATCTGAACACATGGAGAGAAGGCGTGCAGGAAGGGTAGTCATTCGAGGGGACAGAATTTATCATCTACAGTGAGCCTCATAAGCTCAGGCTTTGATGCCCTTGAATTTCTTGTCCACTAGAAGGCACCTCAGGCTCTATGCTCTGACCCTGTTTCAGGTTCCTCTCCCCTGCCTCTGCCTTTCCCCAGGCCTCTGACCTTATCTTTTCTCTTTGGCAAGTCTCAGCTGCTTCCTGTGACTTTGCCCCTCCCTCTGCCCGCAGACCCAATGGCACTGCATGTCCAACCTCCCATAAAACCAGCCATCCCCAGCATATCAAGCTGCAGCAAGACTAGGTACATCCTCTTCCACTGAGGCTAGACAAGGCAACCCAGTTAGGGCAAAGAAATCCAAAGGCAGGCAATGTAGTCAGAGATAGCCCCAGCTCTTGCTTTCACCTAGCTGAACAGCTGCTGCATATGTGCAGAGGGCCTAGGTCTGTCTCATTCATGCTACATATATGTAGAGGGCCTAGGTCTGTCTCATTCATGCTACCTATGTGTAGAGGGCCTAGATCTGTCTCATGCATGCTCTCTGACTGGCAGTTCAGTCTCTATGAGCCCTCAGGGGCCCAGGTTAGTTGACTCTATAGATTTTCTGGTGATGTCCTTGACCCCTCTGGCTCCCTCAAGCCTTCCTCCCCCTCTTCCACAGGATTACCCAAGTTCCACTCAATGTTTGGATGTGAGTCTCTGCATCAGCTTCCAAGAGTTGCTGGGTGAAGCCTCTCTGATGAGATTTATGCAAGGCTCCTTGTCATGTTTGTCTGTTTGCTGGGTTACATCACTCAAGCTGATCTTTTCTAGTTCCATCCACTTGCCTGAAAATTTCGTAATGTCATTGTTTTTAATGACCGAGTAACACTCCATTATGTAAATGTACCACATGTTTAAAATTCATTCTTTATTTGAGGGACATCTAGTTTGTTTCCAGTTTCTGGATTTTATGAATAAAGTTGCTATGAACATAATTGAGCAAGGGTCCTTGTGGTATGGCGGTGTTTCTTTTGGGTATATTCGTAGTAGTGGTATAGATAGGTCTTGAGGTATATCTAGTCCCAGTTTTCTGAGAAACCATGAAATTGGTTTCCAAAGTGGTTGTACAAGTTTGCACTTCCACCAGCAGTAGAGGAATGTTCCCCTTGCTCCATATTCTACCCAGCATAAACTGTTGCTTGAGTTTTTGATCTTAGCCATTCTGACAGATGTAAGTTGTTTTGATTTGCATTTCTCTGATGACTAAGGATGTTGAACATTTTTTTCCTTAAGTTCTTCTTGGTCCTCAGTGATTCCTCTGTTTAGCTCTGTACCCCAATTTTTAATTGTGTTGTTTGGTTTGTTGATGTCTAGTTTCTTGAGTTCTTTATATATTTTGGATGAGGCCAACCCTCTTCTTTCTCCCATGGGACATCTAATACCAGAAGCTTCCTTGGAATAACCCACACTGCAGTCCCTGTGGGCCTTTTATCTAGCACATAACCTCACTGGAAATGAACCTCCTGTTCATCTATCCATCCTTCCTGTCCACTACCTCTCACAGCACAGACCTCAAAATAAACACCAAAATAAGAAGCTCTCAGATGCGGGCCTGGGAGAAGGTACTAGAAGTCTGAAGACCTGCTGTAATTATAGACATGTACCACCTTGCCTGACTTTCTCTAGTACTTTTTAATTTTTTCACTGCCTAGCTCAGGTGAGGCAACCTAAATTCCCAAACACCTAGAGTACTGTGTCTCTTCCCCAGTAGAACCATAACGCTTCTTTAAGACAATAAGAGACTCAGGTCTCCATAAGGGCATTTGGCCAAGGGTTAAACACCAAAATGTGGTTGAGAATGTAGATTTTGTGTAAGTCTTTCCTTTGGGCCCCTTTGTTGTTTCCCTCTTTTGAACAACCTGTCAAAGGGCCAGTCTCCTGTTAGAAATTGACCTGGCAAGTCTCATGACCATTTGAGTGACATCTTTGAGGCCCCTTCCCTGTGCTCTGCTACCTCCAACATGGACCTAATGAACAGACACTGCCTTAGATGACTGACCAGACTCCCATTGTGGTAGCCTGTTTGTGTGGACACTTCAGGGATGCTCAGTGGAAACACCAGTCCTGCTGCCAAGGTCACTGTGGCCATGACTGCTGCCAGGTGCTGTAAATATGGAAAGAAAGTTCCAATGAGTGATTCTTATCACTGGGGTCTTTTTGGGTCACTTTCCAAGTGCCTCTAAATGTTGTAATTAATCATTAAGAGACAAAAACATCTTTTGCTGGAGGAGAACACAGCAAATAGTACCTTTTTCTGGACAGCTGTCTTAAGATATAAGGTGGCTTCAGTTGTGTCACTGACAGATCAAAGCTAATGCAAGACCTAGAATACATTCTTCACCAGCACGACCTCCAAAGTTTATGATTTTTAAAACAACTAAAAGCAAACAAAACCAGAAGTTTTTTTTGGTGTTCCATAGATTTACCATCATTGCTTTCCTTTGTCCATTATCTATTCTTTCCCTCCCTGGTGATCTATCTGGTTACACTCTGCAGAACCAAGGTATAGCTATGAATGGGAGGAGTAAACTGAGGTAGAGAAGATGGCTCAGTAGGGAAAAGGTACTTGCTGCCAAGCTGGATAACCCTAGCTTCGTTCTCTGGGATCCACATGGTGGAAGGAGAGAACTGACTTCTACAAACTGTCCTCTTATACTTGTGGCTGAACAAAATGCACAAAAATGAAGTGATCTGATTCTTTAAACAATGGCTGGAGCAGAGTACAGGTCCTGGTATCTGAACTGTAGTACAGAACAGAAAAAGGAGGCTCAAAACAAACACGTCATACTTGTGGTCATCTGCTTTTTCTCATATGGCATGGATACCACCCCTAGAAATATCTATTTGGAGTCAGTAAAAAAAATAGCCATTTTTCTCTTTACTAAAACAGTACACTTGCCTGCCCTCTGTGTGGAGGTGCCTGGTGGGAGGGCTTCTTCTTTTCTACCATATATCAGCTTGAGTTTTCCTTGGCCATTAAAACTGCTCCTCTGGGGACTAGAGAGATGGCTCAGCGGTTGAGAGAGCTCACTGCTCTTGCAGAGGATCCAGGTTCGATTGTATTATTTCAGTGTTTTCCCCAGTTGTCTCTTAGGTAAGAACTGAGGGTTTCATGTTTCCTAAATGAACCTGTCCTGGATGTTGGCTTAATCTGGTCCTAGGACAGAAAGAAAATGTTAGGTTGAGCAACAGAGAGATTTGTCAGGGGGAGTTTTAGAACAGGCTTATCTGGGTTCCGAGGATTTGATCATTATTTATAGGCATCTCTATCTTTTTATTATTATATGCACTTATTTTTCTTTTTAATTTTTTAAAAAAATTATGTGCCTGTATATATGGGTGTTGTTGTGTGTGTCTGTGTGATTAGTACACATGAATACAGGTGTACCAGAGCATCAGATGACCCAGAGCCAACATTGCAGGTAGTTTGTAAGCTACCTAAAGTGAGTGCCCAGAACCAAACTCTTTGTAGTAAGAGCTTTAGTTTCTAAAATAACCCAGGTAGGTTGTATGGATGTTTGTATTTTAATCCCAGATGTGGGATGTGGGGCTTCTTAAGTTTGCCCATAGATGTTAACTATGATTGTCTTGTGCTCTAGGGGGGCATGATATTTTGCCAGCTGCACATAGTTTAATTGTGGGGACTCTAGCGAGGGAATGAATGGGAGAGCCCAGAGAGGACCTGTGGCAGCTGGCACTCCCCACTAATGCTGCCCCCACTGCTGTTGTATTTGCTCTTTCTGGACTCCAGGACTGCTGGATGTTCTGACAGTTGTTAGCATTTCTTCTAGGCTCTGCCCAACAATTACCTAGCAGAAGCTAGGTATGAGCCTGGTTCACATATAAAAAGACTGTTTGGGGTCTTTCTCTATAAAAAGACTGTTTGGGTCTCTCTCTCTCTCTCTCTCTCTCTCTCTCTCTCTCTCTCTCTCTCTCTCTCTCTCTCTCTCTTCCTCTCTCTGTCATCCCCATCCCTCTCTCCACATGATCCTTTTTTTTCTCTTCCTCTTTCCTTCTTTCTCTTCCTCTACTCCCTCCCCACAGACACTTCCCATACCTCAAGTAAACTTCATTTTATATTATATCTGTCTTATGGCTGGTACCTCAGGGGGGATGCCTCAGCTTGGGCCCACCAAGACATCCCCTCTTGCCACACCATGACAGCACATTACAAAACATATCAATGAGGAAGACTGAACTTGCCCCAAGGAACCAGATGACCCAATCAGCAGGAAATAGCCTATAGAGGTTCACATGCCCTTTCTACTCCAACCTTCTTTGTCTCCAACCTAGTGTTGGAGTTTGAAGGGATCAGGGTGATATAAAGAAGGGCGGAGGGAGGTAGAGGTAGAAGAAGCTAATAACATAGTAAAACCAAATACACCAATGTTCCAGGGCTCTCCAAGAACAATACAAACTCATGACCTCTTTGCCATCTCTGTCCCCACATGTATTTATTTTATTCTGTGGGGCTCCACAAGCTTCTGTATGTACCTATGCATGCTATGGTGCTTTAGGGAGTCAGTCCCTGGAAATAAACACAGGGCATCTGACTTTGCAGCAAGTCCTTTGTGGTTTCTTTTTGTTTATAAGCAAAATAAGGACATGATAAGATTCACCCCCTCCCCAAACCACTACTTTGAGTCATGTGGTGAGAAAGCCAAGGGTGCTGGATTGGGGGAGGGGAGAGAGTAAGGGATAGAGGCTCCTGTGATGCTCTAGTTAGAAAAGACTGTGTAAGCCAGGATGGGATGAGAACTGTGAGTGGATTAAAGATCTGTTTTGAGGGTAGGGCTGTTCCATGTGGGCAGAAAGGCTACGGATGGCCTCAGGACACTCTGGGAGCAGGTGCTATTCCTTTAGGCGTCCCTGTCTTTGATCATCAAAACCCCACGCCTTTGTGTTCCTAAAAGTCCCTCCTCCCCATAACAGTACCTTGGCTGTGGGTGACTCCCAGGCCTTTAAGGTTGGGGAAATATTAACATTTAAGGAAGCTGAGTACCCAATGTTCCTGGGAGAAGCCACACACCAGGAGATCCTTTTGGGAGATTAACTTGGTTCAGGGCACTGAAAGGAAAAGAAAAGTGTGATTCTTAGGTTTAAGGAGCCAGACGGTAGTAGTGAGGTTGGAGCCCAAAAGTAGATGTAGAGGCCCCCAGAGCCTGAAATTGTTCCTAAGGACCAGCATCTGGCCCATGGCACCCCTGTATGCTTGCATTAGGATGATTTGGCAATCGAGCGACTTATTTTTCTCATGGAACCTAGACAAGGCTATCCCTGGACTAGGTGGGCATCTCCTGACCCTGCTTGGGTTTGAGATGTAGCTCAGCTGATACAGTCCTGGGGAGTGGTGGTGTATGCTTGCAATTCCAACATGTGGGGAAATTGGGTGTTTCTGGTCGCCCTCAGCTTCATAGCCTGTAGCAGCCTTATTTATAATAGCCAGAAGCTGGAAAGAACCCAGATGTCCCTCAACGGAGGAATGGATTCAGAAGATGTGGTATATCTACACAATGGAATACTACACTGCAATTAAAAACAATGAATTCACGAAATTCCTAGGCAAATGGTCAGATCTTGAAAATATCATCCTTAGTGAGGTAACCCAATCACAAAAGAACACACATGGTATGCCGTCACTGATAAGGGGATATTGACCCAGAATCTCGGAATACCCTAGACACAATCCGCATATCAATAGATTTCTAAGAAGATGGAAGGAGAGACCCCTGGTCCTGGAAAGACTGGATGTAGGGGAACGCCAGGACAGAGTAACGAGAGGGGGTTGAATGGAGAAAAGAGGGAGGGAAGGGGGCTTATGGGACTTTCGGGGAAGGAGGAAACGGGAAAGGGGAAATGATTTGGAATGTAAATTAAAAAAAAATAAAATAAATAATTAAAAAAATAATAAAAAAAAACAAAAAAACCCAAAAGATTCTACTGTCAAAGGAAATGGTTCACCTGCCCTCTCTTCTAACTGAACTTTACATCCAAACTAATTTATCACAAAGATTCTGTGCCTTTCTCAGAGCACAATGGACTTAGTGTGTCAGCAGAACATGCAGAGCCTGGCTAAGGTTAAGGGATCTGAGAACCATGGGGACTGTGGTGGCGGCAGATATGAGAGAGAGGGAAGGTTGCATAGGCAGCTTCAGGGAAGCTAGGACAAGGAGATCAATGCCAGGAAAGCTAAGGAAATAGGAAGTTGCCTCTGTACATCACTCAGGGAGAATGATGTCACTTCCTCTGATACAATCATGTTTTCCTGTCCCTCGATCAGGTGGTGGCACCTCATCATGGGAATGGTAGGGTGACTCTCTTATAGAACCACCCCTGAGGCCACCAGTCTCTGCTCCCCACCTCTCAGGTTTCCACCCTAGTTATAGTCTAGCTGTGTCCTTTCTCAGAAATGTCTCAAGTAATATGTCGTGAGATATGACTGCTCTGAGCCTTCTTTGTCCACTTAGTCCAAAGAAGGTTCTGGAATGGCCACAGCTAGGGGAGTCATCTCCAGCCCTGGACTTGAGGTAAGGCTGAGTGCTATCTTTCAGGCAGGCTGACACTTCTGTGATGTTGCAATGCCTAAAAGGATTTAGTTAAACTAGAGTCCCTTCAGACCTGCCATTTGATGCTGCATGCCCTGAGTCAGGGTTTCCTCTGGAGATGGGAGGGCAGAAAGGCTCTTACAGAAACAGGATAAGCTATAGAATCACTGTCTAGGTGAGGGAGACTTGCCATCTAGGAAGCCAAGGAGCACTGTGAACTGGACATCAGGGAGTAGGTTAGGGCCTCGAGAGTCCACCAGGCCTTGGTTCAACCTGAGGACTGAGGGGTTCTGAAGATCAGGAACAGGGCAAAGAGTAGAATAAGGGACCAGGTCTAGACTTCCACTCTAGCACCATCTTGATCAGCATCTCTTTGCTGAGCGTGAGGCTCAGCTGGTCAAAGACATGGGTCAGGTTTTTCTTCCTGAAAGTCTATGTGATATCGAGACAGCCTCTTCCTCAGGGAGAGAATGAGCCTGAGCTGCACAGAGAACCAGCAATATAGGATAAGAGAGGGGGAGGAAGGCAGAGATGAGGGAGAGAGAGACAGCAAGGTGTGTGTGTGTGTGTGTGTGTGTGTGTGTGTGTGTGTGTGTATATATATATATATATATATATATATATATATATATATGTATGTCTGGGCAGAGAGGAGGTCAAAGTGGAAGAGAGGTGAGGAAGGCATGACAAGGCCATAAATCACTCACAAAAATGGGGGCTGGGTTTAAGACACAGCCATCTTGTCAGTGACCATAAGGCAGGATCTCCTGCAACATGAGAAAGAAGCCAGAATGTTAAAGGAAGTTGCTAGCCACAATGAGGACAAAGGGGAGGTAATGTACCCAGTCAGCCCTCCAAATGAGAAGGCCCTGAGGATGTGTGTGGCTTTATCCTGATTCTCTCTTGACTCAAAAGCACCCCAGGATCCCTCCACAGTGTCTCCTCTTTAGCCTTATGACTCTGCTGGTCTCACTTCCTGGAGGGACTCTGGCCCTGGTTTGGATCCTGCTTCTTCTGCTGTCAGCGGCATGTCTGCACACTGGTGAGTGGTGGGGACCTCACTAGCAGGGACTTAACCACAGAAAGGGACAGCGGGGCTTGGAAGAGTGGGCTGTTCTCTGGACAGGTGTCTGCTAGAGGAGCCAGCCAGGCCTCTCTGCCGCAAGAGAGCTCATCCCTCAGAGTGAGCCTACACTAGTTCTTCCCTGTGTTTCCTGTCCCACCAGCCATAGGGACAGTTCTGTCCTGTGTCCCGCCCCCATAGGATGAAGGCTCAGGATGTTCTGGTTGTCCTTTCCACCTCTGCAGTGCCTTCAGATTCTCCCCATCCTTCCCAGGGAACTCTGCACAATTCAACAGAGGAAATGACTATGGGGTCAACCAACCAGCTCTCCTCTCTGGGGTCCGGAGTGCCTCCATCGAGATCCCCTTCTCCTTCTGCTTCCCCTGGGAGTTGGCCAAGGATCCACAGATGAGCATAGCCTGGAGATGGAAGCACTTCCAAGTGGAATTCATCTACAAATCCACCCCACCTTTCACATATAAGCTCTTCAAGGACCGGTTGGTTCATCCTGAACTGGACACAGAGTCAGACATCTGGAGTCCTCAGAATCCTGACCTTGAAGGAGACTGACCAGCCCACATACTTCTGTAATGTCTGGCTGAGTACAACAGAAGGCATGAAGAGTTGGCAGTCGATTCCTGGGACCCAACTCACCATCGTCCATGGTGAGCCATTCCGGTTCAGACTTCGATACCTGTGGCTTCTGAGTCCCCTAGATGTTACCTCAGACCCCACAACTCTGAACTTTGTTTCCTATCCCTTCTCCTCAGCCCTGCCCACACCTATGACAACAGCATTTTTTCCCCTTGTAGTTGCGACAAATGTTTGCTGTCTCCTCTGCTGTGGTCTGTCATTCTCTGCTCAGAAAGAACCGCACCTGACTCTTGTACCCTACTCCATAGCTCACGTACTTTTTGTTCCAACTCTAACACTACAATCCTTCTCACTTTCATCCCATTACCCCAAGGTGGATGAACTTCTCCAGAATGTAGCTGACTCTTTCGGTCCTGTGGCAGGGCTCCAATTGGTTCCTATATGCAGCATCTCCACACAGCTCCAACCTCAGCACAGAACAGATGCCATTGGGTAGTCTTGATATCCTATAGTCCAACTGTAAACTTCCAGCTGTCACCACAGTCCCTCATTTCCCCTCCTAGCTCCCCAGGACACATTTGTCATCTCTCCCTATCCTCTGTTTTGTCTTCTCTCTGTTTCCTTACTCCCCTGTCTCCTTCAGTGCCCTCACATCTCCTACACATGACCACAGGCTCTTTGGTAATAATGTCCCCATTTTCATAATGTAGCTGCCCTGTCTTCTGATCCCTGCAGCTCCTCTAATGCATAAGTAACTGGAGCCTCACACACATGAGACCTGGAGAACCAGCCTCATTACTGTGTGGCCAATACTACCCCGTGCATCACATGGCCCTTTAGGACCTGGGATACTCTATGTACTTTGTTGTTGATCATGACATTGCTCTGTGGATCTTGTTTGTTTACTTGTTCTTTTTAGGGAACAGGGTCTTACTATAGCCCTGGTTGTCCTGGAACTCCCTATGTGGAGCAGGCTGGCCCTAATGTCATAGAAATCTGCCTGCTTCTGTATCCCAAGTGCTGAGATTAGAGGCATGTGCCACCATGCCCAGCAATGATTCTTGACTGTAGTAAGTCAATCTGTGAGAGGATACCCTTAGGATAGTTTAGTGTGCAATCTACAGCTGCCATTTTGACTTGATGTAATGACAAACAGCAGCTGCCAGGTCTCAGGGAAGAGAGAGAGAAAAAGATGTTTCATGATTCTAGAGTTTCCAGTTAATAAAGGTTCTGGAAATTAATTGTACTGATATTTGTAGAGCAGGTTATTCTATTCTGCCCTACACTGAGCTGTAATGTTACAGATAAAATGATATTCTTTATGCTATAACGTTTTATGTATTCAGTGTGTATGCACATGGGGGTGTGTCTGTGTATATGTATGTTCATTTGTTCCCATGTTGGAGGAGGCAAGACAATACCCACAAGTCTCACCATCTTGGTTTTTGAGTCAGGGCCTCTCACTGGCTTCTGGTGTGCTAAGGAGATTAGGTTGTATGACCAGCGAGTGCTAGCAATCTACCTGTCTTCACCGTCTCAGAAATGGGATTAGAATCACTCAGCCCTGTTAAGTATGGCACTCAATATATACAGCAGGCTGGCATTGAACTCACAGAGCTCTGCCTGTCTCTGCCTCTAAGGCTAAGACTAAAGACCATGCTCACTCATTTCATCTGGGTTCTTCATATGAATACTATGAATCAATCTCGTGTTCTAAGGTCTGAACAGCAAACACTTTATGGACTGCAACATCTCTGCATGTTACATACACTTATGACAAAAACAACTGTATTTCTATGGCTTAGTTATCTGTAACTAAATGATAATCTGAAGATATATACAAAGACATTTGGAGAACATGCATTTTTGCTTGCTCTCCTAGAGTCTCAGCCTTAAGCATTTGTTCTCCTCTCTGTGTGACAGCTGTTCCCCATCACACACCCACAAAAAAGACAAGATATGACACTCACCCATCCCTCCCTCATCCAGAGAGGGTCTGCTCACTTCTCATGTCTCCACAGCACTCAGCACCATGAGGAGCCCCTTCATCACCTCTGCAGTCACCACAGCTGGTCTGGAGGACTCAGGGAGACACAGGAATCCTTCCCTGCTGAACCTGGGAGCCATGGTCATAATGGTCATAGCCAAGGCTGTGGTCATAATCTCAGTCTATAGATTGATGATCTCCTGTGGTGGAAGCAAAGGTAAGTGGACCAGGACAGGCCTCACCCGAGCTTCCCACTGGCAGTGTTCTCAGCTGTGGAGATGGAGAACGGCAGACCTGTGCAGGGAACAGTAAAGAGAACAGAAGGAGGGAAATGTGCCTGAACTCCACAATGACTGCATCCCTGGAGCCTGCTGTCCTTCCAGACCAGCTGGGAATTAGAGGAACAAATGCAGATGAACGCAGAGCCTGCTCCTAAGGAATCCAAGGTGGCACACAGGAGTTTCAGGGGCTGACTGCTCATTTGGAAAGAGCTGTGGCTGCTAAAGAAGGTCTGAGGATAGACCAGCATTCAGGGATTACATGTCACAGGAAGTGACACTGATGAAAAGAGACACCTCTTTGAGTTGGGCATGTGTGACTAACGTGGAAATTAAGAGCAGGTGTGTAATAGACCCACAGATGAAAAGACAATGTATAGGGAAAGATCTAAAAGCTGACAGAGGTTAAAGATTTGAACACTAAAACCAAGTACTACAGAACAAGGTTACAAATAGCCAGTGAGGGGCTCAGTTGACATGCTTGCTCCACTAACACTGGGACATGGGCTCCATTCTCAGGAAGCACATACACTGTCAGACACTGGGACGGGCTGACTCACTATGATCCCTGGGTCACTGTGCTGCCAGCCTTAGCCAGTGGGTGGGGGAAAGCCAAGGGCAGAGCTGTCTCAATAATAATGGTGCAATGCTCTTGAAGAACAACGTCCAAGGTTGTATTGTACCATTCACATGTGTGCGCACACACACACACACACACACACACATAGACATACATGCTGCCCAAAATACATTTAAAATTAAGGAAATAGTAAAAACTATAAAGATGTAGACAGAATGAAAAAATTTATACTGTAAGTCCTTACAACACTCTCTCTCTCTCTCTCTCTCTTTCTCTCTTCCTCTCTCTCTCTCTCTCTCTCTCTCACACACACACACACACACAGATACACACACACACTCACCCTCTCTCTCTCTCACACACACACACACACGCATACACATACACACACACACACACACATACACACACACCCTTAAAATTCAATGCAATCTCTATTGGATTCCAAATTTCAGTTTATAAAGATAAATGATTTGTCTTCTCACACTCATACATATTCTAAGAAACAAATATAGGGACACAGTAAGAGACACCCAAGTCCCAGCACTGGAGAAGGGCAGGGAGGAGCATCAGGAGTTCAAGACCATCAGCAGTTACATAGCAAGCTGGAGGCCAACCTGGACTCCATGAGACCTTATACATACAACACAAGAGCCCAGTGTGGACAGGGTTCAGAGCAGATTTAAAGCCAGGGTAACTGGAAGGTACGGGACATGGGTAGACATGAGTAGGTAGTAACGTAATGAAAAGTCAAAGCCAGGCAGTGGTGGCGCATGCCTTTAGTCCTAGCACTTGGGAAGCAGAGGCAGGCAGATTTCAGGTCCTGGTGACTCTCAGACCTGTCCCTGCCTGGCTGCAGCAGAGCTCTTTGCTGCCCTGGCCCCTCATGTTGTCTGAACACAGAAAACAGCTGTGAGGCAGGATGGAGAACCAGCATGGCTGACACACTGACACTGTCTCTTCTCCCACAAGCCAGCAGACTAAAGCCTGAACCCCAGCCTGGTGAGTGCCTGTCATCCCAAGGGGCATCTGAGGGACTGCTGGGAAGTTTATTATGAGAGGGAAGCAAGGGAGAGAGAGAGATGATTCAGCCAGATAAACATTCCACATGGGTAGGAAGACCCTAGTTCGATGGATCAGGAGCTCGCCCAGTACATCCCAGGGATGTGGCAGGAAGTTGCAATCCCAGCCCCGAACAAGCTTGAGACAGGCAGAGTCATGGGTTGGCTTTCCATGTAGTCTAGCCTAATAGGTGAGTTGCAGTCCAATGAAAGATCATGTCTTTAAAAACTAGGTGGATTATTCATGTGTTAAATCATGGTCATTATTATCTAAATTAATTTTATGTGAAGATTTCTAATTATATATTAATAGATAAACAATAGTGTGTGTTATTGAAATAGCTCAATGGGAATGGAGCCTGCTGCCTAGTCCAATGACCTGGGTGGGATTCCTGAGGACCCAAATGGTACACAGAGAAAACTGACTCTAAACAATAGTTCTCTGCCGCTTAGGTCAACCTACAGTCTCCTGGTGAGATATCATGTCTAACAGACCAGGATCTCTCACCAGGGAGTGAGTTTACATCAAATAACTATTGGTGACCACACATCAGCACTCCACCCCTTCCATGTCTGCTCTCTGGGAATCAGAGCTCATGACTGCAGGATTCTGCTGTGAAACATCACCATTCTTGGATAGATATAAGAAGATAACCCCCACTTCTGCCATGTGGGCTCCGATACCCTCTCCTCAGAACCCAGGTCATCCTGTGTGTCTCTGGTCCTGAGAGCCTGACTGTGCTGTTCTCTGTCAGCTCATGGAGTTATTGACACTTTTAATAAAGGTCTTACTCCCAGCCATCCATCTCAGCATCTCTCTAGAACCCCTGCACCTTCTGCCCATATGACACCTCTTAGAGAGTTGCACATTGTGTCCAGGATGCAGGTCACAAGGAAAAAATGCAAGGACCGTGGTCCAAATTGATAACCACAACCTGAGAATTGGGGTTCCCCTCTCTCTTATTCCTGAGATGCTGCCATCTCGTCCAGAGCCCGACTCCTCCATTGCTTCACATTCAGTGACACACCATGGCTTGCTTGGGTCCCATGTTGGGCTTCCTTTCCTCACAAGTCCAACTATATGCTGTCACTTTTTCACTTTATGCCATGCTGATATTCTGTCCTCAGGGATCTCTCCTAGGACAGAACTTTTGTCTCAAGTCCAGTCTGTCTTAACATTTGATAGTCAGCAGATGAGGTCATCTTCTAACAAAAAGCCTGTGAGAACACAAGAAACCATCTAGAATGCCACATGAAGAGTGAAACTGGGCTTCTCTTGTAACCAGAAGAGGTGCCTGGCCATTCTTGACAGAGCTCTACCAAACACAGTTAGTCAGCTGCAGAGATGCACAGATGCAGCTCCAGTCCGCCAATCACAAGCCTCAAATGAGTGTCATTCATGTGCCTTTCCTGGGTAACTGGGAAAATACCACAAACCCATGAGACAAGGTCAAGATCATTGGAATCATGGAGAAGTCACCAAAGCTTCTTTGTGGCTAAAGTGGGGTGTCCCAGAGCAGCTGTGAGGTGTCTGCTGTGGTTATGACTGCGTCCAATCCTCCTGAGGCTGATCTCAGCAGGTCTCAGGGTCATAGTGACCTTGGGAGCTGGGGTGGGGTTTCCTCTGAGCATCTCTGAAGTGTTCACACAGCAGGATGCCATGATGGTGGTCTGTCCAGTCATCTAAAAAATTCTATTTGTCAGCTTCAAGCCACAGGTGGCTACACACAGAGAAAGAACCTTGATTTAGTTGCTCAAATGGTTATGTGATTTCCCAGTCCTTCTCCATTTTTCATAAGGGAAAAAACAGAGAGAGGCCCACAGAAAAGACTTACACAGAGCCAACATTCTCAACATCACCTAGGTACATGAGTCCCATTCGAATAAACTTAGGCAGACTGTGTCTCTGATCACCCAAAAGGGAACATTATGGTCCAACTGGAGAGCAGACATTGGCTTCTGCCCTGGATACCAGTGTTTGGGTTGTGTGTTCCCTGAACTGAGCTGGTCAGTAAGACAAACTGCCAGAGGAAATTGGGCATCATAGCATGCCTGTCACCCCAACTATTGACAGGCAGCAATGGGAAGATTATCAGTTGGGGCACTGGTTCTCAACCTGTGGGTCACCACCTCTTTGAGGGTAGAAAGACCCTATCACAGGAGTCACTTATCAGATATCTTGCATTTCAGGTGTTTATATTATGATAGTAACAGTTGCAAAATCACAGACATGAAATACCAATGACGTAATTTTATGGTAGGAGTCACCCAACATGAGGAAATACTGTCCTAGCATTACAAAGCTTGAGAACCAATGAAAGGGATGGAACTCTAAGTACCTCTTGAGTTTGAGGCCACCCTGGGTTATATGAGACTTTGTCTTGAAACCAACAGCAAGGCTAACCAAAACTCCAAATGGTACAGATAGGTCATGGAGAAAGGTAATCTGTTTGTTCCGTTTCGGTTGCAGATGGAGAACTTGAAGATGATACCAGTTTCCTCTTCAGATTTACATAAAAATTGTGATTATCAATACTTTAGGGTTTTTTTTCTTGTTTCTATTTTTGTTTTTGAGAAAGGGGTCTCTCTAGTATATAGATCTGACTGTCCTAAACCTTGCTTTGTCAACCAAGACAGGCCTCAAATTCAGAGATTCCTCTACTGCTACATCCTACAAAATTCGATAAAATGTTCCACCACCATGCCAGACTTATTAGTAATTTTCAGTTTTTGGTTTTGTAGGCCTTTTGTTTTGTTTTTAAGCTACATAGCTAACACTAACACAGTGAGAAGTGAACGTTTCTCTGTTTCTATGACCACAAACTCAATGATTTATGTATATGTCCTTGGCTATCAGCAGAAGTTGACAGACCTCATAACTAAGCTGGTCCCCCAATCCCACTCACTTTAAGACACAGTATCATGTCTCTTTCTGGTGACTTTTCTGGTCAGGGGTGCTTGGGTGCTCATGCTGAGGCTGGGCACCAGATGAGGAAGATGAAGATGATGATGTCATCCTAGGGAGAAACACGAGGTCAGACGGCAGCAGGGCAACTGTGCTATTGTAAAGCTGCAGCGGCAGCCTGAACATCCTGTTGGCACCACCAGCTGGCGTCCTTCCACCACCCTCTCTAGCATCTCCTCCACTCTACCCAGGCCACAGTCTGGGTGGGGTATTTTGAAGTTCCATCTGGGGTTTGTGTGTTATCACTAGGAAGAGAAATCAATGAGTGTGTAGGTAGGTGCTGTGACAGAAAAGGAGAAGAGGGGGATACTTTTCATCTATGAGGTTATTTGCTGGGTCAGGGCCCACAGAGCCTGCAGTATGTCTTACTTGAGGGGTGTTTCTGGAATGGGAGGGTTCAGAGAGAAATAGGAAGCTTGAGCATGTTTTCTCTCACCACTGTCATAGGATAACATGGTTGGGTATAAAATCTGAATGCTGTGGACACTGTCAGGAACTGGAGTCTGAAGAGTCTCTGAGCCTGGTCTAAGGGAGGCCGTGTTTACTGAGGATAAAGACTGGGTAAAGTTGTGGTAGATGATCAGCTGCTAAAGATGCCTTGAATGGTCTCTCTCTCTCTCTCTCTCTCTCTCTCTCTCTCTCTCTCTCTCTCTCTCTCTCTCTCTCGGTGCATTTGTATGCAAGTAAGTGTGTGCTCAGATATGTGGAGTCTGGAGTTCAACCTCAGGCATAATGATTAAGGACACCATCCAACTTGATGACCAACTTTGGTTTTTTTGGTTGGTCTCTTGGTATTTTGATATGTGGGGTTTTTTTGTTTGTTTGTTTTGATTTGGTTTCCTTTGGTTTTCGTTTTTGTTGTTGTTTGCTATGGGTGGTTGGGTTTTCTTGTTTTCTTTTGGTTTGTTTGTTTTGTTTCATTTTTGAGGCATATATTTACTATGTAGTAGTTGCTATCCTGAAACTGGATATACAGATCAGACTAGCTTCAAAGTCAGAGATGCATTTGTCTCTTCCCACACAAGGGTCCCCATAGGAATTCAGTTGAGTCCAAAACATGAAACTAGAACAGAGCTCATGATCTGGGATTAAGGAGCCAGCAGGTGGCAGCAGTGGAGCAGGGCCCAAAGGCAGCTGGGCTCCTGTAGAATGCACCAGAGTCTGTTGTGTAAAAATGCTGGGATCCATATAGCAGTCTTATGCAAGTACAGCCCCTTTCTGGGTGAGTTAACAATCGAGTCACCATTAACACAAAGACCTCAGGCAATAAGGTAAATGCAGATGAAATCTGGAGATGAGTATTCATGACTAGGAGGGCATCCTTGCAGACATCACTGCTGATATAAATGTGGTTCATCTGGTGGAGTGCTTACTTGCCTGGCAGGCACAGAACCAAAGGCTTTATGTCCAACAGGAGATAAGGGGACATGATAGTGCACACCTGTAAATTCAGCTCAAGGGAGAACAAGACAGGAGTATCTATGGTTCTTCATGGTCATGGTCATCCTTGGCTACATGAGAAGTTCAAGGACCAGCTTGGGCTACTTGAGATAAAATTTAAACACACACACACACACACACACACACACACACACACACAGGGAGAGAGAGAGGGGGGGGAGAGAGAGAGAGAGAGAGAGAGAGAGAGAGAGAGAGAGAGAGAGAGAGAAACAAAAAGCTCATTCTGACAAGTACCATATCCCTAGTCCATGTCCTGACTGACCTTCCATGTGGCACCAACTCGTCCCAAAGGTTCTGTGCCTCTGTATATCCAAGGGTACTATGGATACAGAAGTCTGTTCTTGTGCAGCTGGCAGTGAGGACATGACAGTTTGTGTCTGGCTCAGGTCAAGGGATGTGAGGACCATGGGGACTGTAAAGAAGGCAGAGAAGCAGATGAGAGAGAGGGCAGGCTGTGTAGCCAGCTGCAGGGAAGTGTGGACAAGGTGGCCAATGCTAGGAAAGCTAAGGAAGTGTGAAGATGCCTCTGCACATGTCACTCAGGAAGAATGATGTTACTTCCTCTGATATAATCATGTCTTCCTGCCATTCAGGGAACTGATGATTGTGGGAGGGGTGGAGATAGAAAGGCTCCTTTAAAAACTGGAGTAGCAAGAGTCCCTGCCCAGCCAGAGACCCTCGAGCCATCAGGAGCCCACCTGTGCTGGGAACATAGCCCTGGTGCTGGACCTGATCCCACACAGCCCACACCCCAGTTGTAGCTCAAATCCCCAGGTCTACTGACACATCTGGGATCACAGGATCACACCATTGCAGGTTTATGGGGAGGAAAGGGTCCTGTAGAGACAGGGAGGCCAGATAACACCAGAGATAACCATATGGAAAGATGTAATCATAAGGACGTAAGCAATAGAAATCAATTTGACTTGCAACATCAGAACTCAGTTCTCCCACCACAGCAAGTCCTGGGTACTCCAACACACTTATAAAGCAAGATTAAAATCTAAACTCTCGGTGGGACACCTGCCCTGCAGAGGGACCCGCACTGGGAGAGAGCTCACCCACACCTGGAGAGAGTGCACCAGCCTCCCCTTAGCGACCTCTGCTCCGGGGATTGACTACACTGACCCTTCAAGTACACAGGGATTCCCCAATATAACATTGCTTGGGAAACAGCCTGCTGGGCTTCCATCTGCGCCCAAGAGCAGGGCAGATCTGTGGTCGTCTGGGAGCCAGCTCTGCTGTGGAACATCTGCCCTGCAGAATGATCTGCGCAGAGAGGGTGCACAGTGCACTCGGCCATCTTTGTTCTGGGAACAGAACATTTGGGACCTCCAAGCACAGGGATAACAAAGCATAGCATCGCTTGGGACTCAGCCAGGTGTGTGCTCCCTGCACCCAAGAGCTGGGCAGTTCTGTGGTCACCTACGTGCCAGCTCAAGTCATCAAAAAAGACACAGAAGGACACTACATACTGATCAAAGGAAAAATCCACCATCAAGAACTCTCAATTCTGAATATCTATGCTCCAAATGCAAGGGCACCCTCATTTGTAAAAGAAACTTTACTAAAGCTCAAAGCACACATCGCACCTCACACAATAATAGTGGGTGACTTCAACACCCCGCTCTCTGAAATGGATCGTTCAGGAAAGCAGAAAATAAACAGAGACACAGTGAATCTAATTGAAGCCTTGGACCAAATGGGACTAACAGATATATATAGAACATTTCAACCTAGAGCAAAAGAATACACCTTCTTCTCAGCTCCTCATGGTACCTTCTCCAAAATCGACCATATAATTGGTCACAAATCAGAACTCAACAGATATAAGAAGATAGAACTAATCCCATGCCTCCTATCAGATCACTGTGGAATAAGGGTGGTCTTCAATGGCAACAAAAACAAAAGAAAACCCACATACACATGGAGGCTGAACAATGCTCTACTCAATGATAACTTGGTCAAGGAGGAAATAAAGAAAGAAATCAAAGACTTTTTAAAATTTAATGAAAATGAAGGCACAACATACCCTAATTTATGGGACACAATAAAAGCGGTGCTAAGAGGAAAATTCATAGCCCTGAGTGCCTCCAAAAAGAAACGGGAGACAGCATACACTAGCAGCTTAATGGCACACCTGAAAGCCCTGGAACAAAAAGAAGCAAATATACCCAAGAGGAGTAGAAGGCAGGAAATCACCAAACTCAGGGCTGAAATCAATCAAGTAGAAATAAATAAAACCATACAAAGAATCAACAAAACGAGGAGTTGGTTCTTTGAGAAAATCAACAAGATAGATAAACCCTTAGTCAGACTAGCCAGAGGGCACAGAGACAGTATCCAAATTAACAAAATCAGAAATGAAAAGTGAGATAAAACAACAGAAACTGAGGAAATTAAAAAAATCATCAGATCCTACTACAAAAGCCTGTATTAAACACAACTAGAAAATCTCGAGGAAATGGACAATTTCATAGACAGATACCAAATACCAAAATTTCATCAGGATCAAATAGACCATCTAAACCGTCCTATAACCCCTGAAGAAATAGAAGTGTTCATTGGAAGTCTTCCAACCAAAAAAAGCACAGGTCCAGATGGTTTTAGTGCAGAATTCTATCAGACCTTCAAAGAAGACCTAACACCAATACTCTTCAAACTATTCCACAAAATAGAAACAGAAGGAACACTACCCAACTCGTTCTATGAATCTACAATTACACTGATTCCAAAATCACACAAAGATCCGAAAAAGAAAGAGAATCTTAGACCAATTTCTCATGAATATTGATGCAAAAATGCTCAATAAAATTCTTGCCAACAGAATCCAAGAATACATCAAAATGATCATTCACCATGATCAAGTAGGTTTCATCCCAGGGACGCAGGAATGGTTCAATATAAGGAAGTCCATCAATGTAATCCATTACATAAACAATCTCAAAGAAAAAAACCACATGGTCATTTCATTAGATGCTGAAAAAGCATTTGACAAAATACAGCATCCTTTCTTGTTAAAGGTCTTGGAAAGGTCAGGAATTCAAGGCCCATATCTAAACATAGTAAAAGCCATTTACAGCAAACTGGTAGCCAACATCAATCTAAATGGAGAGAAAATTGAAGCAATCCCACTAAAATCAGTGACTAGACAAGGCTGCCCTCTCTCTCCATATCTTTTCAATATAGTACTTGAAGTTCTAGCTATAGCAATTAGACAACAAACGGAGGTCAAAGGGATTCAAATTGGAAAGTAAGAAATCAAACTATCACTATTTGCAGACGATATGATAGTATACTTAAGTGACCCAAAGAACTCCACCAGAGAACTCCTACAGCTGATAAACAACTTCAGCTAAGTGGCTGGATATAAAATCAACTCAAGCAAGTCAGTAGCCTTCCTATACTCAAAGCATAAGCAGGCTGAGAAAGAAGTAAGACAAATGATACCCTTCACGATAGCCACAAACCATATAAAGTATCTTGGTGTGACTCTAACCAAACAAGTGAAAGATCTGTATGACAGTAACTTCAAGTCTCTGAAGAAAGAAATCGAAGAAGACCTCAGAAGATGGAATAATCTTCCATTCTCATTGATTGGCAGGATTAATATAGCAAAAATGGCCATCTTGCCAAAAGCAATCTACAGTTTCAATGCAATCCACATTAAAATCCCAACTCAATTCTTCATAGAGTTAGAAAGAGCAATTCTCAAATTCATCTGGAATAACAAAAAACCCAGGATAGCTAAAACTATTCTCTACAGTAAAAGAACTTCTGGGGGAATCAGTATCCCGGACCTCAAGCAGTACTACAGAGCAATAGTGTTAAAAACTGCATGGTATTGGTACAGTGACAGGAAGGCAGATCAATTGAATAGAATTGAAGACCCAGAAATGAACCCACACACCTATGGTCACTTGATCTTTGACAAAGGAGCTACAACCATCCAGTGGAAAAAAGATAGCCTTACAACAAATGGTGCTGGTTCAACTGGAGGTCAGCATGCAGAAGAATGAAAATCTGTCCATTCTTATCTCCTTGTACTAAGCTGAAGTCCAAGTGAATCAAGGACTGCCGTATAAAACCAGACACACTGAAATTAATAGAAAAGAAACTGGGGAAGAGCCCTGAGCACATGGGCACATGAGAATATTTCCTGAACAGAACACCAATAGCTTATGCTCTAAGATCAAGAATTGACAAATGGAACCTCATAAAATTACAAAGTTTCTGTAAAGCAAAGGAAACTGTCAAAAGGACAAAACGCAACCAACAAATTGGGAAAAGATCTTTACCAACCCTACATTCCACATAGGGCTAATATCCAAGGTATACAAAGAACTCAAGAAGTTAGACTCCAGAGAGTCAAATAACCCTATTATAAAATGGGGTACAGAGCTAAACAAAATATTTTCACCTGAGGAATATCAAATGGCTGAGAAGCACCTAAAGAAATGTTCAACATGCTTAGTCATTAGGGAAATGCAAATCAAAACAACCCTGAGATTTCACCTCACACCAGTCAGAATGGCTAAGATCAAAAACACAGGAGACAGCAGGTTTTGGCGAGGATGTGGAGAAAAAGGAACACTCCTCCACTGCTGGTGGGATTGCAAGCTGGTGCAACCACTCTGGAAATCAGTCTGGCTGTTCCTCAGAAAACTGGGCAGGACCCTGTTATACCACTCCTGGGCATATACCCAGAGGATTCTCCAGCATTTAATAAGTAAGCATGCCCCACTATGTTCATAGCAGCCTTATTTATAATAGCCAGAAGCTGGAAAGAACCCAGATGTCCCTCAACGGATACAGAAAATCAATGGATACAGAAAATATGGTATATTTACACTATGGAATACTACTCAGCTATTAAAAATAATGAATTCATGAAATTCTTAGGCAAGTGTGTGAAACTGGAGAATGTCATCCTGTGTGAGGTAACCCAGTCACAAAAGAACACACATAGTATGCACCCATTGATCAGCATATATTAGCCCAGAAGCTCGGAATACCCAAGACACAATTCACATATCATTAGATATCCGAGAAGATGGAAGGAGAGGCCTCTGGTCCTGGAAAGGTTCAATACATCAGTGTAGGGGAATACCAGGACAGGGAAGTGGGAAGAGATTGATTGGGTAACATGGGGAGGGAGGAGGGCTTATGGGACTTTCAGGGAGGGGGGATACAGGAAAGGGGAAATCATTTGAAATGTAAATAAAGAATATATCTAATAAAAAAATTCACAACTTACTTTTCTAACCTTGTGTTTTCCACTTAGAATAATCAGAACAAGTGAAAAAAAATATCCATTTAAATACAAAAAAATCATTAGCCTTCCTCTACTAAAAGGATAAAAGGGCTGAGAATGAAATTAGGGAAACAACACCCTTCACAATAGTCACAAATAATAAAAAATATCTTGGTGTGACTCTAACCAAGCAAGTGAAAGATCTGTATGACAAGAACTTCAAATCTCTGAAGAAACAAATCCCTGAAGAAGACCTTGGAAGATGGAAAGATCTCCCATGCTCATGGATTGGTTGAATTAATATTGTAAAAATGGCCATCTTACTGAAAGCAATCTACAGATTTAATTCAATCCCCATCCAAATTCTAACTTAATTCTTCATAGAGTTAGAAAGAGCAACTCTCAAATTCATTAGGAATAACAAAAAACCTAGAATAGCGAAAATTATTTTCAACAACAAAAGAACTTCTTAGGGAAGCACCATCCCTGACCTCAAGCTATATTATAGTGCAATATTGATTAAAAATGCATGGTAGTGCTCACTTTGGCAGCACATATACTAAAATTGGAACAATACAGAGAAGATTAGCATGGCCCCTACATAAGGATGACATACAAAACTGCATGGTATTGGTACAGAGAGAGGCAAGTAGATCAATGTAATAGAATTGAAGACCCAGAAATAAACCTACACACCTATGGTCACTTGATCTTTGACAAAGAGGTTAAATCCCTCCAATGAAAAAAAAAGACAGCATTTTCAATAAATGATGTCATTTCAACTGGTGGTCTACATGTAGAAGAATGCAAATCGATCCATTATTATCTCCTTGTACAAAGCTCATGTTCAAGTGGATCAAGGACCTTCACATAAAACCAGATACAATGAATTTATAGAAGAGAAAGTAGGGAAGAGCCTTGAATACTTGGGCACAGGGGAAATTTTCCTGAACAGAACACCAATGGCTTATGCTCTAAGATCAAGAATTGACAAATGAGATGTCATAAAATTGCAAAGCTTCCATAAGGCAAAGCACACTGTCAATAGGACAAAACAGCAACCAACAGATTGGGAAAAGATCTTTACCAATTCTACATAGGGATAATATCCAAAATATACAAAGAACTCAAGAAGTTAGACTTCAGAGAACCAAATAACCCTATTAAAAATGGGGTACAGAGCTAAATGAATAATCCTCAAGTGAGGGATATCAAATGGCTGAGAAGCACCTAAAGGAATCTTCAACATCCTTAGTCATTAGGGAAATGCAACTCAAAATGACCCTGAGATTTCACCTCACACCAGTTAGAATGGCTAAGCTAAAAAATGTAGGTGACAGTAGATGCTGTCGAGGATGTGTAGAATGAGGAGCACTCCTCCATTGTTGGTAGACTGCAAACTGGTAAAACCACTTTGGAAATCAGTATGGTGATTTCTGAGAAAATTGGAAATATTCCTACCTGAAGACCCAGCTATACCACTCCTAGGCATATACCCAAAAGATGATCTAACACATAACAAGGGCACACACTCCACTCTGTTCATAGCAGCCTTATTTATAATAGCCAGAACGTGGAAACAATCCCTTAACATAGGAATAGATCCAGTAAATGTGGTACATATACACAATGGAGTACTATGCAGCAATTAAAAACAATGGCTATCTGAAATTTGCAGGAAAATGGATGGAACTAGAAAATATCTTCCTGAGTGAGGTAACCCAACTACAAAAGAACACACATGATATGTACTCACTAATAAGCATTTATTAGCCCCAAAGCTCACAATGCCAATGATACAACCCAGAGACCATATGGAGCATAGAAGGAAGGAAGATCAGGGTGTGAATGCTTCAGTCCTGCATTAAGGTGGGAGGCGAAGGGAGAGGGGGACAGGGGAGGAAGAAAGGAGGGAGAGGAAATAAGGGTGGCAGTATCAGAAACTCAAGGAGATGTGAAAGAGGTATAGAGGGTCAGGAAATTGAACAAAACTATGTAGCAGGGGGGATGAGGAACTGGGGATAGCCACTGGAGGGTCCCAGACACCAGGGAAACATGAGGCTCCCAGGACCCAATGGGGAAGACTTTAGCTGAAATGTGCAGGGAAGGGGGAGATAGAACCTGTTGAGACTGTTGGAGGTGTCCAGTAGATAGGCACGGCCCCTGGTGGAGGGATGAGGCCACTCACCCATCTCAAAGTTTTTAACTCAGAAATGTTCCTGTCCAAAGGAAAAGCAGGGACAAAAAAAAGGAACAGAGACTGAAGGAAGGGCCAAGCAGGAACTGCTCCACCATCATGCCCACCATGTCTACAGACACCAAACCCAACACTGTTGCTGTGGTCAAGAGGCACTTGCTGACAGGAACCTAGTGTGGACGTTACTGGGGAGGTCCAGTCATCAACTGACCAATGCAAGTGTAAATGCTTGGAACCAACCATCAGACTGAGCTCAGGGAACCTGGTGGGGGAGCTGGCAGGTAGACTGGAGGAGCAGAAGGGGATTGCAACCCCACTGGAAGGAGGGCATAGGCTGGCCTGAGACCCACGTCTCCCAGAGTTTAGACCACCAACCAAGGAGTGTACCTAGAGGGATCCATAGCTCCAGACACATATGTAGCAGAGGATGGTCTTGCCTGACAGCAACTGGAGGGGAGGCCCTTTGTCCCGGGGAGGTTTGATGCCCCAGTGTACGGGTATGCTGGTGTAGTGGGGTGGGAGAGTGTGGGTGAGTGAGGGAGCACTCTCATACAGACAAAGGGGAGGGAAGAGGGTCAATGTGGGATGGGGGTGGTGGAGATGTAACCAGGAATTGGGATATCATGGGATTGGAGGTTGGTGGAGGGTGTAACCGGGGAGTGGGATATCATTTGAGATGTGAACAAATGGAATAATAACTAACTACTGGAGTATCTTCAGACTCACTGTCCAAGCAACACAGGGAAGTTGGAGTCTGGCATCAGGGAGCAAGCCAAGGTAGAGAGAGTCCATCAAGCCTTGGTTCTGCCTGGACTCTGTGAAGGGTCTCTGAATGGCGAGAAAATGCCAAAGACCAGAGTGGGAAAAGGGAGGGAAATGCAGAGTGAGTGGCAGGGGGCCACTGTGCTAGGACCAGGTACCGAATGGGTTCTCTCATCACCACCTTCCTCATTATGTCTGAAGTGGTTTAGAGACTGACAACTTCATTATGTTAGATTATTAGAGAGAAATCTAGACAACCAGCACTGTGTGAAACATAAACAGATTGAGGAGAGGGAGGTAAGGAATGGAGAAAATACAGAGGAAACAGATTACACGCTCCTTAGGAAATGGAAAAGAGTAGACAAGGCAGAAGGTCAAGGTGGAAGAGAGGAGCCCTGCCTGTGGAGCACCTGGTCAAGTCTCCCAGACAATAATGGGGGCTGAGGTGAAGGGGCCAACCTTCTGACAGTGACCACAATATGGGAAAAGAAGCCAAATCATTAATGGAAGTTGCTGGTCACAAGGAGATGGAGATTCGGAGAGCCTGTCTCCACACAGTCCTCCTTAAGCAGGCCTGGGGATCTGTCTCACTTTACCCTGATTCTCTCTGGACTCCTGAGCACCCCAGTGTTGCCCCATAAGGCATCCTCTCCTACCTGTAGACTTTGGTGGTTTCATTACCTGGTGGGACACTGGCCATAACTTAGATCCTGCTTCTTTTACTGTCGGCAGCATGTCTATAAACTGGTGAGTGGTGAGAACCTTACTAGCAGGGACTTAACCACAGGAGGGGCCAGTGAGGCTAGGAAGAGAGGGCTATCATGTGGACAGGTGTCAGGTAGAGGGGATAGCCAAGCCTCTCTGCCCCAAGAAAGAGCTAATATCACAGAGGGAGCCCAACCCAGCCCTTCCCCATCTTTCCTGTCACACCAGCCATTGGGACAGTCCTGCCCTGTGTCTCACCCCTGCCTGGGGATGAAGGTCCAGCATGCCCTGGGTTGTCCTTTCCATCCCTGTAGTGGCTTATGATTGTTCTCATTTTTCCCAGGAAACTCATCAAGATACAACAGAGAAAATGATCTTGTCAACCAACTCTCTCTCTCTGGAGTCCAGGGCAGCTCCATCAAGATCGCCTTCTCCTTCTTCCCCTGGAAGCTGGCAAAGGATGCACAGATGAGGCTAGCCTGGAGATGGAAGCACCTCCATGGAGAATTCATCTACAAATCCACTCTGCCTTTCATACATGAGCACTTCAAGGACCAGGCTCATCCTGAACTGGACGCAAGGTCTGGAGTCCTCAGAACCCTGAACTTGGAGGAGACTGACCAGGTCCCATACTTCTGCCATGTTTTTCTGCAAACAACAGAAGGCAGGATGTTTTGGCAGTCTGTTCCTGGGATTCAACTCACCATCATCCATGGTGAATCCCCAAGGCTCAGAATTTGATGTCTGTGGCTTTCTTGTCCTCTACATGTCACCTCAGGCTTCACAACTCTGACCTTCCTTTCATATTCCTTTCCCTTGGCTCTTTCCACACCTCTGCCAACAGCATCTTTCCTTGAAGTTGTGACAAGTCTTTGCCGCCTTCTCTGCCCTGGTCTGTCATTCTCTGCTCAGAGGGAACCACACCCCACTCTGGGCTTCAACATCTGTCCTACCATCTATCTCACTCCCTTATTGTTCCAAATGTAACACTACTGTCCCACCCACTTTCACCCATGACCTTGGTGTGGGTGAACTTGTCCAGGATGGAGCTGACTCTCTCCATCCTGTGGCAGGGCTCCACTTGGTCTGTATATGCAGCATCTCCACACAGCTCTAACCTCAGCTCAGAACATGTAGTGGGAGCCATTGCATTTTCTGGTGTCGTCTGGTCTAAGTGTAACTGCCACATGTCACCACAGTCCCTCATTTCCCCTCATAGCTCCTTAGGCTCTTCAGTAATTAGAAAATGAATAAGAAAATGTCCTCATTTTCATGATGTGGCTACTCTGTCTTCTGATCCCTCTAGGCCCTCTGAGGCAGAAGTAACTGCAGTCCCCTGGACTGGGAGCCCTGAGGCCCAGTGTGGTCACTGTGTGTTCCTGCACATGGCCCTACAGCAGTGGGGATTCTGTGTGGCTGCACTCTTTCTTATGACCTTGCTCTGTGGGTTTTCTATTTTTTTTAACTTTACTAGTTTTTTTTCATTCTTCTTGCTTGCTTTAATTTACTTATTTATTTGTTTATTTGTTTACTGTTTACTTTATGTCAGTGTATTAGCATTCAGCCCTGGCTGTCCTAATACTGACTACTTATACCCAACAGGACTTGACTCACAGCAATTTCTCTTGCCTCTGTCTCCTATGTGTGGACATTAGAGCATGTGCCATCACATCCTGAGGTGGCTCCTGACTGTATACAGTCACCCTATGGGAGGATGCCCACAGCACAGTTATCTGTGCAGGCCACAGCTGCCATGTTGACCTGAGGTAAAGTGAGAGAGCAGCTGCCCTCTCAGGGCAGAGAGAAGAGCCGGTTCATGTCTGTGTCTAGCTCAGTGCTTCTCTACCTTCCTAGTGCTCAAATCCTTTATACAGTACCTCATGGGGATGCACATGCATAAAATTCTCTCATTGCTACTTTGTAACTTTATTTTTCCTACTGATATGAATCACAATGTAAATACCTGATATGAGGGATACCGGATATGTAATCCGTGTGAGGTGGATAGGTGCACAGATTGAGAACTACTGCTCTACAATTTGCAAACATGTAAAGGTTGGGGAAATTATCCTTAGTGATGTTTGTAAAGCAAAGGAATGCATTCTGCCCTGGAGTGAGTTGTACACATATGGCTAAATTGCATTTTTTCTGTTACACATTTTGGTATATTCAGTTCAGTGTTTGTGAACATGTTGGTCTGTTAAGTGAGCTCTCTCTCTCTCTCTCTCTCTCTCTCTCTCTCTCTCTCTCTCTCTCTCTCTCCCTCTCCCTCTCTCTCTCTCTGTCTCTCTCTCTGTATGTGTATGTGTATTGTGTGTACACATTTGTACATGCATGTAGAGGTCAGAGGAAAGCCTAATACATCATCCACCTTACTTCTGGGGACAGATTCTCTCACTGGCTCCAAATTTCCCATGACACTAGTTTGGGAATGTATGACTAAAATGGAAATTAAGAGCACAGTGTGTAATAGACTCACAAAGAAAGGAAATGTGGACGGAGAACCTAAAATCTGATGGAGGTAAAAGATTTGGACACTAAAACCAAGCACTATAGAGCAAGGTTACAAACATCCAGTGAGGGGCTCAGTTGACATGTTTGCTCCACTAACACTGGAACATGGGCTCCATCCTCAGGAAGCACATACACTGTCAGACACTGGGACGGGCTGACTCACTAGGATCCCTGGGTCACTGTGCTGCTAGCCTTAGCCAGTGGGTGGGGGAAAGCCAAAGGCAGAGCTGTCTCAAGAACAATGGTGGAGTGCTCTTGAAGAACAACGTCCAAGGTTGTATTGTACCATTCACATGTGTGTGCACACATCCACACACACATAGACACACATGCTACCCAAAATTAAATTGAAAAATTAAGGAAATAGTAAAAACTGTAAAGATGTTCATAGAATAGAAAATTTTATACAGTAAGTCCTTACAACACACACACACACACACACCCTTAAAATTCAATGCAATCTCTATTCAATCCCAAATTGCAGTTTGTAAAGATAAATGATTTGCCTTCTCACACTCATACGTATGCTAAGAGACACAAATGGGGACACAGTGAGGGACACCAGAGTCCCAGCACTGGGGAAGGGCAGGGAGGAGCATCAGGAGCTCAAGGCCTTCAGCAGTTACATAGCAAGCTGGAGGCCAACCTGGGCTCCATGAGATCTTGAACACACAACACAAGAGCCCAGTGTAGACAGGGTTCAGAGCAGATTTAAAGCCAGGGTGACTGGAAGATATAGGACAAGGGCAGAGATGAGTAGGTAGTGACGTGTAATGGAAAGTCAAGAATGAAGATGTGAAATGTAGCCCTTGGGTTTCAGGAAGGCTCAGGCCTCCAATGGGGTTAGCAGCAACTGAGGTGTAAGAAAACTGCAGCCAGGAAGGCAGCAGGAGTCTGACTGGGATTCAAACCATGAGCTGACTCTGCAGGGAGAAGCAGCCTGCACTGAGAGGGAGAGCTAGAGAGCCGGAGTCCAGGGAGGCAAAAGGGAGACATGGTGAGTGCAGAGCAGAGAAGGCAGAGATGTGTCAAGAAGTAAGAGCAGGGGAAGGGGGAAAGCGAGACAAGACGTGGGTCAGTACACTAGTAGTCAATCCTCTGCCTTGCTCTGTGGTACAGAAGTCAGCTGACTACAGTCCTCGGGCCCTGGTGACTCTCAAACCTGTCCCTGCCTGGCTGCAGCAGAGCTCTATGCTGCCCTGGGCCCCTCATGTTGTCTGCACACAGAGAACAGCTGAGAGGCAGGATGGAGAACCAGCATGACTGACACACTGACACTGTCTCTTCTCCCATAGGCCAGCAGACTAAAGCCTGAACCCCAGCCTGGTGAGTGCCTGTCACCCCAAGGGGCAGCTGAGGGGCTGCTGGGAAGGTTATTATGAGAGGGAAGCAAGGGAGCCAGAGAGATGACTCAGTCAGAAAAGCATGGGACATGGGTAGGAGGACCTGAATTTGATGGACCTATAGGTTGCCCAGTATATGCCAGGGATGTGGCAGGAATGTGCCATCCCATCCTTGGTCAAGCAAGACACAGACAGAGTCATGGGTTGTCTGTCCACTTAGTCTAGAACAATTGGTTAGTTGTAGTCCAAAGAAACATAATTTTTTAAGAACTAGGGATAGTGCTCAAGGTAATATATCACACACATAACATTTTCTGAATTGATTTTATGTGACATATTTTAAATTACATATTAATGAACAAAAACCGGTGTGTGTCAAGGAGAAAGCTCAGTGGAAAGTGGAGTCTGCTTCCCAGCCCAGTGACCTGAGTGTAATTCCTGGGGACCCAAAGGTACACAGAGAAAACTGACTCTGGGCAATGGTCCCTCAGGCTCCCGGTGAGAAATCATCTCTCAGTCCCTGGCTAGCAGACCTACAGGTGGCAGGATCTCTCACCAGGGATGTGAATTTACATCTAAGTAGTTATTGGTGACCACACATCAGCATCCTACCCCCTTCCATGTCTGCTCTCTGGGAATCAGAGCTCATGGCTGCAGGATTCTGCTGTGAAACATCAACCTTTTTGGACAGATATAAGAAGATAACCCCCACTTCTGCCATGTGGGCTCTGATACTCTCTCCTTGGAACCCAGGTCGTCCTGTCTGTTTCTGGCCCTGAGAGTCTGACTGTGCTGTTCTCTGTCTGTTCATGGAGTTAGCACACTTTTAATAAATATCTTACTCCCAACAATCCATCTCTGCATCTCTCTTGAGGCACAACCCCCCTTGCCCCTCTTAGAAAGTTGCACATTGTGTCCAGAATGCAGGTCACAGGGAAAGATGAATGGGCCATGGTCACACTGATAACCACTGTCTCAGAATCAGGGTTCCTCTCTCCCTTAAATCCGATACACTGCCATCTCATCCACAGCTCTACCTTTCAATGCTCCACATCAGGTGACAGACCATGGCTTTCTTGGATCCCATGTTGGACTTCCTTTGCTCACACACCCAACTCTATGCAGTCAATTCCTCATTTCATGTCATTATAATATTCTGGCCTTTTTGGTCTTTCCTAGGACAAAATTTCTGCCCCATATCCAGTCTGTCTTAACATTTGGTAGTCAGCTGGTCAGTTTCTAACAGAAAGTTTGTGGGAACACAGGAAACCCCCTAAAGTGGTCAAGTAAAAGAAAACCAGGCTTCTGTTGTAGGCTGTGCTTGTGAATGCATCCAAGACTCCTGAACTCAGCAGCTCTCAGGGTCACAGTGATCTTGGGAGCTGGGATTCCATCCTCTGAGAATCTCTGAAGTGTTCACATAACAGGATACCATGATGGTGGTCTGTCTAGTCATCTAACGGATGCTGTGATGCTGGTCTGTTCATTTGTCAGGTTCATGGCACGGGCATCTGCCCACAGAGAAAAAGCCGTAATGCAATTGCTCAAATGGTCATGTGAATTCCGAGGTTCTTTCCCATTGTTCAAAGGGGAAAAGGCACAGAGATGCCCACAGCGAAGATTTACATAGAGCCAATAACCCCCGTTGAATACACTTGGGGAGACTGGATCTCTGCTATACCATAAGTGAGCATTATGGTCCAACTGGGGAGCAGACACTGGCTTCTGACATGGCTACCAGTGTTTGCAATGTGTGTTCCCCAGATTGAGCTGTCCAGTAAGAAAATGTTCCAGAGGAAATTGGGCATGCCTGTCATCCCAACTACTGGCAGGTAGTGACGGGAAGATGATCAATTAGAGCACTGGTTCTCAACCTGTGGGTCACCACCTCTTTGAGGGTAGAACTATCCTTTCACATGAATGTCATGTCAGATATCCTGCCTATCAGATGTTTATATTATGATCCTAACAGTAGATAAATCACAGATATGAAATAACAATGAAATAATTTTGTGATTGGAGTCACCCCCATTAGGAAATGATTTCACAGCATAAGGAAGGCTGAGAATCACTGAATTGGAGGCTATTCTTAGCACCTTTCTTGGTTTCCCCTCTGCAAACCTCCTATCCCATCCCTCCTTACCCTGCTTCTATATGGGTACTCCACTACCCACCACCCACTCCCACTTCACTGCCCTAGCATTCCTCTACATTGGGGCATCAAGCCTTCACAGGACCAAGGGCCTCCCCTCCCAGTGATGGCAGGTAAAGTCTATTCAGTTCCTTCAGTCCTTCCCCTAACTCCTCCATTGGGGTCCCTGTGTTCAGTCCGATTGTTGACTGAGAGCATCTCCATCTGTATTGGTCAGAATCTGGCAAAGACTCTCAGGAGACAGCTGTATCAGGCTCCTGTCAGCAAGCACTTCTTGGCATCTGCAATAATGTCTGGGTTTGGTACCTGCATGTGTTATGGATCCCCAGGCAGTCTATGGTTGGGTTTTCCTTCAGTCTCTGCTCCACTTTTTGTCCCTGTATTTTCTTTAGACAGGAGCAATTCTGGGTTAAAATTTTGGAGATGAGATGGTGGCCCCATCCCTCAACTGGTGGGCCATGCCTAACATCTGGACGTGATCCTGACAGGTTTTTCTTCCCCCTTGTTGGGTATTTCAGCTAATGTCATCACCGTGGGTTCCTGGGAGGCTTTTGCTTTCCTGGCATTTGTGACTTTCTGGTTGCTACCCCCAGTTCCCCATCTCCCATTGCTACACACCTCTGTTCAATTTCCTGACCCTCTGTACAACTCCTCCATCTCCTCCCATACCTGATTCTTCCCTCTCTTCTCTCCCCTTCTCTTCCCCCCAAGTCCCTTTCACCCTCTACTTCCCTTGATTATTTTATTCCTCCTTCTAAGTAGGACTGAAGTAGCCACTCTTTGGTCTTCCTTCCTCTTGAGCTTCATGTGGTTCATGAGTTGTATTCCATGCTCTCCTTGCGTTTGGAGCATAATTGTTTAGAATTGAGAGTACATCTTGGTAGACTTTTTCCTTTGATGAGTATGAAGTGTCCTTCCTTATCCTTTTTTTGATAACTTTTGGTTGAAAGTTGATTTTTTTCGATAATAGAATGGTTACTCCAGCTTGTTTCTTGGGACCATTTGTTTGGACAATTGTTTTCCAGTCCTTTACTCTGAGGTAATCTCTGTCTTTGACACTGAGGTGCATTTTCTGTATGCAGCAAAGTTCTGGGTCCTGTTTATGTATCCATCTGTTAGTTTTGGCCTTTTTTTATTGGGGAATTGAGCCCATTGATTTAGAGAGATATTAGGGACCAATAATTGTTGCTTCCTGTTATTTTTCTTCTTAGAGGTGAAATTATGTTTGTGTGGCTAACTTATTTTGGGTTTGTTGAAAGATTACTTTCTTGCTTTTTCTCGCGTGTAGTTTCCCTCCTTGTGTTGAATTTTTCCTTCTATTGTCCTTTGTAGGTCTGGATTTGTGGAAATATATTGTGTAAATTTGGTTTTGTCACAGAATATTTTGGCTTCTTCATCTATGGTATTTGAGAGTTTTGCTGGGTATAGTAGCCTTGGCTGGCATTTGTGTTCTCTTAGGGTCTCTGGGACATCTGCCCAGGATCGTCTAACTTTCATAGTTTCTGGTGAGAAGACTGGTGTAATTCTGATAAGTCTGCCTTACATGTTATTTGACCTTTTTCTCTTACTGCTTTTAATATTCTTTCTTTCTTTGGTGAATTTCATGTTTTGATTATTTTGTGAGGGAAAGAATTTCTTTTCTGGTCCAATCTATTTGGAGTTCTGTAGGCTTCTTGGATGTTCATGGACATCTCTTTCTTTAGGTTAGGGAAGTTTTCTTCTGTAATTTTGTTGAAGATATTTACTGGCCCTTTAAGATGGGAATCTTCACTCTCTTCTATACCTGTTATCCTTAGGTTTGGTCTTCTCATTGTGTCCTGGATTTCCTGGATGTTTTGAGTTAGGAGCTTTTTACATTTAGCATTTCATTGACTGTTGTGTCAATGTTTCCTATGGCAACTTCTGAGATTCTCTCTTCTATCTCTTGTATTCTGTTGGTGATGCTTGTATCAATGACTCCTGATCTCTTTCTTACGTTTTCTATGTCCAGAGTTGTCTCCCTTTCTGATTTCTTTATGGTTTCTATTTCCCTTTTTATATCCTGGATTTTTTTTTTATTTTCTAAGTTTTTTTATTTACATTCAAAATCATTTCCCCTTTCCCGTTTCCTCCCTCCCCGAAAGTCCCATAAGACCCTTCGCTCCCTCTTTTACCCATTCAACCCCCTCTCACTTCTCTGTCCTGGCATTCCCCTACATCCAGTCTTTCCAGGACCAGGGGTCTCTCCTTCCATCTTCTTGGAAATCTATTGATATGCGAATTGTGTCTAGGGTATTCCGAGATTCTGGGTTAATATCCCCTTATCAGTGATTGCATACCATGTGTGTTCTTTTGTGATTAGGTTAGCTCACTAAGGATGATATTTTCAAGTTCTGACCATTTGACTTGGAATTTCATGAATTCATTGTTTTTAATTGCAGAGTAGTATTCCATTGTGTAAATATACCACATCTTCTGAATCTATTCCTCCGTTGAGGGACATCTGGGTTCTTTTCAGCTTCTGGCTATTATAAATAAGGCTGCAATGAACATAGAGGAGCATGTGTCCTTATTGCATGGAGGTAAAGCCTCTGGGTAAATGCCCAGGAGTGGTATAGCCGGATCCTCTGGGAGTGTCATGCCCACGTTTCTGAGGAACCGCCAGACTGCTTTCCAGAGTGGTTGTACCAGCGTGCAATCCCACCAGCAGTGGAGGAGTGTTCCTCTTTCTCCACATCCTCGCCAACAACTGCTGTCTCCTGTGTTTTTCATCTTAACCATTCTGACTGGTGTGAGATGGAATCTCAGTGTTGTTTTGATTTGCATTTCCCTAATGAGTACGGATGATGAACATCTCTTTAGGTGCTTCTTAGCCATTTGATAATTTTCAGGTGAGAACTCTTTGTTTAGCTCTGTACCCCATTTTTTAATAGGGTTACTTGCCTTTCTGGAGTTTAACTTCTTGAGTTCTTTGTATATATTGGATATTATCCCTCTGTCAGATGTAGGGTTGATAAAGATCATTTCCCAGTTAGTTGGTTGCCACTTTGTATTTTTGTCAGTGTCTTTTGCCTTGCAGAAACTTTGTAGTGATCTGATAGGAGACATGGGATTAGTTTGATCTTCTTATATCTGTTGAGATCTGATTTGTGACCAATTATATGGTTGATTTTGGAGAAGGTACCATGAGGTGCTGAGAAGAAGGTGTATTCTTTTGTTCTAGGATGAAATGTTCTATATATATGTGTTAATTCCATTTGATCCAAGGCTTCAATTAGATTCACTGTGTTCCTGTTTATTTTCTGCTTTCCTGAACGATCCATTTCAGAGAGCGGGGTGTTGAAGTCACCCACTATTATTGTGTGAGTTGCTATGTGTGCTTTGAGCTTTAGTAAAGTTTCTTTTACAAATGAGGGTGCCCTTGCATTTGGAGCATAGATATTCAGAATTGAGAGTTCTTCTTGGTGAATTTTTCCATTGATCAGTATGTAGTGTCCGTCTGTGTCTTTTTTGATGACTTTAGGTTGAAAGTCAATTTTATCTGATATTAGGATGGCTACTCCGGTTTGTTCCCTGGGACCATTTGCTTGTAAAATTGTTTTCTTGCCTTTTACTGTATGGTAGTGTTTGTCTTTGACACTGAGGTGCGTTTCCTGCATGCAGCAAAATTCTGGGTCCTGTTTACGTATCTAGTCTGTTAGTCTATGTCTTTTTATTGGGGAATTAGACCATTGTTATTAAGAGAGATTAAGGAATAGTGATAATTGCCACCTGCCATTCTTGACGCTATCTTTATGTTTGAGTGGTTATGTACTTTCGGGTTTGATGCAAGAAGGTTACTATCTCGTTTTTTTCCAGGGAGTTGTTTCTCTCCTTGTATTGGCAGGTTCCACCTATTATCCTTTGCAGGGCTGGGTTTGTGGAAAGATATTGTGAAAATTAGGTTTTATCATGGAATATCTTGGTCTCTCCATCTGTGGTGACTGAGAGTTTTGCTGGGTAGAGTAGTCTAGGCTGGCATTTGTGCTCTCTAACTGTCTGTATGATATCTGCCCAGGATCTTCTGGCTTTCATAGTCTCTGGTGAGAAGTCTGATGTGATTTGGATAGGTCTTCCTTTGTATGTTACTTGGCCTTTTCTCTTACTGCTTTTAATATTCTTTCTTTGTTTAGTACATTTGGTGTTTTGATTATTATGTGACAGGAGGTATTTCTGTTCTGGTCCAGTCTGTTTGGAGTTCTGTAGGCTTCTTGTACGTTCATCGGCATCTCTCTCTTTAGGTTAGGGAAGTTTTCCTCCATAATTTTGTTGAAGATATTTACTGGCCCTTTAAGTTGCAAATCTTCACTCTCATCTATACCTATAATCCTTAGGTTTGGTCTTTTCAGTGTGTCCTGGATTTCCTGGATGTTTTGGGTTACACGTTTTTTGCATTTTGCATTTTCTTTGACTGTTGAGTCGATGCTTTCTATGGTATCTTCAGCACCTGAGATTCTTTCTTCCATCTCTTGTATTCTATTGTTGATGTTTGCATCTATGACTCCTGATTTCTTCCCAAGGTTTTCTATCTCCAAAGTTGTCTCCCTTTGTGATTTCTTAGTTGTTTCTACTTCCTTTTTTAGATCCTGGGTGGATTTGCTGAGATCCTTCACTTTTTTTTTTTGTATTTTCCTGTATTTCTTTAAGGTTTTTTTTCCTCTTTCAGGATTTCTGCCTGTTGACCCAAGTTCTCCTGTATTTCTCTAAGCGATTTTTGTGTTTCCTCCTCATGGGCTTCCATCTGTTGATCCATAGTCTCCTTGATTTCTTTAAGCAATTCTCGTGTTTCCTTTGTAAGGGCATCTATCTGTTGATTCATTTCTTTAAGCAATTTTTGTGTTGCCTCACTATGGGCATCCATCGGTTGACCCATATTCTTCTGCATTTCTTTATGCGATTTTTGTGATTCCTTTGAAAGTGCATCTACCCCTTGATTCATTTTTTTTAAGCGATTTTTGTGTTGCCTCCTTGTGGGCCTCCATCTGTTGACCCATATTCTCCAGCATTTCTCTAAGCGATTTTTGTGTTTCCTTGGTAAGGGCTTCTAACCATTGATTCATGTTCTCCTGTAATTCTTTACGAGATTTTGCTGGAGCAAAGATGGTGGAGTGCACTCTGCACTATCTAGGCGCAGATCACTCTGCAGGGGAGATGGCCCACAGCAGAGCTAGTGCCCAGACAACCGCAGCGCTGTCCCACTCTTCGGCACAGATGGAAGCCCAATAGGCTGTGTCCCAAGCGATGTTATATTGGGAGGAACCTGTCTCCTCAGTGCAGTCAATCCCCGGAACAGAGGTCGCCAAAGGGAAGCTCGATCCTGGATGGTTTTGTTCAATTCCTTCACCTGATTGGTTGTGTTTTTCTGTAATTCTTTAAGGGATTTTTGTGTTTCTTCTCCTGTTTACATGTGTTCTCCTGTATTTCTATAAGTTAGTTATTTATGTCCTTCATAAAGAGTCTTGTTTTTCTGGTGTGTTGAGATACCCAGAGCTCGCTGTTGTGGAAGAACTGGTTTTGGATGATTCCAAGTAGCTTTGATTTCTGTTGCTTATGTTTTTGCCCTTCCTCTCACCATCTTGTTTTCTCTGGGGTTAGCTGGTCTTGCTGTCTCTGACTGTGGCTTGCCCCTCCTACAAGCCTATGTGTCAGTACTCCTGGGAGACCAGTTCTCTCTGGGAGGAATTTGGTAATGGAGAACTGTGGCACATGGTCAGCTCTGGGGTGCAAATGGAAACCAGAAGATTCCTATCCCAGACTGTTCCTTGGTTCTGGGGTGCTAATGGCTCAGGGCAGGTCACTCAGAGCAGATGTGTTGGTCTTATCTTTGCTCACAGGCATATCAGCACTTCAGAGAGACCAACTCTCTCCCACCAGTGTTTGGGTGTGGAACAATGTGGCACAGGATCAGCATCCGGCACTGTTGCACAGTAAAACAAGTATTTCATTCACATCCAAGTATTTAAATTTCTGTTTATAGAAAAATAGAATGAAGAACAGAGGTCACTAGAGGCTAGAAAAGTTGTGAAAATATGATGAGACATTAGAGACAAATTATGGGTTATGGAGATGACTCAGTATATAAATGCTTTCCCTGTAACATGTATAAATAATCTTGAACTTCCACATAAACCTCAGCCTTACGTATATGTGCACATCCACACTTACACACACAGATACAACAATTTTATGCAAATTCACAGCCACATCTGCTCACAAAGGAATGTCCATCTTTATACACCTGCATACACCAGTACACACAGACACATTTACACACATGCTTATTCAGATGTATACAGGACCATTCCCATTCTTACACACATGCATACACACACACAAACACACTCATACTCATTCTAATCACACTGTCGTATACATGTGATGACCACACTCAGAAACAAAATATAATTCAAAATCTAGACTACAGATGAGGCTATGCACCATTCTTAAGTGTGGTTTCAATATAGTGTGTCTGTGTGACTTCTGCATGTCTCTCTCTTTCCTTCTTTTAAGGGGCCTCACCTGCTAAGAGTTTGTGATTGCAGTAACCATGTCACACTCAGCAGACCAATACTATTTTGCTGCTCCACATCATCTATTAAACTTTTTCCTTGCCATTTTCTGTCAGATGAGACTTACTATTTTAATATCTTTTTTGGGAATAAGCATTTGATAATGTTTTATTAATATCACTTTGACCAAATGTTAATCTCTGTTTTCCCCCAAAACTCTAACTATGAAAATATGCCTTCCTACAACAGAATAACTGAGATTTCTTCCAGATGATTTTCTCTTCTGTCAAGATGACATAAAGTATCCAGCATAATAGACCTTGTGTCATCTTGACACACAAACACAATCTCACATTGAAATGCGAACATTTTTAATTCATATTTTTTCACATTCAACCACATGAAATATCTAGTCTCTTTCAAATAGCCATTATCTTTTAAAATCTAGCATCTTTTAATATCCTTTTTCTAAACTGGGGCCCCATACAAAACAAAAAATAAATAAAATACTTTCTTACTTCAAGAGTAGAACCAAGGCAATCTGAGCAGAACACAACCAAATTTGAAAAGTGTAAACAACACGGGACATAATTGTCTGGGATTCAGTCATGGCTTCTGGGTTCCTCCAAGGACTGAGGACCAATTCTCCAGCTTTGCTCTTTGCAGCAGACATGAATTGTCTTCTGCTCTCCACTGCTGAGGCTGTTCTTAGTCATGCCATGGAAACAGATTCTCTAAAACCTTTGGATTCCCTTGATGGAACTGAGCTATAATTTCTACAATAATCTCTGCAGGTTGCTTTTCAAGGACTCTAGCCTTGTCATACGGTACCAAGTCTCATCCACTCTCCATTATTCCTTCATACCCTTAAACCAAAACTATCTTGAAGACTCATAAATTATCAAGTTTGGCTTCCAGAATAAGGTCCAACATTGGCCATGTCTAAAACATAGCTTCTGAATGGTTACACTCAGAAAATGCTTTCTATTTGATTTTTTCTCCAAAAATGTAGGTCTCTTCTTAATTGACACTAATTTCTCATCTCAAACAAAACAAGTTTTCCAGCAAAGCAAATGTTTTACTTTAATATTTCTAGTAACTTGTTGGTCAAATCTAACTCTTTTGCCCCAACTAATCAGAACTGGAGATTTTTCACATAAAAACATCAATCTTTGTTTCCCTCTAAAATTCCACAAGCCAAGCCTCTGTTGATGCACTCCTTTCAATCTTTATTATCTTTAATTCTCTTCCAGAACAAATTAATATGTTTTCAACTCTCAATGGCATTTCTAGGCCAAACTACAAAAGTCCTTCCACAATTTCAAATCTTAATAAAAGAGCCTTCTCAGGTATAACAGCCGACTACAATGGTTCCAACTATTCTTAGTATTTAATGGAAAGGGTGACACTATGTAGATGGACGTGTAGATATAACATATATGTATATGATGTGTGCATGCATATTCTTCAGGCAATGAGGATCCTCTGCTGTGAAATCAGTGTAGATGCTGGGAGTCCTGGGGAACGCAGAGTTCCTCCACTGCATCCTCATTATCTTGAACACTGTGGGGCACTGTTCTCTATGTAGAGAGACCTTCCAGCATGGATTCTTTCCTCACATATCTAACACTGAATCCTCAGGTATATACTGATTCCATAATAGCAAATGGTGTTTGTGCCAACAGCTTATGGACACCTATAGGATAGCCAATCTTCCCCATTTGAGTTGGGTCCTTTTATTTTTTTTTCATCTGGTGGCTTTTTTTTCATTATTGAACTTGGATGACATAAGAGTACTACAGAATACTACCAGGGACATGAGATGGTCCTCAGACATGTTTTTTCAACAAGTGTTTGTCACTTTTACAGAAGACCTCAGCTGTGAAGCCCAAAGGTACAACATTTTGAAATTTTCTCCAGGGGACTGGAGCAAGCTGTCTTCCAATGATTATGTAGTTCAAATAACTCCTATGTCTATAACACTTATAAACCCTCAGAATGTCTCAGACATTCAACTGATGAAAGTGAGCACCTGACATCACGGCAGATTATGTTTATGCTCAAAGAAATCCTCACAATGCCCACATCAATTGTTTTCTTTTTTATCCTCAAGTTTCCAGGGCTCCTGTGCAAATTGTTTGCCTCTCAGTGTTTTGTCACTCTCTTAGACAACGTATACCAGGATGGAGATATGATTATCAGTGCGTTTTCACCCGTTTATACCTATCAAGTTTCCCAACACACTGAAGGGGCAAACAACATAGATGCCAGTCCAAGGTAAGTCTTTCCTGCTTGATCTTCCTAACAACATTCTCCAGGGTGTATCCTTAATCCATCTCATTTTTTAAATTCTCAACAGCACTTCTTCCATCATAATAACTTTTTCTTTTCATCAATTATCTTCTATTTGTATGAGTGTAGTCTGAGAAGAAAATCAACCTCCAGTCAATTCCTACACATGTGTCACTCTGACAGTTGCCATGCAGGAGGCCAAATGATGTAACTTAGAATCATATTGTTTGGCATAGGTACAGTTCAGTACTTAAAGGTGACAAAACAATGTCCATTCTATAGAGACTTTCCACTCAATGTTTCTTCTGTGCACTTCCTATGTTGGTACAGTTGGGTGGGACCATGCTGTGTGTGCCACATTTCTCATGAGGCTACCTACACTATTTAGCTATTTCAAACTCTTTGAAGATCATTATTTCCTTCCAGCTGTCTTCCCACATATTGGTTTTACATGATAGATAGTCTAGGGACTATGAGCAGTCAGGAGTGACATTTAAATTCCCTCCAGGATCTGAATTATACCTGTCCAGGAACATTTTGATCCAGCAATGTCACCACAGCAATCAAAGAACTGTATACTAAAAGAAACAGACTTGCACAGAATTTGAACAGGTGACTTCTGGTGCTGTGAGCAGAGAAGATACCACTGAGAGAAGTTATTGCTTCTCCTGTCAGACACAGATATGTCAGGTGTTGCCTGTGGCTGCTGTGCACACTAATGAAGAGCACTATCAGGAAAGAAATGCAACTTACATGCTTAGGATCTCTGATCTTTCCCATAACCCGAATGATTCGTTGAGATATTTACATTCTTTTTACTTTCTCATGTCTGCTTCCCTTTTACTATCTGTAATTCTGCAAGTGACATATGCATGCTATTGTCACTGTGCTACTCTGCTTCTCTGACTAAAAGAGTGATTAAGCCATTCATTTTAGCCTTAAGTGAGTCATATTTAATAACTCTACTGTCTGTGTGTGTGTGTGTATGTGTGTGTGTGTGTGTGTGTGTGTGTGTGTGTGTGTGTGTGAGAGAGAGAGAGAGAGAGAGAGAGAGAGAGAGAGAGAGAGAGAGAGAGAGAGAGAAAGCGAGTTAGAGAAACAGTCTGTGTATTTGTATGTGTCAGTGAGGACACATGTATCCCACATGTCACATGAGTACAAACTTATATGAATCTATGATTTCTACTATCTTTGAAACATGGTTTACTGCTCTATGCAGTGTTTGCTAGATAGTTCACAAATGAGTTTTGCCCATATGCTCATCCCATCTTCCTGTTGAAATGCTACAAAAACCTGTTTAAATGACCACAATTTTGTTGGTTACAGGGATTAAAATTCATTTCCTTACACTTTTGCTGCAACCATTTACCCATTGAGCTGTGTCTGCATCCTTGTATTGATTTCTAATTCATATCCATGTCCAAAATTTCCCATTTACCCAATACTACACATATATTTAAATATATTTTATATGTTTTAAGGACATAAATTTAACTCATTAATTCTGTATAATGTTACTGTATCGATATTTCCAATTCTGATCATGAAGTACTAAATAATCAATTGGTGTGCTGTCTCCTGGGGAAGAATGTTTTTCTCACTCTCAACATTCTTTTTGACTGTAGTTCTTAGTCTGGGGTTGAGATCTCATTAACCGTTAGCATGTCTGTTGGTGTCATCATACATTTGATTAGGGTTAGACAGACATGAGTTTTGTGTTCTGGTCTGAGCCATTTTCTAGTCCAAAATTATCTTTAGTATATTTCTCACAAACATATTTTAGCTCCACAAATAACATATAGCATTTCTTCTTTATATCTAGTTTGGGGAACACTATTCTCCCTATACTGCACTGTGATCACATTCATCCCCAGTACGTGCTCATGCTTCTTCCCAGACCCAGCACTGCATCTTCCAACATTGGTCTCCGCTCATCACACGACCACACATTTCATCATCCAGAGTTCTTCTCCGCTCATCCCCCCATCTTACTCCCACCTTTTTCATATTCTAGAGTACTTCCCTCAGTGTCCTCATGACTCTTATTAGCCTGAATAAATTTTCCTACTCTTCAAAAGTCAGCTATTTTAAAATCCATTCAGTTCTGTTTGAAATTTGAGTTTTCCTTCCTTAAGAACCATGTGAAAAATCATTGTAATATTTTTATAATTTTCCATGTTGATTTTTCATTGGATAATTGTATTTGGATTGTAAAAGAAATTTACCACTAAAATCAAGGGAGAAAATTTCAGTTTCCTCTACAAAACATCCAATGTGTCTGTTTCTTGAAACTACTATCTTTACTTTTTTGAGAATAATTTATGTTTCTTTTTTGATTTGATATTTGTTTTAGTTACATTTCAAATGGTATCCCCTTTCCACATTACCCCTCTGAAAATCCCCTATCCCGTTCCCCCTTCCCCTGCTCACCCCCCCCCCAATTTCCTGACTTGCATTCCCTTATTCTAGGGAATCCAGCCTTTACAGCACTCATGGTCTCTCCTCTCATTGATGTCTGAAATGATCATCTTCTGCTACATGGGTAACTGGAGCCATGTGTACTCTTTTTTTTTTATTTTCTAAGTTTTTTTTATTTACATTCAAAATCATTTCCCCTTTCCCGTTTCCTCCCTCCCCGAAAGTCCCATAAGCCCCCTTCCCTCCCTCTTTTCTCCATTCAACCCCCTCTCGTTACTCTGTCCTGGCGTTCCCCTACATCCAGTCTTTCCAGTACCAGGGGTCTCTCCTTCCATCTTCTTAGAAATCTATTGATATGCGGATTGTGTCTAGGGTATTCCGAGATTCTGGGTCAATATCCCCTTATCAGTGAGTGCATACCATGTGTGTTCTTTTGTGATTGGGTTACCTCACTAAGGATGATATTTTCAAGATCTGACCATTTGCCTAGGAATTTCGTGAATTCATTGTTTTTAATTGCAGAGTAGTATTCCATTGTGTAGATATACCACATCTTCTGAATCCATTCCTCCGTTGAGGGACATCTGGGTTCTTTCCAGCTTCTGGCTATTATAAATAAGGCTGCTATGAACATAGTGGAGCATGTGTCCTTATTGCATGCAGGTAAAGCCTCTGGGTATATGCCCAGGAGTGGTATAGCCGGATCCTCCGGGAGTGTCATGCCCAGTTTTCTGAGGAACCGCCAGACTGCTTTCCAGAGTGGTTGTACCAGTTTGCAATCGCACCAGCAGTGGAGGAGTGTTCCTCTTTCTCCACATCCTCGCCAACAACTGCTGTCTCCTGTGTTTTTGATCTTAGCCATCCTGACTGGTGTGAGATGGAATCTCAGGGTTGTTTTGATTTGCATTTCCCTAATGACTAAGGATGATGAACATCTCTTTAGGTGCTTCTCAGCCATTAGATATTCTTCAGGTGAGAACTCTTTGTTTAGCTCTGTACCCCATTTTTTAATAGGGTTACTTGCCTCTCTGGAGTTTAACTTCTTGAGTTCTTTGTATATATTGGATATTAGCCCTCTGTCGGATGTAAGGTTGGTAAAGATCATTTCCCAGTTAGTTGGTTGCCGCTTTGTCTTTTTGACAGTGTCTTTTGCCTTGCAAAAACTTTGTAATTTAATGAGGTCCCATTTGTCTATTCTTGATCTTAGAGCATAAGCTATTGGAGTTCTGTTCAGGAAATTCTCCCCTGTGCCCATATGTTCAAGGTTCTTCCCTAGTTTCCCTTCTACTAGTTTCAGTGTGTCTGGTTTTATGTGGAGATCTTTGATCCACTTGGAATTGAGCTTAGTGCAAGGAGATAAGGATGGGTCAATTTGCATTCTTCTGCATGTTGACCTCCAGCTGAGCCAGCACCATTTGTTGAAAAGGCTATCTATTTTCCACTGGATGGTTTTAGCTCCTTTGTCAAAGATCAAGTGACCATAGGAGTGTGGATTCATTTCTGGGTCTTCAATTCTGTTCCATTGATCTACATGTCTGTTACTGTACCAATACCATGCGGTTTTTAACACTATTGCTCTGTAGTACAGCTTGAGGTCCGGGATACTGATTCCCCCAGAGGTTCTTTTACTCTTGAGAATAGTTTTAGCTATTCTGGGTTTTCTGTTATTCCAGATGAATTTTTGAATTGCTCTTTCTAACTCTATGAAGAATTGAGTTGGGATTTTGATGGGGATTGCATTGAATCTGTGTATTACTTTTGGTAAGATGCTCATTTTTACTATATTAATCCTGCCAATCCATGAGCATGGCAGATTTTTCCATCTTCTGAGGTCTTCTTCAATTTCTTTCTTCAGAGACTTGAAGTTCTTGTCATACAGATCTTTCACTTGTTTGGTTAGCGTCACGCCAAGATACTTAATATGGTTTGTGGCTATCGTGAAGGGTATTATTTCTCTTACTTCTTTCTCAGCCTGCTTATCCTTTGAGTATAGGAAGGCTTCTGACTTGCTTGAGTTGATTTTATATCCGGCCACTTTGCTGAAGTCGTTTATCAGCTGTAGGAGTTCTCTGGTGGAGTTCTTTGGGTCGCTTATGTATACTATCATATCGTCTGCAAATAGTGATAGTTTGACTTCTTCCTTTCCAATTTGTATCCTTTTGACCTCTTTTTGTTGTCTAATTGCTCTAGCTAGAACTTCAAGTACTATATTGAAAAGATATGGAGAGAGAGGGCAGCCTTGTCTAGTCCCTGATTTTAGTGGGATTGCTTCAAGTTTCTCTCCGTTTAGATTGATGCTGGCTACCGGTTTGCTGTAAATTGCTTTTACTATGTTTAGATATGGGCCTTGAATTCCTGATCTTTCCAAGACCTTTAGCATGAAAGGATGCTGAATTTTGTCAAATGCTTTCTCAGCATCTAATGAGATGACCATGTGGTTTTTTTCTTTGAGATTGTTTATGTAGTGGATTACATTGATGGATTTCCTTATATTGAACCATCCCTGCATCCCTGGGATGAAGCCTACTTGATCGTGGTGAATGATTGTTTTGATGTGTTCTTGGATTCGGTTGGCAAGAATTTTATTGAGTATTTTTGCATCGATATTCATAAGAGAGATTGGCCTGAGATTCTCTTTCTTTGTCGGATCTTTGTGTGCTTTTGGTATTAGTGTAATTGTGGCTTCATAGAACGAGTTGGGTAGTGTTCCTTCTGTTTCTATTTTGTGGAACAGTTTGAAGAGTATTGGTGTTAGGTCTTCTTTGAAGGTCTGATAGAATTCTGCAGTAAAACCATCTGGACCTGTGCTTTTTTTGGTTGGAAGACTTCCAATGACAACTTCTATTTCTTCAGGGGTTATAGGACGGTTTAGATGGTCTATTTGATCCTGATTTAATTTTGGTACTTGGTATCTGTCAAGGAAATTGTCCATTTCCTCAAGATTTTCTAGTTGTGTTGAATACAGGTTTTTGTAGTAGGATCTGATGATTTTTTGAATTTCCTCAGTTTCTGTTGTTATCTCTCCCTTTTCGTTTCTGATTTTATTAATTTGGATACTATCTCTGTGCCCTCTGGTTAGTCTGGCTAAGGGCTTATCTATCTTGTTGATTTTCTCAAAGAACCAACTCCTCGTTTTGTTGATTCTTTGTATGGTTTTATTTGGATGAACAATTTTTTAACGACTTACAGTTAGCATTAGATATCACACAGTCAAAGTAAATCTCCCACAGTCTTGCAAGAAAAATGTCATCTGGGTATTTGGAAGGGTTCACTGTCTTTACAAACTCTTTAAAAGTAGAAATCTCACCATGGTGTTGTGAAAAGATGAGAGTCCCATGGAATGAATTAAGAATGAAATGTCTCATAGAAATACTGACTTCACATTGTGAAGTGGTGACCCATATTCTCCACGGAAGTATATATTCCCATCTTCTAAACATCACACCTAAGGAAGAGTCAGTGTTAGCATAAATGATAAGAACTTTTGCTGGGTTTCTCACAATCCGAATAGGGTATTCATAAGTGTTTTCTAGGTCCATCATGTGAGTGACTGGGATAAATTCCATGAAGGCTAAACAGACTGTGTTTCTTTCCATTTCTGAAATCAAGTCTGTGGAAAAGTTAACACCATTCTCATCCTCTGAGATGACCAGCCCCACCCAATTCCATCTGAAATGAACAAACAATGACACCATGCCTAAGGCTAAAGAAGATTCTTTGGCAGCCATCTGATACAAAAAAGGAAACTGCACAGAGTTATTCATACTAGGTACAAAAGGTCCAATGCTCAGCTGTAAAAATGAAAACAGGAATAGACATTAGTGAGGAGCTTCTGGAAATCACAGAATCATTGCATATAAAACAGTAACTTAAAGCTTAAAAAGTTAAATTTGTATTTAAAGTCAACTCTAGTATTGGCTTATGATTCTGGAAAACCTATCTGTAGACACTTGTGTATATTTTATGGCCTCTATGTATATTTCAAACTGAAGAAATGTGAATATAGTAATAAATTACAGAGTGTGCAGCTTTAAAGCTATGTATTTTAAAAGAAAGGCTAAACAGTCAGTCAATTGACTCTCTCTCTCTCTCTCTCTCTCTCTCTCTCTCTCTCTCTGTGTGTGTGTGTGTGTGTGTGTGAGTGTGTGTGTGTTTGTGTGTGTGTGCATAAAAGAGTGTATGCCCAGCTTTCTACAGTGCATACAGCATATGTATGCATGTGAAGTCTAAAGGAAGGCATCAGGTGTTCTCTACTTTTTACCAAATATACTTCTTGAGGTAGGGGCTCTCTTCATCCCTGAGCTTCATATCTTTTGATCTGGATGGAAGATAAGAAGCCACAGGAACTATCTTGTGTCTGCTTTGGGTATGTGTGAGACTGGCATCCAAACTTTTATTCTCCTTCATTGCACAGAAACTAGTTTTTACTTTTGGGCCATCTTCCATCCCTATACTATTATTTTGAATACCACAAAACTAAATTGTACCCCATATGATTCTTCTTGGTACCCAAATTATAGAATCAAGTGAGAATATTTTCCTTTCTGTCCATCAACTAATCTCACCTGTGGATATCTATAAGGACCCAAACATATGCCAATTAGGGAAGAAATTTCCCATGTTGTACCCGTGATTGCAGCTACAGATTTTTCCTTTGTTTTGCAGGTATAGTTTGGAATGAGTCTGTCCTGCCCTGTGAGCCATGTGAAGAAACTTCTCACTGTTTCACTTTCAATGAGTCCAGCATTGTAAATACTATATCCGAGTGTCATGTTAAGTAAAAGAATGGGCTTCCTGTTGATCTCCTCTATGGCAAAAATTAAGGCCATCACAAATTGGTAGTTGTTCGGGGTGATCCTGTGTAGAACACATACGGATTAGGATGGAATTATATCAAACACCATTGGGGACTTCATCTGAGCACATTCACTATCATATATTGAATAAACACACCCCATCATGGTTTCAATATTCAAACTGCATCTTTTTCCTGAGATTGTTCAGGTGTCAGTAGCACAGGTTGTCGTCATGTTTAGCAGCTCATATGGGGACTAATTCACTTTTTAATGTTTGAAACAACCAGAAACTACGTGTTCATCTTTAACATGGCATGTCTGCCTATTATAGAACTAAAAACTATATTATGTGTGGTTTGAGGGATAGAGAGTATGTAGGTTGTGGAAGGCCAGACTGAACCAATATGTACTAAGAGATCCTGATAAAAGACAAAATGAGAGAAAAAAGTTCTATGCCCTTGTCCAAGATTCCTCTTGTCAAGACCTGTGAGAGGTAGGAGACAGTTATACGCATTAGTCAGATTTGAGCTTTCTGACCTATATTTTGTACCCCTTATACTTCTTGTCTGGAGCAATGTTTCTGTTTTCAGATTATGTAATTGTATAACCTATAAAATCTAAATGGTAAGTTTTGTCCTTTGTCGTTTTAGTAAGCTGGTCATTTGGTTCATAATTATGAATTTCTATGTATTCAAAATTCCACATATTCTTTTATCTACATGCATTTGTTTGGTGTCTACCATATATTCCCATCTATCTTCTTCTCTATATATCTATCTATACCTATATGCTTAAATGTAAAAACTTTAATCTGTACAGTTGTATACTGTTTCTTATATGCAGTATTCAGAACATGACAATGAATAGACACACTAACATGTACAGAAAAAAAGCCATGATACCTTAGCAAGATAAAATGTAGCACAGGTGAATGAGAAATGCTGAGTGCAGGAGGCATAATCTTTCCCAGGAAGAAGAATACTGGTTGGCCTTGCAAAATCAAATGCTTAGATCTGAAAATGTTAATATATAAAAGTCTACACAGTTTGTGATCTTTTTCTACCTTAATGGTCCTGATACAGTATTGTGTCTCCATGAGAAAATATTCTCTTTGCTTGTTCTGTGTTTTATATGCTGTCCATTGCACAAGTGGCGGCTTCGAAGTTAATCCTGTCATTACATACTAAGTGTGTTTCCTTCATAGCAGCAAACAATGCTATATTTCCCCCTGGTGTCTATTTATATATTATTTCAAGGTCTTTCTTATTAGAATTAGCCAATATGAAACAAGGTTTTGGTTTATCACCTTTTCCGCCACAGACAAACTACATTGGCTTGTGTTTCCCTTTCCCACTTGATGATGCCAGGTTTGATATTTTCATTTCTTCATTTCTCAGTAAATATGAGAACCCCCAAGTGTTTGAAATTCTTGATGATCAAGTTACAAATCACTAGCCGTTAGAACTCTGTTGGTCCTTTATACTGATTAATGTCCTGGTTTTCACTTGAATTCATTCATTTGGCTATGTCTTGAAGAATTTTTAATTCAAATTTATAAGTTAATGGAAAATTACAAAATACAAGCTTTTTAAGGACTTCTGAGCACTTAATGTTAAAAGGTGACAGATGCAAATTTCTGTAGTGTAGCTTTGGGCTTTGGGCTCATTTGAAGAGGATCAAATGTACTATGTGTGTATATTATCAGGATTAAACCAATTTCTCTGGACTATTAATTAAAACTGTCAATAAAGTGAATGAGGAAAGAAATAATCCTTTACATTTAATCCATTAATTTGATTAATTTCTTTTAATTTGACAAATAAGTAGATAACAGTGATGGTATGACATAGGCTCTAGTAAATCAGAAATTCTGAGTGTGGAATCCCTAGTGACCCTGGCCTTTCCAAACATGTCCGTCCGTGTCTATAGCATGTCTCACTATTCCAGAGAAAGGATGGAAGCAGTGAAATAAAAGTAAATAATGTAAACTTCTAGCGATAGAATGTATACTGTTTTACTATATTCTCACAAAATTTTATGCAGAAAGTTATCATAGAGGGGAAAAAAACATTTGAAACTGTAGAAAATGAAAAGTTCCTATTGTGTTTGCAGAGATGGTGTGGCATTCTTGCAAACCGAATCCAAAAGCACATCAAAATGATCATCCATCTTGATCATCCCAGGGATGCAGGAAAGTTTCAATATATGGAAGTCCATCAACATAATCCACTACATAAGCATACTAAAAAAATACATGATAATTTCATTAGATACTTAGAAAGCACTTGAAAAATCCAATACCCCTTCATGATAAAAGTCTTAAAACGATCAGAAATTCAAGGTCCATATCTAAACATAGTAAAATAATATACAGCAAACAAGTAGACAACATCAAACTAAATGGCGAGAAACGTGAAGCAATTACCCTAAAATCAGGGACTAAACAAGGCTGCCCACTCTTTTCCTACCTATTCAATATAGAACTCGAAGTCCTACCCAGAGCAATTAGACATCAAAAGGAGATCAAAGGGATACAAATTGGAAAGGGAGATGTCTAAATATCTCTATTTGCAGATGACATGATAATATTCTTACGTGACCCCAAAAATTCTACCTGAGAAATCCTTAACAACTTCATCAAAGTGGCTGAATATAAAATTGACTCGAACAAATCAGTGACCATCCTCCACTCAAAGGATAAACAGGTTGAGAAAGAAATTAGGGAAGAGCAAAGCATGGATACATCGGTCCTTCTTAGAAGAGGGAACAAAATATCCATGGGAGGAGATACAGAGACCAAGTGTAGAGCAGAGACTGAAGGAATGACCATTCAGAAACTGCCCCACGTAGGGATCAATCCAAACCCAGTTACCAAACGCAGACACTATTGTGGATTCCAACAAGTGCTTGCTGACTGGAGCTTTATATATCTATATCCTGAGAGGCTCTGCCAGTGACTGACAAATACAGAGGTGGTTGCTCACAGCCAACCACTGGAGTGAGCATAGGGTTCCCAATAAAGGAGCTCAAGAAAGGACCGAAGGAGTTGAAGGGGTTTGTAGCCCCATAGGAGGAACAACAAGAACCAACCAGTACCCCCAGAGCTCCCAAGGACTAAACCCCCAACCAAAAAGTACAGAAGGAGGGACCCATTGTTCCAGCCACATAGTAGAAGAGGATAGACTTGTTAGACATCAATGGGAGGAGAGGCCCTTGATCCTGTGAAAGCTCAATGCCCCAAATAGGGGAATGCCAGAACAGGGAAGGAGTGGGTGGGTTGGTGAGCGGGGGGTGGGCAGATGAAATAGGGGATTTTCAGAGAGAAAAACCAAGAAAAGGGATAATATTTGAAACATAAATAATGAAAATATCTAATAAAAAATAAATACAAAATCTTTTCCTTGTCTCTGTGTGCACAGTTAACATGCTATAAAACATATTCATGCTGAGAAATGTTTATACACATATAACAAAATAAAATTTTTTTTTTTTTTTGGTTTTTCGAGACAGGGTTTCTCTGTATAGCCCTGGCTGTCCTGGAACTCGCTCTGTAGACCAGGCTGGCCTCGAACTCAGAAATCCACCTGCCTCTGCCTCCCAAGTGCTGGGATTAAAGGCGTGCGCCACCACCGCCCGGCAATAAAATATTTTTAAAGAGAAAAGAAAAACTTCAAATTAAAACAACAGAAATTGGTTATACAAAGAAAAGAGAACGGTTTCAGTGAATTAAGGTTCCTGATTTGAATGCTGTTAAAAGTTTAGTTTAAGTGGTAGAGAAGCAAAGGAGATATTTACAGAATTCCCCAAAAGACAAGTGTTACATTTTCTCAAAGAAGTAGATCAATATGTCGATCATACATTGTGCATAAAGTTCTTTACCCATGAAAGTAAAATGTGTATAGTACGGCATATTAGAAGTAGAAAAACAGAAGACCTGAGTATAGAGTGGAAGCAGAAGGTATAACTGTGTAAGGATGGTGTCTCTGTTACATTTCTATTGCTAATATGGACACAGTGATGCAAAGGGGTGAGAGAAGGAAAGCAGCTACTTCAGCTTACAATGATATATCTTGTATCCCGAGAGGCTCTGCCAGTGACTGACAAATATCAAATATCAAATGTCAAAATATCAATATGATTCTAAGTTACATCATTAGGCCTCCTGCGTGGCAACTGACAGAGTGACAGATGTGTAGGAACTGAATGGAGGTTGATTTTCTTCTCAGACTACACCCAAAGAAATAGAAGATAATAGATGAAAAGAAAAAGTTATTGTGATGGAAAAAGTACTATTAAGAATAAAAAAATGAGATGGATTAAGGGTATACCCTGGAGAATGGTGTTAGGAAGATCAAGCAGGGGAGACTTACCGTGGACTCACATCTATGTTGTCTGCCCCTTTAGTGTGTTGGGAGGTTTGATAGGTATAATGGGGTAAGAATGCACTGATTAACATATCTCCATCATGATACACGTTGTCTCTGTAACAGACAACACAATCAGGGGCAATAAATTTGCACAGGAGCACAGGAAGGTTGAGGATAAAAAACAAAACAATCAAAGTGGGCATTGTGAGGGTTTCTTTGAGCACAAACATAATCTACTGTGATGCCAGGTACTCACTTTCAGCAGTTGATGTCTGAGACATTCTGGGGGTTATAAGAGTAACAGGAATTATTTGAACTACATAGTCATTGGAAGACAGCTTGCTCCAGTCCCCTGGAGAAAATTTCAACATGTTGTACCTTCAGGCTTCACAGCTGAGGTTTTCTGTAAAAGTGACAAACACATGTTGAAAAAACATGTCTGAGGACCATCTAATGTCCCTGGTAGTATTCTGTAATACCCTTACATCATCCAAGTTCAATAATTTAAAAAAGCCACCTGAAGAATAAAAAAAAAAAAAGAACCAACACAAACGAGGAAGATTGACTATCCTATAGGTATACATAAGCTGTTGGCAAAAACACCATTTGCTATTATGGAATCAGTATATACCTGAGGATTCAGAGTTAGATGTGTGAGGAAAGGATCCATGTTGGAAGGTCTCTCTATATAGATAGAGAGCAGTGCCCCACAGTGTTCAAGACACTGAGGGTCAGCTCTTGTGTCAAGGTGCAGTGGAGGAATTCTGCATTCCCCAGGATTTCCAGCATCTACACCAATTTCACAGCAGAGGAACCTCATTGCCTGAAGAATATGCATGCACACATCATATACATACATATTATATCTACATGTCCAGCTACATAGTGTCACCCTTTTCTATTAAATACTAAGAATAGTTGGAACCAGTGTAGTTGGCTATTACTTTGAGAGACCTGAGAATGTTGTTTGATTAGGATTTGATGTTGCAAAAGGACTTCAGAAGATTGCCCTAGAAATGCCAGTGAGAGTTGAAAACACATTAATTTGTTCTGGAAGAAGATTAAAGATAAAGATTGAAAGGAGTGCATTGAACAGAGGCTTAGATTGTGGAATTTTAGACGGAAACAAAGACTGATGTTTTTACGTGAAAAATTTGCCGTTCTGGTTAGTTGGGGGAAAAGAGTTAGCTTTGATTAACAAGTTACTATAAATACTAAAGTAAAACACTTCTCTGCTGGAATACTGTTTAGTTTGTGCTGAGAAATTAATGTCAATTAAGAAGAGACCTACATTTTTTTTTGAAAAAAAAATCAAATGGAAAGCATTTTCTGAGTGTAACCATTCAGAAGCTATGTTTTAGACATGGCCAATGTTGGACCTTATTCTGGAAACCAAACTTGAAAATCTACAAGTCTTCAAGGTAGTGTTGGTTTGAGAGTATGAAGGGGTCATGGAGAGTAGATGAGGCTTGGTACTGTGTGGCAGGGCTAGAGTCCTTGAAAAGCCTCCTGGAGAGACTATTGGAGAAATTATAACCCAGTTGCCGCAGAGGAGTCCATCAGTTTTAGAGATTCTGTTTCTGTGGCTAGAGCAAGAACAGCAACAGCAGGGGACCAGAGTCAGGCAGAGAGCAGAAGGCAATTCTTGTGTGCTGCAGACAGCTGAGCTGGAGAATTGGTCCACGGTCCTTCAAGGAACCCAGAAGTCATGACTGGTTCCCAGACATTTATATACTAAGTTCTTTACACTTTTCAAATTTGGTTTTGTTCCGCTCAGATTGCCTTGGTTTTACTTGCGAAGTAAGAAAGTATTTAATTTATTTTTTTTAAGTTTTCTATGAGGCCCCAGTTTAGAGAAAGAATATTAAAAGATGTTAGATTTTAAAATGGAATGGCTATTTTGAAGAGTCTAACAATTTCATTTGGTTGAATGTAAAAAATTGTGAATTTTAAAGTTGTTTATATTTTAATGTGAGATGCTAGGAATGAATAACAAGGAAAAAGTTGTAGCTTAACAGCATTGTGTTTGTGAGTCAAGATGACACAAACTCAATTAAGCTGGATAGTTTATGTGATCTTGAGAGAAGAGAAAATCATCTGGGAGGAGGGAACCTCAGTGTTGTGCTGTAGGCAGGCATGTAATGCATTTTTATAATTAGAATTTGGGGAAAAACAGAGACTAATATTTGGTCAAAGTGATATTAATGAAAGCATATCAAATGCTTATCCCCAATAAGGTGTTAAAATAGTAACTCTCATCTAACAGAAAATGGCAAGGAAAAAGTTTAATAGATAGAAGATGTGGAGGAGTAAAATAGTGTTTGGTCTGCTGGATGTGACAAGGCTATTGTAATCACAAACTCTTAGCAGGTGAGGCCCCCTGAAAAACAAGGGAGCAGAGAGAGACATGCAGAAGTCACACAGACACACCATATTGAAATCACTCTTCAGTATGATGCATAGCTATCCCATGCTTGTGGATGGGGAGGATCAATATAGTAAAAATGCCCACTTTGCCAAAAGCAATCTACAGATTGACTGTAATCCACATTAAAATTCCAACTCAATTCTTCAGAGAGTTAGAAAGAGCAACTCTCAAATTAATCTGGAATAACAAAAAAACCCGGATAGCTAAAATTATTCTCAACAGTAAAAGAACTTCTGGAGAAATCAGTATCCAAGACCCAACTTGATCTATGAAGTCACAATTACATTGATACCAAAATCACACAAAGATCTGACAAAGAAAGAGAAATTCTGACCAATTTCTCCACAAGCAAGTAGGCTTCATCCCAGGGATGCAGAAAGGGTTCAATATAAGGAAGTCCATCAATGTAATCCACTACATAAACAATGTCAAAGAAAAAAACACATGGTCATTTCATTAGATGCTGAGAAAGCATTTAACAAAATTCAGCATCCTTTCATGCTAAAGGTCTTGGAAAGATCAGGAATTCGAGGCCCATATCTAAACATAGTAAAAGTAATTTACAGCAAACCGGTAGCCAACATCAAACTAAATGGAGAGAAACTTGAAGCAATCCCACTAAAATCAGGGACTAGACAAGGCTGCCCTCTCTCTCCTTATCTTTCCAATATAGTACTTGAAGTTCTAGCTAGAGCAATTAGACAACAAAAGGAGGTCAAAGGGATACAATTTGGAAAGGAAGAAGTCAAACTATCACTATTTGCAGACAATATGATAGTATACTTAAGCGACCCAAAGAACTCCACCAGAGAACTCCTACAGCTGATAAACAACTTCAGCAAAGTGGCCAGATATAAAATCAACTCAAGCAAATCAGTAGCCTTCCTACACTCAAAGGAGAAGCAGGCTGAGAAAGAAATAAGGAAACGGTACCCTTCATGATAGCCACAAACCATATAAAGCATCTTGGTGTGACTCTAACCGAACAAGTGAAAGATCTGTATGACAAGAACTTCAAGTCTCTGAAGAAAGAAATTGAAGAAGACCTCAGAAGATGGAAAATCTTCCATGCTCATGGATTGGCAGGATTAATATAATAAAAATGACCATCTTGCCAAAAGCAATATAGAGATTCAATGCAATCCCCATCAAAATCCCAACGCAATTCTTCATAGAGCTAGAAAGAGCAATTCAAAAATTCATCTGGAATAACAGAAAACCCAATGGGCAGGATCAATATAGTAAAAATGCACATTTTGCCAAAAGATATCTACAAATTCACTGTAATCCACATTAAAATTCCAACTCAATTCTTCATAGAGTTAGAAAGAGCAATTCTCAAATTCATCTGGAATAACAGAAAACCCAAGATAGCTAAAACTCTTCTCAATGTAAAATAACTTCTGGGGGAATTAGTATCCCGGACCTCAAGCTGTACTATGGAGCAATAGTGTTAAAAACTGCATGGTATTGGTACAGTGACAGGCATGTAGGTCAATGGAACAGAATTGAAGACCCAGAAATGAATCCACACTCCCATGGTCACTTGATCTTTGACAAAGGAGCTAAAACCATCCAGTGGAAAAAAAATAGCCTTTTCAACAAATGGTGCTGGTTCAAGTGGAGGTCAGCATGCAGAAGAATGCAAATCGATCCATTCTTATCTCCTTGTCCTAAGCTCAACTTAAGTGGATCAAGAACCTCCATATAAAACCAGAAACACTGAAATTAACAGAAAAGTAACTAGGGAAGAGCCTTGAACACAGGAGCACAGGGGAAAATTTCCTGAACAAAACACCAATACCTTATGCTCTAAGATCAAAAATTGACAAATGGGACCTCATAAAATTAAAAAGTTTCTGTAAGGCAAAGGACACTGTCAAAACGACAAAGTGGCAGCCAACAAATTGGGAAAAGATCTTTACCAACCCTATATCCTACAGAAGGCTAGTATCCAACATATACAAAGAACTCAAGAAGTTAGACTCCAGAGAGCCAAATAACCCTATGAAAAAATGGGGTACAGATCTACACAAAGAATTTTCACCTGAAGAATATCAAATTGCTGAGAAGCACCTAAAGAAATGTTCAACATCCTTAGTCATTAGGGAAATGCAAATCAAAACAACACTGAGATTCCATCTCACACCAGTCAGGATGGCTAAGATCAAAAACACAGGAGACAGCAGGTGTTGGCAAGGATGTGGAGAAAGAGGAACACTCCTCCACTGCTGGTGGGATTGCAAGCTGGTACAACCACTCTGGGAAGCACTCTGGAGGTTCCTCAGAAAACTGGGCATGACACTCCCGGAGGATCCTGTTATACCACTCCTGGGCATATACCCATAGGCCTCCCCAGCATGCAATAAGGACACATGCTCCACTATGTTCATAGCAGCCTTATTTACAATAGCCAGAAGCTGGAAAGAACCCAGATGTCCCTCAATGGAGGAATGGACACAGTGGTCAGAACTGGAAAATATCATTCTTAGTAAGGTAACCCAATCACAAAAGGACACACATGGTATGCAGTCACTGATAAGGGGATATTAACCCAGAAGCTCGGAATACCCAAGCCACAATTCACATATTAATTGATTTCCAAGAAGAAGGGAGGAGAGACCTCTGGTCCTGGAAAGACTGGATGTATCAGTGTAGGGGAATACCAGGACAGAGAAGCGGGAGAGGGTTGAATGGGGAACAGGGGGAGGGAAGAGGGCTTATGGGACTTTCAGGGAGCGGGGAGCCAGGAAAGGGGAAATCATTGGGAATGTAAATAAAAAATATAGAAAATTAAAAAAATCAATTAATAGAAAAAAAAAAAAAAAGAAGTCCCCTGTCCCATCCGTGCTGTCAACTCTTGGGTGAGATCAGTGTTGAATTGACAATATCCCAGCCTAGCCTGTATCCTTTCTTTGCACCTCCTCCAACAGCCTGCGAAAAATAAAATTTATGGCTAGTGCTAGCATTAATGCTGTGTGTTGCTTACCGCCGTGCAGGATACCGTTAGTTCTTCCGTTTTCTGTGGAGCTGCACCAAGTGTTTCTCAGTCAGTCCTCCTGTTTTCAGTCCCCTCATTAGAGCAGCCCCTGTAGGTGTCCAGCAGCCATGGAGAACTGGGTAGGGAGTTCCTGAGTGTGGAGAACCTGAAAGGGAGGCTGGAAATGAAAAGGACAAAAAGGACAGGCGGGTGAGAGAAGGATGAAGCCAAGACAAAGCTTTCTGATCAAGACTCAAAGTTTAATTTGTAGCTCTGTGTTTATATTGAAAAAACCCACAGCCCCATCCTTTGTTTCAGCTGGATTATTTTGCAATGCAAGGTCAGCAGGCAGTCTGCTCCTGTAGGGAATTGCAGGTACAGCAAGGTGGGAGACTCCACCACCTTGGAGGGCTAGGTCAGCATAAGACCAACTGTGGCAAACACTTAAGGTCTATTTAGCCTGTTCAGAGAAGGGCACAAAAAAAGCTGCAAATTTGAGAAACAAAAACTGAATAAACGAACCCCTTTTATCTTTAGTAGTGTTTTTTTTTAAATTAAATGTCAAAGTATAGAGAAAGAAATGTAAAAAATATATATATATGGGAAATAATACCTGAATCATGGCAAAATGTTAATAACACTCAGAATCAGAAGCCTAAATACAATGATAAGGAAATTCAGTGGGGGAGAGAGAATGGTTGAAGCAAAAGAAAAGCTCCAACAATTTATGTTTCCTCATAAACCCGTTTTATACCGCATAAAACTGTAGCTGCCCGCAGTTACAAACGAACCGGTTACCTGGAAGAGAAGCTGGGGATGTATGGAAGGTGGAGAAAAGAGATGGAGACCAAGACAACACCTGCTATTCAAGGTCTCAAAGTTTAATGGAGAACTCCAAATATACAGGCAGAGGAAACCCTTCCCCAAAGGCTGGAAGCTTCTCCACAGGTGACTAGTGTTTATCAGGAAACTGCTGATGCTTGAAAAACCACGGGCTTCACTTTGGTCTGAGCGCTCCACCACAGGTACAGGAGATTATGGCTAACACAGGAGTTCCTGCTCAAAGGCTGAGAGAGGAACTTCACATTGGTCGATGTCAAATTCCTGCCAGGTGGCATGGCACCCCAATAAGGCACTCTACCTAAGACAAAGTTTTTCTATTAAAAAGAAAATCACCTCATAGCCACAAGTTACACATTTTCTAGAGACAGTCACCACAGAAAGATATTCTTCAAAGCATATTGAGATCACCACACAAAGTGAATCCCCCAACCACTTTGCATACCTACTGGCTTTGTCCTTGTCCGGCTCATGGTTAGGAAGACATGCTGGTAAAAAGTTAATGCATTTTCATTCTGACATTAATAGAAGACATAGTCACACAGCAACTCCCTGATCCTCAGGCATTTATAAATGTATCCTATTTCTTCATCAATGTTTCCTTAGGTGCCAGGATGTTTTACATACTTATTCATTGTGACTGGTGCCACAACATTGTGTTTTGATTGGTTGTGGTTTTCTGGAATCACTTCCATCTGTTGCAAAGAGAAGTGTGCTTGGTGATATATGAGGAAAACATCATGTGTCATAATTTTGCAGTTGGGAGACTTCCAGAAAAGAAGAATTTTGATAGTCTTTCTCAGTGTTTAAGATGAATCACTAAATGTGGTATTCACTAGTTCTATCCACTTACCTGTAAAGTTTATGCTTCCATTTGTCTTTAAACTTAGTTCAAGAATAGACATCAAGAAATATCTATAAAATTGTCTGTGTTTATTTAGTATTAGTAACTTGCATAAATCTTTAGTGATGAGCAGTAGAACTCTGACAATCACTTAGGAATCTCACCTCTGAGGAAAATGTATTCCCCTCCCAGTAGTATTTATTTGCCTGTATGTATTCATGTAGGGTTGGGGACTCTCTTGGAGTTTTCCATGATGAACCCTTATCATAATCCCTTTTCAGTCCTTTCTTTTTTCTCTTCCTTGTGATTCACCCTCCCAAAAGTAAGTAAGTCCACTCATGTTGTCCATATATTCAGTGGAGTATGACCAAACCCTCAGTGGCCTGATCATTAAATAGAACTCTTCCTTCCCCTTCCATACCTCTATCAGAAACCATCGTTTGAAGAGAACCATACTTCATTAGTTCCATCAACATCACATTTTTAATAATTATATTCTGTAGATTCTTGAATAATCTACCCTATTTTGGAGGATTCTTTAAAATTTATTTTTACTTTTTAAATGCACTTTACATCATCGTCACAACCCCTCTCACTCCTCTCTTATCAGATGCACCCTTACACAGTTTTCCCCCATTTCTCCCCATCTTCTTCTCAGAGGAACCACCCTATGCTATGCCATATGGTCGCACCAGGAGTAGGCACATCCTCTCCCATTGAGGCCCAATTAGGCAGATCGAAAGGAGGAAGGAAATCCAACAGCAGAGAAGAAACAGAGACTGCCCAAGCTCTGTTTGTTGTGGGATCCACATGATTACCAAGCTTCACATTTGCCACACATGTGTCAGGTGTAGGTTCAACTCCTGTATGCTCCCCGGAGGGTGGCCAAGGCTCTGTGAGCCCCCATGGTGCCATGTTATTTAACTCTGTGGGCATTCTGGGCCCCTATGACTTATTGGCTTCTATTTGCCAATATTCCCAAAGAGTCTCCAGGCTCTGCCTGTTGTTTGGCTTTGGGTCCCTCTATCTGCCTCCATCTGCTGCAGGAAGAAACCTCTGAGGAAACAGCTGTGCTATGTTCCTGTCTGCAAGTGTAGTAGAATATCATTAATAGTGTCAAGGTTTGGCTATCACACTGGATGAGTTTGAAGTTGGTATAGCCATTTGTTGGGTTTTCTCTCAGTCACTGTTCCATCTGAATCCTTGCACAGGGTGTAGAGAAAACAAATTTTTGATTTGAAGATATTGTGGTTGGATTGACATCCCTCTCCCTCCTCTGAAAGTCCTTCCTAACTACAGGAGGTGGCCAGGTCACTCTCTATATCCGTTTCTGTAGTAATCTAAGATAAGGTCATCCACAAAGATTCCCAGTATCCTGTCCAATACAAGGCCTTCATCAAGTAACTAGAGATCTCCAGTATCTGTTCATAGAAGGAGGCTTTGAGATGTAGGGACTGTCACAGATATCTTCCATATTTCTCCCATTCAACTCATCAATATCACTACGAAAGTATCCTCCTTGCCATTCACAATCAGCTGCAGCACTAATCATGAGTCTTCGTAGGGTTTCTCATGAGGGTAGAATCATGACCATGACCACCTGCTGCAGCAGGATCCCAGACACAGGCAAGGTCCTGAACGCTGGAAATCAGTATGGCCTTAGGTAGCAGTGAGGTCTGCCCACATCAATATGGCACTGTAGCAGAATGGATTTCAGTGCAGCTTCAGGCAGAATCATAGTTTAGGGACTTCTGCACAGTGTTTAGTGCTAACATAGGACGTAGGGTGCAGTAGAGTCATAAACCAAGACAAGACCTTCTTGGAAGCACTGTCCTGAATTTCACCACAAACATAACTTCAGATGCAGCACAGACTACTCTGATCAGTATGCCCCCTGGTGGCAGCGGGACTTAAATACTTGGCAAACCTTCAAGTGGAAGCATAGGGCAAAGGCTCATGAATGGGCTCTGGTGAGAAGTCACACCATGGCCATCAACAAAGATCCAACTGAAGTAGGTCCTTTAACCCAGACATGGTCCTTCCTTGGCAGCAAGTGCCCACACATCACCATGAACTCTATTGGCAGCAGAGGACACTCAAATCAATATGAATCTTGTTGTCTCGGGGCAACATGGCCTGGGAATGAGCCTTTGACAGAAGCACAGATCACATATATCTTCATGACATAGGACATAGGGTGTCCTATTGTGGCATCATTTTCTACACGTATCATGCCAAACCCAGCAGAGTTTGACTAGTTGAGTTCTAGGCAGTCTCCAGCCAGGCTTTTTGGTCCAGCTCTCCTTGCTTACACCAGGGCCCTGAGTATTTTCTTGGTAGAAGCACAGAGACACAGAGAGGATAACAGACTCAGTGGAAAAATGAAGATTTTAATGTATACACATGTCACATAGGCTCAAAGAATGGTTGTTGACCTGGAAGGAGGAACCAAAATACATAAAATTTCAATGGTACAAGCATTGACCAATGCCTACGGAAATGATTAAAAAAAGAAAAATAATAATATTTATTCCTTCTGGGTTTGACCTTCTGATACACATCTCTACCTGCAAGCTCAGATCTATAGTCCACACTCTGGACCATAGCTCAGTCTGTATCCTAGGAGGGCTGCTGTCAACCAGTTCAACCATAGGAGATATCCCAGCTCCATCCTATATTAGATGGTCCCATAGCAAGCCCAGCAGGCTGGAAGACTACCCCCCCCACCCCGTGCTCTATCATCTCATCCACATTCTACTTGCTATCCAGGATCTACATTTTCTAGCCAAGAATGACCTTGAACTCATACATATCCCCTGTCTGGGACCCTCAGTAGATGGGATGCAAGGTGTGTGTCATTGTACCTCTTTCTCTCCTGTGGGAAATAGACCCTTGGGTTCTGTGTATGCCAGACAAGTAAACATTAGACCACAGCAACCACATCCTTGGCTTCAATGAGGTCTGTGAGGGTGCCCTCCTCCAGATTTCTCTTATGGTCATCTCTGGGTAATGGTCACGTGCTGGTTAACTTACCCAGGAAGGGGCTGGGACTGAGAGTATGGCCACATGTCATATGCTGGACACCAGCATTTTTATAGGATAGGTTCAGGTGGGTTCTCCAGGATCCCACATGCCCCTTGTGACCTGCCACACTGCTGCCACCTGCTGGCTCCTTAATCCCAAGTCATGGGCTCTGTCCTAGCTTCTAGTCCTGGACTCAGGAGAATCTTCTGGGGACCATGCTGTGGGGGGTGATTCTGTCCATCGTGGTGTAATCAATCTCCTGGAGTGTCATCCTGCTTAACAATAGCATTGACTCTTCCATGTAGCCATGATGCTTTCTCGGAGGTGGGGCACTTTCTGTAGAAGATGAGCCTGTGGTTTTGCCATGCGCACAAGGAGCATTTGTGAACCATGTGACTATGGTGTGTCAGGATGCAGTATGGGAACACAGACTCCAGAAGCACATGGGTGCCCTGCCATGCACAGGGTAAATATGAAATGAAATTTAAACAATTAAAACCCTGTATTGGGCTAGGCATGGTGGTGCATGGCTTCAAAGTTTCAATGCTTTAATTTGGGAGACAAAGACAAAGGAAAGTGGATCCTTGTGAATTTGAAGCTAGCTTGGTCTGATAAAGGTATACAGTGAGATCTTTTCTCAAAAACCAAGCAAAATAAAAAATCAAAACAAAAAAACCACAAAAGCCAAACCAAAGAACAAAACCTACAAAACAAAAAACAAAGGTATCTACTCATGTTGGATGGTGTCCTGAGTAGCAAGGCCTGAGTTGCCCTTTAGTGTCCCCATGCATGAGCACACACCTGCATACACATGCACCTGCACACAGGCAGGTATCATGCAAGGACCCTTTCAGATCTGATCTGCCACCACATGGCTACCCAGTCTCCATCTTGAGTAAATATGGCCTCTCCCAGACAAGGTTCAGTAACTCTTCAGACTCTAGTTCCTGACAGTGTCCACAGCATTCAGACTCTCCAATTTTATACCCAACTGGGTTGTCCTATGACAGCAGTGGGAGTGAGCAGGCTGAACTCTTCCTATTTTTCTCTGAAACACCCCCATTCCAGAGATATCTCTCAAATACCACATACTGCAGTCTTTGTGGGCCCTGACCCAGCAGAAAACCTCATTTACTACTTCAATTATTCTCTATTCTTGTCACCTCCTCCTTACCCACACACTCAGCGTTCTCCCTTCCTTAGTGACAATGGACAAACCCAACATGAGTCCCCAAAGTAACCCACCCAGACTTTGGCCTGGGAAGAATGCAGGAGACGCTAGAGAGTGTGGTGGAAGGATGGCAGCTGGTGGTGTAGACAGGATGCTCAGGCTGCAGCTGCAGTTTTACAATGCACAGTTGTCCTGCCAACATCTGACCTCGTGTTTCTCCCTAGGATGACATCATCATCTTGATCTTCCTTATCTGCTGCCCAGCCTCAGCATTAGTACCTACTTGTACCCCTGCCCAGGGGAGTCACCAGGGAGGGACTCGATACTGTGTCCTAAAGGCCCAGTGAGAGGAACTGCGTCCAGGTTTGTCTCCTCTGGAATGAAATCTCCCAACTTCTGCTGATAGCCAAGGACACAGGCATTTATTTACATGAATCATTGAGTTTGTGGTCACAGAAACAGAGAAAGACCCCCCTCCCTCCTCAGTGTTATGTATGTAGCTTAAAGAACCAAACCAAAATCAAACAACTGAACAAAAAAAAGTATTAATAGCCAGGTATGGTGGTGCAGGACTTCATTCCATTCTGGAAGATGCAGCAGCAGGGACATCTCTGAATTTGAGGCCTGCCTTGGTGTACAGAGCAAGTTCCAGGACAGTGAATCTGCATAGTACAGACCCTATTCTCAAAAACACACAAAATAAATCCAACAAAGAAAGAAAAACTAAGATATTGGCAGTCACAAATGTTGTTTATGTAAATCTGGAGAAATAACTGGGATCATCCTCGGGGTCTCCATCTCCAGCCAAAAGGGAACTAACAGAAGACCTTTCTCCATGACCTTGTATTTTGGGAGTTTTGGTTAATGTTGTAGTTGGTTTCAAAACAAAATTTCATGCAACCCAGACTGATCTCAAAGAGATGCTAAGATTAGCCTCCAATTCGGTGATTCTCAGCTTTCTTTCTTTTTTTTTTAAACTGGGTATCTTAATTTACACTTCACAAGTTATCTCTTTTCTCAATTTCCCCTCCAAAAACACTTTATCCCATCCTCCCTCCCCCTGCTTCTATGAGGGTGCTCCACCCCCCTCTTGCATCACTGCTTTTGCGTTCTCCTACACTGGCCCATTGATTCTTCACAGGACCAAGGGCCTCTACCAAGGTCCTGTAACCAACATGGACAAATGGTCCAACAAGGCCATCCTCTGCTACATATGTGGCTGGAGACATGGGTCTCTCCATGTGTACTTTTTGGTTGGTATTTTAGAACCTGGGAGCTCTGGGGGTTCTGGTTGGTTGATATTGTTCTTCCTATGGGTTGCAAACACTTTCAGCTCCTTTAGTCATTTCTCTAATTCCTCCATTGGGGACCGTGTGCTCAGTCCAATGGTTGGTTGTGAGCATCCACTTCTGTATTTGTCAGGTTCTGGTAGAGCTTCTCAGGAGACAGCTATATCAGGCTCCTATCAGCAAGCACTTTTTGGCATTTGAAATAATGTCTGGATTTGTTGTCTGTATATGGGAAGGATCCCTAGGTGTGGCAGTCTCTGGGATGGCCTGTCCTTCAGTCTCTGCTCCACACTTTGTCTCCATATTTCCGCCCTTGAGTATTTTGTCCCCCCTTCTAAGAAGGACTGAAGCATCCACATTTAGGTCTTCCTTCTTCTTGAGCTTCATATGGTCTGTAAATTGTATCTTGGGTATTCTGGGCTTTGGAGCTAATATCCACTTATCAATGAGTGCATACCATGTATGTTTTTATGTAACTGGGTTACCTCACTCAGGGTGATATTTTCTAGTTCCATCCATTTGCCTAAGAATTTCATGAATTCATCAATTTTAATAGTTGTGTTGTACTCCATTGTGTAAATATACCACATTTTCTGTTTCAATTCCTCTGTTGAAGGACATCTGGGTTCTTTCCAGCTTCTGGCCATTATAAATAAGGCTGCTAAGAACACAGTGGAACATGTATCCTTGTTACATGTTGGAGCATCTTTTTGGTATATGCCCAGGAGTAGTATAGATGGATCCTCTGGTAATACATGTGCAATTTTCTGAGGAACCACAAGACTGATTTCCACAGTGGTTATACCAACTTGCAACCCCACTAGCAATGGAGGAGTGTTCCTCTTTCTCCACCTCTTCACCAGCATCTGCTATCACCTGAATTTTTTATCTTAGCCATTCTGACAGGTGTGAGGTAAAATCTCAGGGTTGTTTTGATTTGCATTTCCCTGATGACTAAAGATGTTGAACATTTCTTTAGGTGCTTCTTAGACATTCAGTATTCCTCAGTTGAGAATTCTTTTTTATCTCTGTACCCCATTTTAAAAAGGATTGTTTCTTTGGAGTCTAACTTCTTGAAATCTTTGTATATATTTGATATTAGCCCTCTATCAGATGTAGGATTGGTAAAGACTTTTCCCAACCTGTTGGTTGCCATTTTGTCCTATTGACAGTGTCCTTAGCCTTACAGAAGCTTTGCAATTTTATGAGGTCCCACTTGTCAATTGTTGATCTTAGAGTATAAGCCATTGGTATTCTGTTCAGGAATTTTTCCCTGCTGCCCATGTGTTCGAGGTTCTTTTCCACTTTCTCTTCTATTAATTTCAGTGTATCTGGTTTTATGTGGAAGTCCTTGATGTACTTGGACTTGAGCTTTGCGCAAGGAGATAAGAATGGATCTATGTGCATTCTTTTACATGCTGATCATCAGTTGAACCGAAACAATTAGTTTAAAATGCTGTCTTTTTTCACTGGAGGTTTTAGCCCCTTTGTCAAAGATCAAGTGACCATAGGTGTGTGGGTTCATTTCTGGGTCTTCAATTCTATTCCATTGATTTACTTCTCTGTCTTTGTACCAATACCATGAAGATTTTATCATGATTGCTCTGTATACAGCTTGAAGTCAGGGATAGTGATTCCCCAGAAGTTCTTTTATTGTTGAGAATAGTTTTCACTATCCTGAACTTTTGGTTATTCCTAATGAATTTGTAAATTGCTCTTTCTAACTATGAAGAATTGATTTGTAATTTTGATGGAGATTGAATTAAATCTGTAGATTGCTTTTGGTAAGATGGCCATTTTTACTACATTCATCCTGCCAATCCATGAGCATGAGAGATTTTTCCATCTTCTGAGACCTTCTTCCATTTCTTTCTTCAGAGACTTGAAGTTCTTGTCAAACAAATCTTTCACTTGTTTGGTTAGGGTAACACTAAGGCATTTTATGTTATTTGTGACAACAGTGAAAGGTGTCATTTCTCTAATTTCTTTGCCAGTCTGTTTATCCTTTGAGATAGGAAGGCTACTGAGTTGTTTGAGTTATATCTAGCCACTTTGCTGAAGTTGTTTATCAGCTTTAGGAGTTCTGTGGTGGAATATTTTGGGGTCACTTAAGTAAACTATCATATCATCTGCAAATAGTAATATTTTGACTTCTTCCTTTCCAATTTGTATCCCTTTGACCTCCTCTTATTGTCTAATTGCTCTAGCTGGGACTTTGAGTACTAAATTGAATAGGTAGAGAGAGGATGGGCAGCCTTATATAGTTCCTGATTTTGGTGAGATTGACATTGCTTCTTGTTTCACTCCATTTAGTTTGATGTTGGCTACTGGTTTGCTGTATATTGCTTTTACTGTGTTTAAATATGGGCTTCGAATTCCTGATTTTTCCAAGACTTTTATCGTGAAGGGGTGTTGAATTTTGTCGAATGCTTTCCCAGCATCTAATGAGATGATTGTGTGATGTTTTTCTTTGAGTTTGTTTATTTAGTGATACTCATTTGAGACTTGTGATTGGTGGACTGGAGCTGTGTCTGTGGCACACTGCAGCTATGGCTCACCATGGTTGGTAGATCTCTATCAAGTATGGTTCAGTCTGGATGGTTTCCTGTGTTCCAATAAGTTTTCTGTTAGAAACTGACCTGCTGACTATCAAATGTTAAGACAGACTGGACTTGGGAAAAAGACCTGTCCTAGGAGACAACCCAGCGACAGAATATAAACACAGCAGAAAATGAGAAAGTCAGTGTATATCGTTGGATCTGTGAGGAAAAGAGGCCGAACATGGGACTTAAGCAAGCCATGGTCTGTGAGGTGATGTGAAGAATGAAGGGAACAGGGCTCTGGATGCGATGGCTGTGTCCAGGAAGTGAGGGAGAGGGGAAACTTGATTCTCAGGATGTGGTTCTCAATATGGACCATAGTCCTTGCCTTTCTCCCGCTGTCTTGTATCCTAGACACAGTCTGCAACTCGCTTAGAGATCTCATATGGGAGAAGATGGTCAAGAGAAACTCTGAGATAGATTGCTTGGAGTAAGACTTTTATTTGCTGACCTGGTTCTTCTTGTGCCCTGGAGGTTTGCAGGCAAGTTGAGCTCAGGGCCGGAATGATAGGGACTAAACTTATCTGGGTTGGTGGGTTTACAGGATCTCTTCTAGATTGAGTCCTGTGGAGAAACAGGCTACTCTGAGAGGTTTTCTGTGAAACAGTTGTCTTTTATTGGGGGAGGGGGTGGAAATAACAAGGGTTATATGAACATTCCTGAGTGATTGTTGGTGCCTGTATATTATAACCTTGTGCTGAGGTTCTGAAAAAGCTTAATTTGCATGAAGAGTAATTCCAGGTGCTTGCTGAACTTGTCGTTATAGGGAGAAAGGAAGTTAGATCTGTAATTCGGCCGACTTGTTATGACTACCTCAAGGGAGGCAGTGGTGTGGGTGGTACAGGCTTCCTGTACCTGAACTTGGAGACCTGGAGGAAGTAAGGAACTGTCCTAACTTCTGCTGGTCTCAGGATGAGATTTTCAGGGTTTGGACTTGTCTTGATCTCAGTATTACTCTGAACTGGCTCCTCAAGTTGCTTGGTTTCTGATCCCACATTTATCAAAACATGTTATTAATTTCATGAACAAACAGAGAGTAGCAGTCAGGCTCTCAGGACCAGAGACAGATAAGATGATTGGGTTCAAAAGAGAGGAAACCAGAGCCCACATGGCTTCCTAGCATGTGTCACACACAATCCTGCATGCATGAGCTCTGATTCCCATCCAGGAGGCAGGTGGTATGGAGGGCGTGTGCAGCAATCACTACTTTGATGTAAACTCACCTCCCTGGTGAGAGATCCTCGCACCAGGAGTTATGTTGTCCAGAGACTAACAGATGGTGTCTCACCACAGCCTGTGGGTGATGCTGAGAGGCAGAGGACTATTGTCCAGAGTGAGTTTTCTCCGTGTACAGTTTGGGTGCCCAGGAATCACACACATCACTGTGCTAGACATCAGGCTCCATTTCCACTGAGCTATCTCACTAGCATACACTGCTTTGTTCTTCAGTAGAATCTCATTTTAAATTACTTCATTCAACATAAATTTATAAAACATTAGGACCATGGTTGATCATCTTGAGAAATCCACATGGGTTTTTATATCATAGCCTCTCACGGACTCGGAACTCACAGTTAGCCCCATGACTCTGCCTGTCTCTTGCTCATGCCAGGCTGGGACTACACATTCCTACCACAGGGGCTTATAATGTGGCTGCTCTGGATCAGACTCAGGTCCTCCTACCCGTGTGCATCTCTCTGGCTGAATCATTCCTCTGGCTCTTGCTTCCTCGCATGCCTCTTATATAAACTTCCCCAAAGTGTCCCCAACCTGCCATTTGGGTTGACAGGTGCTCACCAGGCTGGGGTTTAGGCTGGGTTTGGGCAAGCATGTCCTTAAATTTGTTATGTATCCAAGGATGATGTGGAACACCTACAGATCCTCCTGTCTGTGCCTCCTATCAGCTGGGATTACAGGTGTGCATCATTCTCCTCCTTTGTCTCATGGTAGACAAAGAACTTCATTTTCTGTCCATGATAGGCAAGTAAGCACTCCACCGGATGAACATCTTTGACTCAGTGGGGTCTGTAACAATGTCCAGGCCATGAGTACTCAACTCCAGATTTCATTTGCCTTACCCTGACTGTCTGAGGTCTCTGGGCACAAGGTCACCTGATATCTAATCCACCCAAGGGGAGGCTGGACCTGACAAGACTGTCCTAAGTCAGGTGCTGCACCCCAGCATTTTTATACAACAGGCTCTGGTGGGTTCTGAAGGATGCCAGCCACCCCTTGTATTCAGCTACACTGCTGCCACCTGCTGGCTCCTTCATCCCAAGTCACAGTCTCTGTTCTTTGGAGAGGAAGCCTGTGGATTTGCATGTCCCAGGACTGTGGGGAGTGTCAGACTGCAGTGGTGGAACCTGGGTGATGTTCAGGCAGTAGCACATGTGTCCCCTACTCACCCCACACTCCCCAGAATAAATAAGTGTTTGGTTTTTTTAAATTATACCCAAGTTGGGTATGGACATACATGCTTCAAGTCAAGCCTTTGGGAGGAGGAAGGCAGAGGTACATGGATCTCATTGATTTTGAAGCTGACCTCGTCTATATATCTAGTTTTTGGAGAGCAAAGGCCACATAGTGAAAACTTGTATCAAAAAGCAACAACAAGGGACAGGAGTCTTCCCTTCTGGCCGCCATCTGCAGCAGGGACCCAGGCAGCTCCAAAGCCTTCTGTGCTTAGCCCACCAGGAAAGAGTGATCTCCCAGCAGTGATTTCACTCCTGAGTGTGCAGGTGAGATCTCCACCTTCTCTCTGGAGGGGTACAGCTAGGAGTGCACAGGACATATGATCAGTGGAGCTGCTGGGCCAGGAGTCTTCCCTTCCGGCCACCATTTGCTTCAGGGAACCAGACAGCTCCACAACCTTCTGTGCACTGATTCTGCCAGAAGAGAGTTGGTCTCCCAGGAGTACAGACACAGGCTTACAGGCTCATAGGAGGGGCAAGCTCCAGCCAGAGACAAAAAGACCAACTAACACCAGAGATAACCAGATGGCGAAAGGCAAGCGCAAGAACCCTACCAACAGAAACCAAGACAACTTGGCTACATGAGAGCCCAGTTCTCCCACCACATCAAGTTCCGGACACCCCAACACACCGGAAAAGCAAGAGTTGGATTTTAAGTCTCATCTCACGATGCTGTTAGAGGACATCAAGAAGGACATAAATAACTCCCTTAAAGAAATACAGGAGAACATGGGTCAAATGGTAAAAGCCCTAAAAGAGGAAACATAAAAATCCCTGAAAGAAATACAGGAGAGCATGGGTGAACAGGTAGAGGCCCTTAAAAAGGAAACACAAAAATTCCTTAAAGAATTACAGGAGAACACAAACAAACAGGTGAAGGAACTGAACAAAACCATCCAGGATCCAAAAATGGAAGTAGAAACAATAAGGAAATCACAAAATGAGACATCTTTGGAGATAGAAAATCTTGGAAAGAATTCAGGAGTCATAGATGCAAGCATCAACAACAGAATACAAGGGATAGAAGAAAGAATCTCAGTGGCTGAAGATACCATAGAAAACATTGACTCAACAGTTAAAGAAAATGCAAAATGCAAAAAAGCTCCTGAGCCAAAACATCCAGGAAATCCAGGACACAATGAGAAGATCAAACCTATGGATTATAGGTATAAAAGAGAGCGAAGATTTCCAACTTAAAAGGCCAGTAAACATCTTCAACAAAATTATAGAAGAAACTTCCCTAACCTAAAGAAAGAGATGTCCATGAACATACAGGAAGCCTACAGAACTCCAAACAGACTGGACCAGACCAGAAAGTCCTCCTGGCACATAATAATCAAAACACCATATGCGCTAAATAAAGAAAGGATATTAAAAGCAGTAAGGGGAAAAGGTCAAGTAACCTATAAAGGCAGGCCTATCAGAATTACACCAGACTTCTCACCTGAGATGATGAAAGCCAGAAGATCTTGGGCAGATCTCATACAGAACCTAAGAGAACACAAATGTCAGCCCAAACTACTATACCCAGAAAAACTCTCAATTACCATAGATGGAGAAACCAAGATATTCCATGATAAAACCAAATTTACACAATATTTTTCCACAAATACAGCCTACAAAGGATAAGAGATGGAAAATGACAACATGAGGAGGGAAACTAAACCCTAGAAAAAGCAAGAAAGTAATCTTTTTCCAACAAACCCAAAAGAAAGTAACCACACAAACAGAAAAATAACATCAAGAATAACAGGAAGCAACAATCACTATTCCTTAATATCTTATAACATCAACGGACTCAATTCCCCAACAAAAAACATAGTCTAACAGAAATATTTTTCATGTAAATCTTCAATTTTATCAGAAAATATTTGTGATTCCTCTTTCAATTTAGTAATGTTTTTGATGTCTACCATTTTAACTGTATTATCTTCCATGATAATCTTTAATTTTAACATTTTTTCTATATATTTCTTCAATTTTATCAGAAATATTTTCCATGTAAATCTTCAATATGGTCAGAAAATATTTATAATTCCACTTTCAATCAACTTAGTAATATTTTTATGCCTATGATTTTATCGGTATAATTGTCCATGGTAATCTTCAATTTTAACATTTTTCTATATTTTCTTCAATTTTATCAGAAATATTTTCCACGTCAATCTTCAATTCTATCAGACAATGTCTATAATTTTACTTTCAATTAACTTAGGAACATTTTTATACCTTCCATTTTATCTGTATAATTTTCTATGAAATAGTTTTAACATGTTTTTCTACATATTTCTTGAATTTTATCAGAAATATTTTTCTTGTAGATCTTCAATTTTATCAGAAAATATCTATAATTCCACTTTCAAAAAAACTTAGGAATTTTTTTATGCCTACCATTTTATCTGTATAATTTGTCCATGAAATACTCAATCTTAACGTTTTTTCTATATATTTCTTCAATTTTTTTCAGAGATATTTTCCATGTAAATCTTCAGTTTTATCAGAAAATGTTTATAATTCCACTTTCAATCAACTTAGAAATATTCTTATGCCTACCATTTTATCTGTAATTTTCCATGATAATCTTCAATTTTGATGTTTTTCCATATATTTTTTTCAATTTTATCAGAAATATTTTCCATGTAAATCCCACAGATAACACTTACTGGAAGTTCTGTGGGCCCTGACCCAGCACATAACCTCCTGGAAGAAAACTGTCCCTCTCTTCTCCATTCTTGTCACCACTTCCTTACATATACACTCATGATCTCTCTTCCCTAGTGACAAGAGAACAAGAACCCAGATGGGCACCTGAAGAGAGTGGAGATGTCAGAGAGGAAGGTGGAAGGGTCCTGGCTAGTGGTGAAGACAGGAAACTCAGGCTCCCTTAGAAGGAGCCCAACCCAGACCATCCCTGTCTTTCCTGTCCCACCAGCCATAGGGACAGTCCTACCCTGAGTCCCACCCCTGCCAGTGGTTGAAGGCTCAGGATGCTCTGGCTGTCCTTTCCATCCATGCAGTGGCTTCAGATTCTCCCCATCCTTCCCAGGGAACTCAGCAGGAGCCAGCAGGGAAAATGACTATGGGGTCAACAAACAAGCAAGCCTCTCTGGAGTCCAGGGCAGCTCCATCAAGATCCTCTTGTCCTACTCCTTCTCCTGGGAGTTGCCCAAGGACCTGAAGATGAGCATAGCCTGGAAATGGAAGCACCATCATGGAGAATTCATCTACAATTTCACCCCACCTTTCATACATGAGCACTTCAAGGACCGGCTCATCATGAACTGGACACAGGGTCAGACATCTGGAGTCCTCAGAATCCTGACCTTGAAGGAAACTAACCAGGCCCCATACTTCTGCTATGTTTTTTATGCAAACAACAGAAGGCATGAAGGTTTGGCAGTCTATTCCTGGGACCAAACTCACCAAGACACATGGTGAGTCACCATGGCTGAGACTTTGATACCTGTGGCTTCCTTGTCCCCTACATGTCACCTTGGGCTTCACAACTCTGACCTTCCTTTCATATTCCTTTCTTTTGACTCTGTCCACACCTCTGCTGACAGCATCTTTCCTTGTAGTTGTGACAAGTGTTTCTGCGTCCTCTGCCCTGGTCTGTCATTCTCTGCTCAGAGGGAACCACACCTCACTCTGGACTTCAACATCTGTCCTACCATCTATCTCACTCCCTCATTGCTCCAAATGTAACACTACTGTCCTACCCACTTTCACCCATGACCTTGGTGTGGGTGAACTTGTCCAGGACGGAGCTGACTCTCTCCATCCTGTGTCAGGGCTCCACTTGATCTGTGTATGCAGCATCTCCACACAGCTCTAACCTCAGCTCAGAACATGTAGTGGGAGCCATTGCATTTTCTGGTGTCCTCTGGTCTAAGTGTAACTGCCACATGTCACCACAGTCCCTCATTTCCCCTCATAGCTCATCAGGATACATCTGTCTTCTCTCCTTAGGCTCTTCAGTAATTAGAAAATGAATAAGAAAATGTCCCCATTTTCATGATGTGGCTACTCTGTCTTCTGATCCCTCTAGGCCCTCTGAGGCAGAAGTAACTGCAGTCCCCTGAACTGGGAGCCCTGAGGCCCAGCATGGTCACTGTGTGTTCCTGCACATGGCCCTACAGCAGTGGAGACTCTGTGGGGTGGCAATGTTTCTTATCAACTTGCTCTGTGGCTCCACACCACCCTTTTTAACTTAAGTACTTCTTCATTTCTTTTTATCTTTCTTCTGCTTTATTTATTTATTCATTTGTTTGTTTTATTTCTTTATTTATTTTATGTCGGAATCTCTGCATGTAGCCCTGGCTGTCAGAATATTGACTACATAGACCCATCTGACCTTGAACCCTTGCCTCTGTCTCCTCTGTGTGGACATTAGAGCATGTGCCACCACATCCCAAGGTGGTTCCTGACTGTATACAGTCACCCTATGGGAGGATGCCCACAGCACAGTTATCTGTGCAGGCCACAGCTGCCATGTCGACCTGAGGTAAAGTGAGAGAGCGGCTGCCCTCTCAGGGCAGAGAGAGGGGAGCCTTTACATATCTGTGTCTAGCTCAGGTCTTCTCCACCTTCCTAGTGCTCAAATCCTTTATACAGTTCCTCATGTTATGGGAACACACACACATAAAAGTCTGTCATTGCTACTTCGTAACTTTAATTTTCCTACTGATATGAATCACAATAATATAAGTAACTGATATGTGTGATATCTGTTATGCACTCCTTGTGAGGATACACAGATTGAGAACCACTGGTCTCTAGAATTTGAAAATAGATAAATGTTGACAAAATTATCCTTAGTGATGTTTGTAAAGCAAAGGAATGTATTCTGCCCTGGACTGAGCTGTACACATACAGCTAAAATTGGACTTTTTCTGTTATACATTTTGGTATATTCAGGGTTTGTGAACATATGGGCCTGTTAAGTCAGGTCAGATGTGTGCACATGTATGTGTGTGTGTGGCTTTGTGTAAATTTCTGTGACTGTATGTCTCTGTGTGTATCTGGGTGTATGTGTCTGTGTGTTTCTCTCTCTCTCTCTCTCTCTCTCTCTCTCTCTCTCTCTCTCTCTCTCTCGTGTGTGTGTGTGCGTGTGTGTGTGTGAGTGCATATTTGTTTATGTAGTTGAGGCTAGAGGAGAGTCTAGGGTCTCATTCACCTTATCTTGTGGGACAGGCTAGCTCACTGGATTCAAGTTTCCCATGGAGACTACATTGGCTGACTAGTGAGTCACAGGGTCAAGCCTGTCTCCACGCCTCAGTACTAGGATTACAGCTCACTCAGCTCTGTTCAGTGTGGGTGTAAACACAAAGTGCAGGCTTCCTGTCAGCTCACAGAGATCTGCCTGCCTCTGCCTCTTGGGCTAGGATTAAAGGTCCTGCCCACTTCTCCAGGCTCTTCATGCAGATGCTAGGGCGCAAACTCAGGTTCTAAGGCCCAAGCAGCAAACTCTCTATAAATTAATCATATCTGTATGTTACATACATTTACGTGAAAAAAATTGATGCATTTCTCTGTCTTAGTTGTCTGTGACCAAATGAAAATCTGCACAAACAGCCAAAAGAGTTGGGGACTGTGCATTTGAGCTTGCTCTCCTAGAGTCTCAGTCTTAAGCATCTGCTCCAGTCCCGGTGTGAACTTCTGACAGGTGTTGACCATCCCACATCCCACAGAGCAGAAAGATGACACAACCACCCATCCCTCCCTCATCCAGGGAGGGTCTGCTCACTTCTCATGTCTCCACAGCACTCAGCACCATGAGGAGCCCCTCCATCACCTCTGCAGCCACCACAGCTGGTCTGGAGGACACAGGGGGCCAGAGGAATCCTTCCCTGCTGAACCTGGGAGCCATGGTCACGATGGTCATAGTCAAGGCTGTGGTGATAATGCCAGTCTATGGACTGATGAACTTCCTGTGGTGGAAGCAAAGTTAAGTGGACCAGGACAGGCCTCACCCGAGCTTCCCACTGGCAGTGTTCTCAGCTGTGGAGATGGAGAAGGGCAGACCTGTGCAGGGAACAGTAAAGAGAACAGGAGGAGGGAAATGTGCCTGAACTCCACAACGACTGCATCCCTGGAGCCTGCTGTCCTTCCAGACCAGCTGGGAATTAGAGGAATAAATGCAGATGAACACAGAGCCTGCTCCTAAGGAATCCAAGGAGGCACACGGGAGCCTCGGGGGCTGACTGCTTATTTGGAAAGAGCTGTGGCTGCTAAAGAAGGTCTGAGGTAGAGCAGCATTCAGGGACTACATGACACAGGAAGTGACACCTATGAAAAGAGACACCTCTTTGAGTTGGGTATGTGTGACTAAAGTGGAAATTAAGAGCATGGTGTGTGATAGACCCACAAACAGAAAGAAGTGTGGAGGGAGAACCTAAAATCCACAAGAGACAAAATAGTTGGACACTAGAAACCTAACACTCCTGAGTACAGTTACAAAACTACCACTGAGGTGTCTCAATTGAGATGATTGCCCCACAAACAGGGAAATGAGCATCATCCCAGGAGTCATATAAAGAGCTGTCAGATGCTTGGACAGACGGACAGACACACGAGGATACTTGGTCTCACTGTGCTGCCAGCCTTACCTAGAAGGGGAGACCAATGCCTGACCTGTCTCACAATCTAGAGAGGACAACTCCTAAAGGACAATATCTGAGGCTGTCCTCTACCATCCACATGTGTGTGCATGTATGCAAATATACACAAATGTGCACATATGATAATAAGCACATGTATGTACATGTATGCAAATATACACATGTGGAAGTGTACTGATCAAATAAAATTTTTGATACATTAGGGAAATACTAAAAGTATAAACATATTTTCAGAATGGAAAGTTCTATACATTACCTCCTTACAATACAAAAACACTAAAAATACAATGCAACTCCTTCTTGAATTCAAATTGCAATTTTGTAAAATTAAATGATTTGCCTCCTACCATCCATGAGCTCTTTAAGAAACAAAAATGGGGACCCAGTGGGGGACTCCATAATCCCAGCCCATGGGAAGGGCAAAGAGGAGAATTGAGAGTTCAAGGCCATGAACAGTTACATAGCAAGCTGTAGGTCACTGGGCTCCACAGACCTTGTACACACAACACAAGCCAAGTGTGGACCGAGGTCACAGCAGATTTAAAGCCGTGGGAACTAGAAGACTATGGGATGAGGACAGAAATGCACAGATGGTGGAGTGTAATCGACATCACAAATAAACAATTAAATGTGCATCCCATGGTTTCAGACAGGCTCCGCCCTCCATTACAGTAAGTAGAAAAACTGAGAGGAGGGAGAGTGCCAGCCTGAAAGACAGCAGGAGACTGACTGGGATTCAAACCATGAGCTGACTCTGCAGGGAGAAGCAGCCTGCACTGAGAGGGAGAGCTAGAGAGCCGGAGTCCAGGGAGGCAAAAGGGAGACATGGTGAGTTCAGAGCAGAGAAGGCAGAGATGTGTCAAGAGGTCAGAGCAGGGGAAGGGGGAAAGGGAGACAAGATGTGGGTCAGTACACTAGTAGTCAATCCTCTGCCTTGCTCTGTGGTACAGAAGTCAGCTGACTACTGTCCTCGGGCCCTGGTGACTCTCAGACCTGTCCCTACCTGGCTGCAGCAGAGCTCTTTGCTGCCCTGGGCCCCGCATGTCCTCTGCACACAGAGAACAGCTGAGAGGCAGGATGGAGAACCAGCATGGCTGACACACTGACACTGTCTCTTCTCCTATAAACCAGCAGAATAAAGCCTAAACCCCAACCAGGTGAGTGCCTAAGGGGCTGCTGGGAAGTTTATTATGAGAGAGATGCATAGGAACCAAAGAGATGAATCAGCCAGATAAGCATTACACATGGGTAGGAGGACCTGAGTTTGATCCCGAGGCCGCACAGCATAACCCAGGGATTGTATTGCCAGCCCTGGGCAAGCAAGAGACAGGAAGATTCAAGGGCTGGCTATCCAGCTAGTCTAGAACAATTGGTGAGTTCCACACCAATGAAAGATCATGTCTTAAAAAGGAGAAGGATTTCTGAAAGGTCTGATCATGGTTATATCATTTTCTAAATATATTGGAAGTGTAGCATTTCGAATTGCATATTAATGGGCAAACAATAGTGTGTGCCAGTGAGATAGGTCAGTGGGAAAAGGAGCTTAATGACCTGGGTGTGATTCCTGGGTGTGATAGTACACGAAGAAAACTCACTGTGGACAATTGTCCTCTGCCTCTCGGGGTCACCCACAGTCTCCTGGGGAGACATTTTCTGTTTGTCCCCACTAGTAGACCTCCAAGTGCCAGAACCTCTCACCAGGGAGGTGAGTTTACATCACAGTAATGACTGATGGTCACTCATGAGCATGAACTGCCCTCCCTGCCTCCTGTATGTCAGTCAGAGCTCATGGATGCAGGATTGTGTGTGACACAGCCTAAGGGTCCATGTGGGCTCTGGTGTCCTCTCCTCGAAACCCAGCTCATCCTGATTGTCTCTGGTCCTGAGAGCCTGACTGTGCTCTTCTCTGTCCGCTCTCCTTTGCTCCCTGGACCCTGCCATCTCTTTCACAGCCCTGGCCCCTCCATGCTTCACATCATGTAACAGACCATGGCTTGCTTAAGTCCCATGTTGGGCTTCTTTTCCTCACGAGTCTAACCATATGCAATTACTTTCTCATTTCCTGCCATGTTGATATTCTGGCCTCTAGGGTCTTTCCTAGGACAAGACTTCCATCGCATGTCCAGTCTGTCTTAACATTTGATAGTCATTGGGTCAGTGCCTAACAAAAAGCCACCTAGACTGATCAAGAAAGAGAGAAGTCAGGCTTCTGTTGTAGGCAGAGGAGGTGCATGGCCATACTTGACAGAGCTCTGCCAACCACAGTGAGCCACAGCTGCAGAGATGCACAGATGCAGCTCCAGTCCACCAATCACAAGCCTCAAATGAGTGTCATTCATAGGCCTTTGCTGGGTTATTGGGAAAATGATCTCCAATCCCATGAGACCAGCTGCAGATAATTGGGGTCATGAAGAGATCGCCAAGGCTTCTCATGGTAAAGTCCTGGAGCAACTATGAGATGTCTGCAGTGGTTGTGACTGCATCCAAACTTCCTGAGACTGATCTCAGAAAGTCTCAGGGGCACAGTGACCTTGGGAACTGGGGTTGGGTTTCCTCTGAGCATCCCTGAAGTGTTCACACAGCAGGATGCCATGATGGTGATCTGTGCAGTCATCTAAAGAAGTCCATTTGTCAGGTTGTCAGGTCCATGCCACAGTCATTTGCCCACAGAAAAGGGGACTTAATGCAGTTGCTCAAATGGTCATGTGAATCCTCAGGTTCTTTCCCATTGTTCAAAAGGGAAAAGGCACAGAAATGCACAGAGCAAAGACTTACACAGAGCCAACATTCTCAACATCACATAGGTGCTTAATCCCGGTTGAATACACTTGGGGAGGCTGCATCTCTGATCTGCTACAAGTGAACATTATGGTCCAACTGGAGAGCAGACATTGACTTCTGCCCTGGCGATCAATGTTTGCAATGTGTGTTTCCTGGACTGAGCTGGTAATAAAAATTTCCAAAGGAAATTGGGCATGATAACATGCCTGTCAACCAACTATTGACAGGTAGTGATCAGAAGATTATCACTTGGAGCACTGGTTCTCAACCTGTGGGTCAACACCTCTTTGAGGGTAGAACTACCCTTTCACATGAGTGGCATTTCAGATATCCTGTCTATCAGATGTTTACATTATAATCACAACAGTACATAAATCACAGTTATGAAATAACAATGAAATAATTTTATGATTGGAGTCACCCCCATTAGGAAAGGACTTCACAGCATAAGGAAGGTTGAGAATCACTGAATTGGAGGCTATTCTTAGCACCTCTTTGAGGCCAGCCTGGGTTACATGAAACTTTGTCTTGAAACTAATAGCAAAGCTAACCAAAACTCAAATGAACAGAGAGGTCATGGAGAAAGGTCATCTGTTAGTTCCCTTTTGACTGGAGTTGGAGACTCCAGTCTGTTGATATCAGTTATCTCTCCAGATTTACATAAACAAAGTTTGTGACTATCGATATCTTAGTTTTTTGTTGTTGTTTTGTTGTCTTTGTTTTTGATAATGGGATCTCTAATATGTAGATCTCACCATCCTGGAAATTCTTTGTAGACCAAGGCAGGCCTCAAATTTGAGACGCCTCTTCCTCATACCAGAGTAGACTTAGCTGGACACAGTTCCTCTCACTGGTCCTTTAGGACACAGTATAGAGTCTCTTTCTAGTGATTCCCTTGGGCAGGATAGAGGCAGGCACTAATGCTGAGGCTAGGCAGCAGATGAGGAAGATCAAGATGATGATGTCATCCTAGGAGAGAAACACAAGGTCAGATGGCAGCAGGGCTACTGTGCATTGTATAGCTGCAGCTGCAGCCTGAGCATCCTGTCTACACCACCAGCTGCCATCCTTCCACCATCCTAGCATCTCCTCCACTCTCCTCAGAGCCCAGTCTGGGTAGGGTACTTTAGGTTCCCATCTGTAGTCTGTGTGTTGTTACTAGGGAAGAGAAATCAGAGTGTGTGGGTAGGTGCTGTGACAAGAATGGAGAAGAGAGGGATACTTTTCATTCATGAGGTTATCTGCTGGATTAGGGCCAGAGCCAGTAGTATGTCTTATCTGAGGGATGTTTCTGGAATGGGAGGGTTCAAAGAGAAAGATGAAGCCTTGAGCCTGTTCTCTCCCACCACTGTCATGGGACAACCCAGTTGGGTATAAAATCGGGGAATCTGAATGCTGTGGACACTGTCAGGAACTGGAGTCTGAAGTCTCTGAGCTGGTCTGAGGGAGGTAAAGTTGTGGTAGCTGATCAGCTGTTAAAGATGTCTTAAATGGTCTCCCTCTCCCTCTCCCTCTCACTCCTTTTCTCTCACTCTTACCCTCCCTAACGTGTGTGTGTGTGTGTGTGTGTGTGTGTGTGTGTGTGTGTGTGTGTGTGTTTACAAGTGTATGTGTGTGCTCAGGTATTTGGAGTCTGGAAAACAACCTCAGGCATTATGACTTGGGCCACCATCTAACTTGACTATCAACCTTGCATTTCTTTACTTAGATTCTTGTTATTTTGATATGCAGGGGTTTTTATTTGTTTGGGTTTTATTGATTCTTATTTTAGTTTGTTTATTTTGTTGGGTTTTATTTTTTTGAGACAAATTTTTACGATGTAGTCCATTCTACCCTGAAACTGTATATATAGACCAGGCTGGCTTCAAACTGACAGAGATATATTAGACTCTTCTTTGCTTCTGCCTCCCAAAAAGCTAGAATTAAAGACATGAATGACCACGCCCACCTTTGGCTTTTTTATTAATGCACTTCATTGTTTATATTGTGGGAGGTAGGGCACACATGAACTATTGCCTAAGCCACACCTATGTTCTAACATTGCATTCTGACAACCTGCATGATCCCATGGTGTGTAGAAGTTCCTAGTATGCACACCAAAAACTCAGAGTGTTCATTTACAGAAAGTGCCCCTCCCCTGGGAAAGCAGTATGATCGCAGGGCACAGTCACTGGTATTGGGGAAGCAAGATGACACTCCACAAGACTGATGACAGCATCCTGGACAGAATCACACCCCACAGCAGTGTCCTCATGGGGATTCTGCTGAGTCCAAATCATAAAACTAGAACATAGCTCATCACCTGGGATTAAGGAGACAGCAGGTGGAAGCAGAGGAAAAGGACACAGGGGCCCTGTAGAAGCCACAAGAGCCTGTTGTATAAAAAATGCTGGGGTCCAGCACATGACATATGGCAGTCTTGGCAGGTACAGCCCAGTCTTGGATGGGTTAGAAATTGAGTCACCATTTACCCAGAGGGCCCAGAGAGTAAGGGAATGGCAGATGAAATCTGGAGGTGAGGACTCATGACCAGGAGGGTATCTATCATTGCAGATCTCACTGCAGCTAAAAATGTGGGTCATCTGGTGGAGTGTTTACTTTCCTGGCATGCACAGAACCAAAGGTTTTATGTCCAATAGTAGATAAAGGCACATTATGGTGCACACCTATAATCACAGATCTGTAGTAGTTCATGGTCATTCTTGGCTACAAGTTCAAGGACTAGTCAGGGATATGTGAGATGAATTTAAGCACACACACACATACACATACACACACACACACACACACACACACACACATGGGGAGAGGGGGGCAGACAGACAGACAAGCACAAATACATACACAAGCAAACAAACAGAAGGCTCATTCTGACAAGTTTCAGGACCCTAATCCATGTCCTGATTAACCTTCCATCTGGGGCCAACTCATCCCAAAGGTTCTGTGCCTCAGTGTCTCCAAGGGGACTCTGGATACAGAAGTCTGTCCCTGTGCAGCTGGCAGTGAGGCCATGACAGTTTGTGTCTGGCTCAGGTCAAGGGATCTGAGGACCATATGGACTGTGAGGAAGGCAGAGAAGCAGATATGGGAGAGGGCAGGCTGTGTAGCCAGCTTTAGGGAAGTGTGGATAAGACAATCTATGCCAGGAAAGCTAAGGAAATAAGAAGATGCCTCTACACATGTCACTCAGGAAGAATGATGCCACTTCCCCTTGTACAATCATGTCTTCCTGCCACTCAGGGAGCTGATGGCACCTTGTCATGGGGAAGGATACGATGACCCTCCTACAGAACCAGCACAGAGACCACCACAGCCTTGACCCCCACCTCTGACTTCACCATTCCAAAATCACAGCCTAGCTGTGTCCTCTGTCAGAATTGTCCCAGGCAATAAGTCATGAGTGACAAATTGCCGCTCGGAGCTTTCCCTGCTTACATGTTCCAAAGGAGGTTCTGGAATGACCACAGCTAGAGGAATCATATCTAGAGCATCAGGGAAGGGGACACCTAGCCTGACCTTTGAGGTAAGGCTGTATTTGGCCTCACAGTCTTCCTGAGGCCTCTGTGCTGATCCTAAGCCTATAAGGACTTTGTTAGCCTGGAGTTCCCTCAGACCTGCCATTAGATGCTGAATGGCCTGAGCCAGGGTTTCCTCTGTAGGTGGGAGGGCAGAAAGGCCCTTGCAGAAAAAGGATAGGCTTTATAATCACTGTCTAGGTGAGGAGGACTGTCACCTAGAAAGTTGTGAAGCCTAGAGACATTGTGAACAGGAACTGGGGAACAGGCAAGGGCAGGAAGTCCAACATGACTTGCTATATCTTGAGGATTCTGAAGAATTATTGAAGGGCAGGAAAGAGGCAAAGAACAGAAGAAGGAGACCAGATCTAGACTTGGGGCTTTGGGAGCATCCTCTCTGGCACCATCTTGATCAGCATCTTTTATTTGATCATGGGGCTCAGCTGGTCAAAGACAGGGGTCAACATTTTTCTCCCTGAAAGGGTGTGTGCTGTCCAGACAGCCTCTTCCTTGGGGCAAGAGTGAGCCTGAGACATACAGGAAAGCAGGAAGATAGATGAAGATGCAAGAGAAAGGGAGAGGAGACAGAGCAAAAGAGGAGGGAGGGAGAGATGGGTAGCATCACTTATACGGAGGACTGGGCAAGACAGGAGGGCAAGATAACCAGGGGAGAGAGCCCAGTGTGCCTAGCACAAGGGTGTATCTCCCAGTCAAAGAAAGGAGGCTGGGCTCTAGGTCCAGCCATGTTGTCAGTGACCACAGGAGCATGTGTTACACAACATGGGAAAAGAAGAAGCCATATATATAGAGGAAGTTGATGGTGTCATGGAAGTGGAGAGGGAAGGTCCTGACCCCACTGAGTCCTTCATAGAAGACGTCCCAGGGTAATGTAGGGGAGGGTCTCCTGAATCCTGAGCAACATCAGGGACCCTCCACAAAGTTCAGTCTCCTATCTTATGGTTCTGCTGATCTCATTTCATAGAAGGACTCTGACCATGCCTTGGATCCTGCTGCTTCTGCTATCAGCAGCATGTCTGCACCCTGGTGAGTGGTGTGGACCTCAGTAGCAGAGATCTGAGTACAGGAGAGGAAAGTGGGGCTTGAGAAGAGTGGACTGCCAGGTGGATAGATGCTCCCTTAGAGGAACCAGCCTGTCCTCTCTGCCCTAAGAGAGTTCAACCCTTAGAGAGAGCCCATTCCAAGCCTTCACTCTCTTTCCTGTCCCATTAACCATAGGGACAGTCCTGCCCTGTGTCCCACCCCTGCGAGTGGTTGAAGGCTCAGGATGCTCTGATTGTCCTTTCCATCCCTGCACTGGGTTCAGATTCTCCCCATCCTTCTCAGGGAACTCAGTGGGATTCAACAGAGAAAGTGACTTTGGGATCAACCAACCAGAAAACCTCACTGGGGTCGAGGGCAGCTCTATCGAGATCCCCTTCTTCTACTTCCCCTGGGAGTTGGCCAAGGATCCGAAGATGGGCATAGCCTGGAGATGGAAGCACTTCCATGGGAAATCCATCTACAACTCTACACAGCCTTTCATACATGAGCACTTCAAGGACAGGCTCATCCTGAACTGGACACAGGGTCAGACATCTGGAGTCCTCAGAATCCTGACCTTGAAGGAGACTGACCAGCCCACATACTTCGGCCGAGTTTTTCTGCACACAACAGAAGGCATGAAGTTGTGGCAGTCGATTCCTGGGACCAAACTAACCGTGATCAATGGTAAGTCACCATGGCTCAGGCTTTGATGCCTGTGGCTTCCTTGTCCCCTACATGTCACCTCAGGCTTCACAACACTGACCTTCCTTTCATATTCCTTTACCAAGGCTCTGTCCACACCTCTGCCAACAGCATCTTTCCTTGTAATTGTGACAAGTCTTTCCTGCCTCCTCTCCCCTGGTCTGTCATTCTCTGCTCAGAGGGAACCAGACTTTAGCATCGGCCCTACCCTCTAGCTCACATCTTTTATGTTCCAAATCTAACTACTCCTGACCACTTTCACTCCATGACTTCAAGATAAATAAACTTCTCCATGGTGTACCTGCCTCTCTCCATCCTGTGGCAGGGCTCCACTTGGTCTGTGTATGCAGCATCTCCACACAGCTCTAACCTCAGTTCAGAACATATATTGGGGGCCATTGCATTTTCTGGTGTCTTCTGGTCTAAGTGTAACTGCCACATGTCACCACAGTCCCTCATTTCCCCTCATAGCTCACCAGGATACATCTGTCTTCTCTCCTTAGGCTCTTCAGTAATTAGAAAATGAATAAGAAAATGTCCTCATTTTCATGATGTGGCTGCTCTGTCTTCAGATCCCTCTAGGCCGTCTGAGGCAGAAGTAACTGCAGTCCCCTGAACTGGGAGCCCTGAGGCCCAGCGTGGTCACTGTGTGTTCCTGAACATGGCCCTACAGCAGCGGGGACTCTGTGTGGCTGCACTGTTTCTTATGACCTTGCTCTGTGGATCCCATTTTTTTCCTTTTAACTTAGCTATTTATTCGTTTGTTTGTTTATTTTATGTCAGGGTCTCAGCATGTAGCCGTGGCTGTCTTAATACTCACTATGCAAACCCATCAGGACTTGAACTCAGAAAGAGAAAGGAGCCATTTCGTGTATATGTCTACTTCAGTGGTTCTCCACATTCCTAATGCTGCAAATATTTATTACAATTCCTCATGTTATGGGGGTCCACACACATAAAAGTATATCATCGCTACTTTTTAACTTTAATTTTCCTACTATTATAAATCATAAAGTAAGTAACTGATATGAGGGATACCTGATATGTAATCCATGTAGGGGCAGTGATGCACAGGCTGAGAACCACTGGTCTAGAATTCACAAATATGTAAATTTTGGGGAAATTATCCTTAGTGATGTTTTTAAAGCAAAGGAGTGTATTCTGCCCTGGACTAAGCCTTACACATACAGCTAAAGTTCTCTCTCTCTCTCTCTCTCTCTCTCTCTCTCTCTCTCTCTCTCTCTCTCTCTCTCTCTCTCCTTCTCTCTCTCCCCATGTGTGTGTGTAGGAGGGGTGGGGGGTGTTTGTGTTTGTGTGTGTGTGTGTGTGTGTGTGTGTGTGTTTCACTCTCTGTGTCTGGGTGTACATCTCTGTGTCTATGAGAATGTATGTGTGTGTGTCTGTGTGTATCTGGGTATGCATATCTGTGTATGTCCCTCTGCATGTATTTGTATTTAAGTCTCCCACTGTTGTGTGTATTTCTCTGAGTATGTATGTGTATGTACACATTTATTTATGAAGTTGATGCTAGAGGAGCATCTACGGTCCCATTAACCTTATTTTTGGGGACAGGCTCTCTCACTGGATCCAAGTTTCCTTTGGATACCAAGTTAGCTGACCAGTGAGCTCCAGGGACAAGCCTGTCTCCACCTCCTCAGTACTAGGACTCCAGCTCACTCAGTTCTGTTTGGTTTGGAACTAGACACATAGACCAGGCTGCCTGTCAGCTCACAGAGATCTGCCTGCCTGTGCCTCTTGGGCTAGGATTAAAGGTCCTGTCCACTTCACCAGGCTCTTCATGCAGATGCTAGGGAGCAAACTCAGGTTCTAAGGCCCAAGCAACAAGCCTTCTCCATAACCTTCTCAAATCTGCATGTAATAAATTTAAGTGAAAAAAATCACTGTTTTTCTGCCTTAATTACTTGTTATGAAATGAAATTCTGTGGACACAAAGTCAGGACAGTTGGGGACTGTACATTTAAACTTGCTCGCCTAGAATCTCAGCCTCAAACATCAGTTCCCCTCTCAGTGTGAACATCTGACAGCTGTTCCACATCCCATATCACATAATGGAGACAGGATGTGACACTCACCCATCCCTCCCTCATCCAGGGAGGGTCTGCTCACGTCTCATCTCCCCTCAGCACTCAGCACCATGAGGAGCCCCTCCATCACCTCTGCAGTCACCACAGCTGGCATGGAGGACTCAGGGAGCCAGAGGAATCCTTCCCTGCTGAACCTGGGAGCCATGGTCATAATGGTCATAGCCAAGGTTGTGGTCATGATCCCCATCTATGGATTGATGATTTTCCTGTGGTGGAGGCAAAGGTAAGTGGTCCAGGACCGGCCTCACCCAAGCTTCCCACTGGCAGTGTTCTCAACTGTGGGAGATGGAGAAGGGCAGACCTGTGCAGGGAACAGTAAAGAGAACAGAAGGAGGGAAATGTGCCTGAACTCCACAAGGACTGCATCCCTGGAGCCTGCTGTCCTTCCAGACCAGCTGGGAATTAGAGGAGCAAATGCAGATGAACACAGAGCCTGCTCCTAAGGAATCCAAGGAGGTACACAGGAGCCTCGGGGGCTGACTGCTCATTTGGAAAGAGCTGTGGCTGCTAAAGAAGGTCTGAGGTAGAGCAGCATTCAGGGACTACATGTCACAGGAAGTGATATGTAGAAAAAGGGACAGCTGTTTGAGTTAGGCATGTGGGATCAAAATGGAAATTAAGAGTAGGTGTGTAATAGACCTACAGAAGAAACAACAGTGTATAGGGAAAGACCTAAAAACTGACAGAGGTTAAAAACTCAGACACTAAAACCAAACACTACAGAGCAAGGTAACAAACAGCCAGTGAGGGGCTCAGTTGACATGTTTGCTCCACTAACACTGGGACATGGGCTCCATCCTCAGGAAGCACATACACTGTCAGACACTGGGACGGGCTGACTCACTAGGATCCCTGGGTCACTGTGCTGCCAGCCTTAGCCAGTGGGTGGGGGAAAGCCAAGGGCAGAGTTGTCTCAAGAACAATGGTGGAGTGCTCCTGACGAACGTCCAAGGTTGTACTGTACCATTCACATGTGTGTGCACACATCCACACACACATAGACATACATACTGCCCAAAATTAAATTTAAAAATTAAGGAAATAGTAAAAACTGTAAAGATGTTCATAGAATAGAAAATTTTATGCAGTAAGTCCTTACAACACACACACACACACACACACACACACACACACACACACACACCCTTAAAATTCAATGCAATCTCTATTCAATCCCAAATTGCAGTTTGTAAAGATAAATGATTTGCCTTCTCACACTCATACGTATGCTAAGAGACACAAATGGGGACACAGTGAGGGACACCAAAGTCCCAGCACTGGAGAAGGGCAGGGAGGAGCATCTGGAGCTCAAGGCCTTCAGCAGTTACATAACAAGCTGGAGGCCAACCTGGGCTCCATGAGATCTTGAACACACCACACAAGAGCCCAGTGTAGACAGGGTTCAGAGCAGATTTAAAGCCAGGGTGACTGGAAGATATAGGACAAGGGCAGAGATGAGTAGGTAGTGACGTGTAATGGAAAGTCAAGAATGAAGATGTGAAATGTAGCCCTTGGGTTTCAGGAAGGCTCAGGCCTCCAATGGGGTTAGCAGCAACTGAGGTGTAAGAAAACTGCAGCCAGGAAGGCAGCAGGAGTCTGACTGGGATTCAAACCATGAGCTGACTCTGCAGGGAGAAGCAGCCTGCACTGAGAGGGAGAGCTAGAGAGCCGGAGTCCAGGGAGGCAAAAGGGAGACATGGTGAGTGCAGAGCAGAGAAGGCAGAGATGTGTCAAGAGGTAAGAGCAAGGGGAAGGGGGGAAAGGTAGACAAGACGTGGGTCAGTACACTAGTAGTCAATCCTCTGCCTTGCTCTGTGGTACAGAAGTCAGCTGACTACTGTCTTCAGGCCCTGGTGACTCTCAGACCTGTCCCTGCCTGGCTGCAGCAGAGCTCTATGCTGCCCTGGGCCCCGCATGTCCTCTGCACACAGAGAACAGCTGAGAGGCAGGATGGAGAACCAGCATGACTGACACACTGACACTGTCTCTTCTCCCACAGGCCAGCAGACTAAAGCCTGAACCCCAACCAGGTGAGTGCCTGTCACCCCAAGGGGCAGCTGAGGGGCTGCTGGGAAGGTTATTCTGAGAGGGATGCAAGGGAGACAGAGAGATGATTCAGTCAGTTAAGCATGGGGTGTGAGTAGGAGTACGTGAGTTTGATGGACCCGGAGCTCACACATTATAAGCCATGGGTGTGTCAGGAATTTGCAATCCCAGACCTGGTCAAGCAAGAGACAGGCAGTCATGGGTTGGCTGTCCACATAGTCTACAACAATTGGTGAGTGCCAGGCCAATGAAAGATCATGTCTTTAAAAATGAGGGAGATTGCTGAAGGTGACAAATCATGGTCATAACATTTTCTAAATTGATTTGATGTGAACTATTTTAAATTATATATTACTGAACCAAAAGTAGTGTGTGCCAGTGAGAGAGCTCAGTGGGAAATAGAGCCTGCTGCCTAGCCCAATGACCTGTCTGTGACAACTGGGGACCCAAAGGTACAAAGAGAAAACTGACTCGGACAATTGTCCTTTGCCTCTCAGAGTCACCCACAGGCTCTTGATGAGACATCATCTCTTAGTCCCTGGCTAATAGACCTCCCAATGCCAGGATCTCTTACCAGGGAGGTAAGTTTACATCAAAGTAGTTCTTGGTGAGGACACATCCTGCATCCCACCCCTTCCATGTCTGCTCTCTGGGAATCAGAGCTCATGGCTGCAGGATTCTGCTGTGAAACATCACCATTCTCGGACAGATATAAGAAGATAACCCCCACTTCTGCCATGTGGGCTCTGATACCCTCTCCTCAGAACCCAGGTCATCCTGTGTGTCTCTGGTCCTGAGAACCTGACTGTGCTGTTCTCTGTCAGCTCATGGAGTTATTGACACTTTTAATAAAGGTCTTGCTCCCAGCCATCCACCTCAGTGTTTCTCTTGATCCCTCACCCCTTGCCGCACATGACACGTCTTAGAGAGTTACTCATTGTGACCAAGATGCAGGTCACAGAGAAAGATGCAAGGACTACGGTCTGCATTGATAACCACTGTCTGAGAATCAGGGTTCCTCTCTCCCTTAAATCTGGGACACGGCCATCTCATCCACAGCTCTGACCTTACAATGTTCCACATCAGGTGACAGACCATGGCTTTTTTGGATCCCATATTGGACTTCCTTTGCTCACACACCCAACTATATACACTCATTTCCTCATTTCCTGTTATGTTGATATCCTAGCCTTTTTGGTCTTTCTTAGGACAAAACTTCTGTCCCATGTCCAGTCTGTCTCAACATTTGATAGTCATCTAGTCAACCTCTAAAAGAAAGCTTGTAGGAGGGCATGACACTCCCGGAGGATCCAGCTATACCACTCCTGGGCATATACCCAGAGGCTTTACCTGCATGCAATAAGGACACATGCTACACTATGTTTATAGCAGCCTTATTCATAATAGCCAGAAGCTGGAAAGAACCCAGATGTCCCTCAGCGGAGGAATGGATTCAGAAGATGTGGTATATTTACACAATGGAATACTACTCTGCAATTAAAAACAATGAATTCACGAAATTCCTAGGCAAATGGTCAGAACTTGAAAATATCATCCTTAGTGAGGTAACCCAATCACAAAAGAACACACATGGTATGAAGTCACTGATAAGGGGATATTGACCCAGAATCTCGGAATACCCTAGACACAATCCGCATATCAATAGATTTCTAAGAAGATGGAAGGAGAGACCCCTGGTCCTGGAAAGACTGGATGTAGGGGAATGCCAGGACAGAGAAGAGAGAAGGGGTTGAATGGGGAACAGAGGGAGGGAAGGGGACTTATGGGACTTTCGGGGAAGGAGGAAACGGGAAAGGGGAAATGATTTTGAATGTAAGTAAAAAAATACTTAGAAAGAAAAAAAGAAGCTGCAGAGAGCAGGAGGGGCAGGGCGGCCTCTCCTCACATGGGACACAACAGGTCTTCTTAATAACAAAGCAGGCTTGGTCTTATTAAAGGAACAAAGCTTTCTTCTTACAAACGGGTTTAATTCATTTAGCATTAAAAGGTTAGAATCTTTTTCTTTCTCTATGCAATAAAGATTGGGGCTCATTTTTCATCCAGAATGACTGAGATCTTTCTGCACTGACACTTGGGCTTTTGCTCCACATACATATGTAAGTATAAATGTGTGTGGGTAAGTACATAATTGTGAGAGTGCAAGTAAGCCAGGCTCAACTGATTCGAATGGAAATGTATAAATGCACATGCGTGAATCTGTATATGAATTTATGTGAGTTTATGCATATTTGCTTATGTAAAAGTTTTCCTTCTGTGAAAAAAAAAAAAAGAAAGGAAGAAAGCTCGTGGGAGACACAGGAACCCATCTTGACTGACCAAGTTAGAGAGAAACCAGGTTTCTGTTGGAGGCAGAGGAGGTGCATGGCCATACTTGACAGAGCTCTGCCAACCTCAGTGAGCCACAGCTGCAGAGACGCACAGATGCAGCTCCAGTCCACCAATCACAAGCCTCAAAAGAGTGTCATTCATGGGCCTTTGCTGGGTCATTGGTAAAATGATCTCCAATCCCATGAGACCAGCTGTAGATAATTGGGATCATGGAGAAGTCTCCAAGACATCTTGTGGTAAAATGAAGTGTCCCAGAGCAGCTATGGGGTGTCTGCTGTGGTTGTGACTACATCCAAGACTCCTGAGGCTGATCTCAGCAGCTCTCATGGGCACAGTGACCTTGGGAGCTGGGGTGGTATTTCCTCTGAGCATTCCTGAAGTGTTCACACAGCACGATGCCGTGATGGCGGTCTGTCCAGTCATCTAAAATAATCCATTTGTGAGGTCCACACCAAAGGCATCTGCACACAGAGAAGGAGACTTAATGCAGTTGCTCAAATGGTCATGTGAATTCCCAGAATCTTTCCCATGGTTCTAAAGGGAAAAAGCACATTAAGCCCATAGCAAAAACTTACAAAGAACTAACATTCTCAACATCACAGAGGTACTTACCCCTGGTTGAATAGACTTCAGAGATTGTATCTCTGGTCTACCAAAATGGATCATTATGATCCAAGTGCAGAACAGACATTGGCTTCTACCCTGACTTACAGTTATTAGAATATGTGTTCCCTAGACTGAGCTTGTCAGTAAGACAAAGTGCCAGAGGAAATTGGGCGTGCCTGTCATCCCAAATATTGACAGGTATAGATGAGAAGATTATCAGTTGGGGCACTGGTTCTCAACCTGTGGGTCACCACCTCTTTGAGGGTAGAACAACATTTTTACAGGATGCACATATCAGATATCCTGCATATCAAGTGTTTATATAACCATCATAGCCACAGCAAATGAACATATTGGATATCCTGCATATCAGGTGTTTATATAACGATCATAGCCACAGCAAAATCACAGTCGTGAAATACCAATGAAATAATTTTTAGTTGGGATCACCCAAACATGAGGAAATCTTATCCCAGCATTACAAAGCTCGAGAACCACTGAAAGGGACGCTATAATTACTGCCTCTTGAGTTTGAGGCCAGCCTGGGTAATATGAGACTTTGTCTTGAAACCAACAGCAAAGCTAACCAAAACTCCAAACAGCACAGAGAGGTCATGGAGAAAGGTCATATGTTGGTTCCCTTTTACAGAGAACTTGAAGATGATACCAGTTTCCTCTTCAGATTCACATAAAAGTTGTAAATATCAATTGTTTAGTATTTTTGTTGTTTGGTTGATCACTGGTATGTGTTTCTGTTTTGGGAAAGGGATCTCTCTACTATATAGCTCTGACTCTTTACTATCTAGATCTGACTGTTCTGGAACTTGCTATGTAGACCAAGGCTGGCCCCAAATTTCATGCTCCTGCATCTTACAAAATGGGATAAAGTCCTAACCATCATGCCCAGTTTAGTAATAGTTTGGGGGTTTTTGGGTTTTGGATTGTTTTGTTTTAAGCTACATACCTAATACTGAGAAGGGAAATGGGGAGTTTCTCTGTTTCTGTGACCACAAACTTGATGACACATATATAAATGTTTCTGTCCTTGGCTATCAGCAGAAGTTGACAGACCTCATACCAGAGGAGGCTGAGCTGGTCCCCCAGCCCCACTCACTGGGTCTTTAGAATACAGTATAGAGTCTCTTCCTGGGGGCTCCCTGGACAGGAGTGCAGCCAGTGCTCCTGCTGAGGTAGGAAGTAGATGAGGGAGATAAAGATGATGCTGTCAACCTAGGGAGAAACACAAGGTCAGATGGCAGCAGGGCAATTATGCATTGTAAACCCGCAGCTGCAGACTGAGCATCCTGTCTGCACCACCAGCCAGCATCCTTCCACCACCCTCTCTAGCATCTTCACTCTACACAGGCCACAGTCTGGGTGGGGTATTTTTTAGAGTTCCATCTGTGGTCTGTATATTATCACTAGGGAAGAAAAATCAAGGAGTGTGTGGGAAGGTGGTGTCACTGAAATGGAGAAGAGAGGGATAGTTTTTATCCATGAGGTTATCTGCTGGGTCAGGGCCCACAGAGCCTGCAGTATGTCTTATCTGAGGGGTATTTCTCAAATGGAAGGGTTCAGAGAGAAATAGGACACCTTGAGCCTGTTCTCTCTCAGTGCTCTCATAGGATAACACAGTTGGGTATAAAAATGAGAGTGTCTAAATGCTGTGGATACTGTTAGGAACTGGAGTCTGTAGAGTCAATGATGAAGACTGGGTAAAGTTGTGGAGGTGATCAACTGTTAAAGGTGCCTTGTATAGTCTCTCTCTCTCTCTCTCTCTCTCTCTCTCTCTCTCTCTCTCTCTCCCTCCCTCCCTCTCTCTCTCCCTCTCTCTGTCCGTCTGTCTGTCTCTGTGTGTGTGTGTATGAGACAGAGAGAGACAGAGAGACAGAGAGAGACAGAGTGTTATGTGTGTGTGCATGAGTGTATTGTGAGTGTGTGTTTGTTTGTGTGAGTGTGTGCATGTGTGTGTGCACATGTGCACACTCAGGTACATAGGTATATAAGTAAGTGTATGCTCAGGAATGTTTTCAGAGGACACCCTCAGCCATTATGATTAGGACACCATCCAACTTGACTAATAACCTGGAGTATCTTTGCTTTGTTTCTTGGTATTTTGATATGTGGAGGGAGGGGGGTTGTTGCTTTCGTTTAATGTATTTTGGTTTTGTTTGGTTTTTGGTTTCCTTTTTCTAAGTTTTTGTTTGTGTGTTTTGATTTGTTTGGGTTTTTTTTTTCTTTTCTTTTCTTTTTTTTTTTTTTTGAGACAAATTTTTAGTATGTAGTGCTTGCTGCCCTGAAACTTGATCTATATAGACCAGGCTAGCTTCAAACTGAAAGGAATGCATTTATTTGTCTCTTCCCACAGCAGGGTTCACATAGGAATTCAACTGAGTCCAAGACATGAAACTAGAACAGAGCTCATGATCTGGAATCCAGGAGCCAGCAGGTGGCAGCAGTGGAGCAGGGCACAAAGGATGCTGGGCTCCTGTAGAACCCACCAGAGCCTGCTGTGTAATAATACTGAGGTCCAGCACAGGGCATATGGCAGTTTTGTCAGGTCCAGCCCTTGTTGGGTGAGTTAGCAAATGAGTCACCATTTACCCAGAGATTCCAGAAAGTAAGAGAAAGGCAGATGAAATCTGGAGGTGATGACCAGGAGGGCATTCTTGCAGACCTCACTGCAGCTAAAAATGTGGTTCATCTGGTAGAGTGCTTACTTTTCTGACATGCACAAAACCAAAGGTTGTATGTCCAGCAGTAGATAAAGGGTCATGATGGTAAACACCTGTAATCTCTGCTCATGGGAGAACCAGGCAGGAAGTTCTGTAGTCCTTCATGGTCATCTTAGGCTATATAAAAATTTTTAGAACCAGTTTGGGCTACTTGAGATAGAATTTAAACACACACACACACACACACACACACAAATAACTCATTCTCACAAGTACCATATCCCTAGTCCCTGTCCTAATTTACCTTCCAACAAGAACCAACTCTTCCCAAAGGTTCTGTGCCTCAGTGTCTCCAAGGGGACTCTGGATACAGAAGTCTGTCCCTGTGCAGCTGGCAGTGAGGCCATGATAGTTTGTGTCTGGCTCAGGTCAAGGGATCTGAGGAGCATAGGGACTGTGAGGAAGGCAGAGAAGCAGATGAGAGAGAGGGCAGGCTGTGTAGCCAGCTGCAGAGAAGCATGGACAAGGTGATCAATACCAGGAAAGCTAAGGAAATGGGAAGATGCCTCTGCACATGTCACTCAGGAAGAATGATGTCACTTCCTCTGATACAATCATGCCTTCATGTCTTACAGGAAGCTAATAGCACTGTGTCCTGGGGAAGGGTATGATGAAGCTCCTTAGAACCAGCCCTAAGGCCACCAGAGCCTCTACCTCACCTCTCTTGTTTCCACCCAAGTCACAGGCCAACTGTGTCCACTGTCAGTCATGTCCCAAGACTTATGTCTTGAGTGACACATGGCCGCTCTGAGCCGTCTGTACCCACTTAGTCCAAAGAAGGCTCTGCTGGGACCATAACTAGAGGGAGTCACTCAAGAGCTTTGTGGTAAGAGCCTCCTCAGAGGCTGTTCTGAGCAAGCCAACTGAAGTCTCTGTGTGGAACAGAAGACTACTAGAACTCAATGTGACTAAAGTCCAGTCAATGAGCCACATGGCTGTCATGTGACATGTGCCAGGACTTCTCTGATCCTTGGCATCCTCTTCTGAGTGAGTGTTATGGTGGGGGGAGGGGGAACTGATTGTTTATAAACTTGAGAAGTTTTAGTCACTGTCCAAGAAGCCAAGGGAAGTTGGAGACTGTGCCATAGGGAGCAAGGCAAGGCAGAGAGAGTCTACAGGCCTTGGCTCTTCCTGAGCACTGTGAAGAATGCCTAAGACAAGACAGTGCCAAAGAGCATATGGGAGGCAGACAAGGGGAAGGAGGAGCAGGGTAAGGGGCTCACTGTGCTAGGACCAGGAACTGAATGTGTTTCCTCATCACCACCTTCCTCATTGTGTCTGAAGTGGTTCAGAGACTGACAACTTCATTCCGTGAGATTATTAGAGACCCAGACAACCAGCATGGTAGGAGACACAATGAGAAAGAAATTGGGGAGTGAAAGGGAAGGAATAGAAGAAAGAAGACAAAGAGATTACAAGCCCCTTAGAAAATGGAAAAAGTAGACAAGGCAGAAGGCCAAGGTAGAAGAGAGGAGAACCAGCCATGCCAACGTCTAGGACATGTCTCCCGGACAACAATGGGGGCTGGGCACAGGAGTCCAGTTATGGTGTCAGTGACCACAAGGGCGGATCTTCTGCAACATGGGAAAAGAAGAAGCCAGATCAATAAAGGAAGTTGCTGGCCACCAGGAGGTGACGATGAAGAGGTCCTGCCCCCAACTCAGTCCTCCACATGAGAAGGCCTGAGGATGTATGTCACTTTACCCTCGTTCTCTCTGGACTCCTGAGCACCCCAGACACAGAGCATCCTCCCCTTCCTGATGGTTCTGTTGGTCTCACTTCCTGGAGGGACTCTGGCCATGGCCCAGATCCTGCTTCTTCTGCTGTCAGCAGCATGTCTACACACTGGTAAGTGGTAGGGAACCTCACTAGCAGGGACTTAACCACAGGAGGGAACAGTGGAGATCAGCAGATTGGGTGTCAAGTGGACAGATATCTGCTAGAGGAGCCTGTCAGTCCTCTCTGCCCCAAGAGAGCTCATCCCTCAGAGGGAGCCCAACCCAACCCTTCACTCTCTTTCCTGTCCCACTAGCCATAAGGACAGTCCTACCCTATGTCCCACCCCCGCCTGTGGATGAAGGCTCGGGATGCTCTGGTTGTCCTTTCCATTCCTGCAGTGCCTTCAGATTCTCCCCATCCTTCCCAGGGAACTCAGCGGGATCCAATAGAGAAAGTGGCTTTGGGATCAACCAACCAGAAAACCTCACTGGGGTCCAGGGCGGCTCTATCGAGTTCCCCTTCTCCTTCTACTTCCCCTGGAAGTTGGCCAAGGATCCGAAGATGGGCATAGCCTGGAGATGGAAGCACTTCCATGGGGAATCCATCTACAACTCTACACAGCCTTTCATACATGAGCACTTCAAGGACAGGCTCATCCTGAACTGGACACAGGGTCAGACATCTGGAGTCCTCAGAATCCTGACCTTGAAAGAGACTGACCAGGCCACATACTTCGGCCGAGTTTTTCTGCACACAACAAAAGGCATGAAGGTTTGGCAGTCTATTCCTGGGACCAAACTCAGTGTGACCAATGGTAAGTCCAGCCCAGCCCTGACTTTGGTGGCCCCTGGCTTCCTAATACCATAAATGTCATTAGAGAGCCCAGACTTCTGATCCTTCCTACAGATTTTCCTCATGTGTTCTCTTCCCTCCCAAGAGCTCTGCCAAGTTTGCCTTTTCTCTTCTCCATAACCATCTGCAAGCCTTAGCAGCTTTCTCTGAGCCCCTCATCGTACCCTCAGATCTCACCATCCTACTTCCAGGCCTCAACTCTTCCCAGATGGCCCAGTTTCCTGCTCCTTTCTTCCAATTTGCACTACCATCCATCCTGCCCTCGCTGCTAGAAATCCTTGAGTATCTGACTTCTCTAGGATGGAGCAACCTTCCCTTGGTCCTGCGCCTGGGTATCAATCAGATCAAGGGTTTACACCATATCTCATGGCCTCCACTGTAGGTAGCTTCTGGTCCCTATGTGCCTCTGGCTCCCCCAGCTCTCCCTCAGTTTCTTTTTTCTCTTCCTCATTTCTTCTCCCTCCTTCCTCCTCAACCCCCATCTTTCCCACACGGACCCTCATGTTCTTATTATGGTTAGGTTTTCAATTTACTTCACTTCCTCTGTTACAGGTGTAACTGCATTCACACAGTGCACACAGGCCCAGTCTAGTCACTGTGTGGACATTACCCCAGCCTCTGTCAGTCACCACTGCTGAGTACTCTCATGGTCTATGTATAGAAGGAGACACAGAGGCCAGCAGAGCTCAACCCCTGCCCAAGGTCTTGCTGGTGATGCACAGGCCTTAAAAGGGACCCTTTACCCTCAAGCTTCTCTCAACCAGTAGATGGAAGAACTCTGCTTGAATTCACTCTATTGCTTGCCTCCTGTCTTAATTTTGTGGAGCATGTAAATATGGTATTAGCATGCTGAGTGTGTGTGTGTGTGTGTGTGTGTGTGTGTGTGTGTGTATACATATGCACCACATTTTGTTTGTAGTAATCGGAAGTGGACATTGGGGGTTCTCCTCTAGCAAGACCCACCTTATTCCCTTGAGGCAGGGTCTCTCATTGAACCTGGATCTCACTGTTTTGGGCTGAGACTGGCCTATGGTGCCCTGTTGATTCTTTGTCTCCATCTCCCATGGTGTTGTGGGTTACAGGTGCTCACATGGCCTGACTTACAAGATAAGGTGTATGATGTCTGAGGAAGGAGCTCAAGTCTGACCTCCGGCCTACACACATACATACACACACACACATACACATACACGCACAGGCACACATACATATACACATATACACACACAAACACATACACACACATGAACTCAGACACAAATATGTGTGTGCAAAATTTAATAAATCATAAATTTATGGAAAATAAAATATAAAATTAATTGTCAAAGAACAATTGATTATCAGTAATTACGTTGTCAATGCTTAGTGGTGCCAGTGATAAATGGGCTGTCCCTACTAGGTCAGATCCACCCGCCTTCCCTGGCAAACCATTACCTCATCTTGACCCCTGTGCTGATTCAGGATAAACTCCACAGCCAGAACTGGCCAGGCAACCATACGACTGTGTTTCCTGTGCCTCCTACATGGTTCCCTAAATGACTTTTTCTGAAATTTCCATTCTTCCCAGGCCCCTCCCTCTTCCTCCTTTGATGATCTCTGCTGACCTTTGAGATAACCTGTTAAGTGCTTGGCATAACAATCACTGTAAAGCAGCCATGTCTCTCTCTGCTTCAGTCAGATACACACACATGCTTCTCTGCTTGTCCCCACACGCACACACGCTAGACCCTGCCAGTTTGTTACACCTCCCCTCCACTCCAGGTTCTTTCATCAGTATTTTTTTTTAATTAATTCATTGACAACATTCCTGCCCGTTATTTTTTAATACATGCCCTGTTAAAATCCACTAGGGCAAAAAGAAAATATTTCAATGAAAAAAAGTTCTGGAACTGAATGGAAAGCCCCACAAAGTGAGTGTGCGCTAAGCTACTGAACCGTATATTGTGTATACAGTCGTATATTATTTACCTTTACTTACAATTGCTTATCTTATATTACTTACATTGATGCCAATAACAGTAATTTTTTTTTTGAGACAGGGTCTCAGTATGTAGCCCTAGCTGGTTTGGAATGTGCTATGTAGACTAAACTGGCCTTGAACTCACAGAAGTCTGCCTGCCTCTGCCTCTTGAAGGGCGGGATTAAAGGTGTGCTTCACCACACATGATTTTTGGGAATGGTACACACCTGCAATCCCAGGACTTCAGAAGGAGAGGCAGACATCAGAAGTTCACAGTCATTTTAGCTATGCAGCAAGTTCAAGGCCGGTCTAGGCTACACAGTATTTTGTCTTTTAAAAGAAAAAGTTAAGAGTCATTAGAGTACTGGTTTTGTGATTGCAAAGATTAACCCTCAAACTCCCAATATCCACGTAGGAAGCTGGGAGGCCCTGCACGTGCTTGTACATTTGTAACATTGGGCCATGGGTTCCAAGGAAGTGGAGCCAGGAGGATTACTGATGTTTGTTGGCTTTCATCATGGCTGACACTTGAGCCCTAATTTCATGGAGAGACCACACCCTGAGGAATAGATGGAGAATGTTGGAAGAGGACACCATAATCCTCTTCTGGCCTCCACACGCATATTCAGGTGCACACCTCCACTCTGTGTGCACTCCTGTGTGAGTGCGTGCGTGTGCGCATGTGTGTATCGGGAAGTGTATGTACACTCACACACTGTACACATAAATAAAATAAATAGCTAAGAGATTTTTTTTTTTGGTTTTTAGAGACAAGGTTTCTCTGTGTAGCCCTGGCTAACCTGGAACTCACTCTGTAGACCAGGCTGGCCTCAAACTCAGAGATCCACCTGCCTCTGCCTCCCAAGTGCTGGGATTAAAGGGTGGGCCACCACCGCCTGGTTTGGCTAAGAGATTTTGGTGCGACTTTATTATTTGAATATTCTATACATTTAAACAATGTATTTTGATCACATCTACATCACAAGTGAGGAGTGTCTTCAGCAATAGGTTCTTACCACCTAGTTATGGTGGGTAATCAAGTGCAATGGCCATAGCTTATGTTGTATTGAGGACCTCTGGGGCCTCCCTGACCAATAACTCTTAAGCAGGTGAGCCGTGCCTATTTTCATTTAATAACCCATGACTTTAGGAATAACCTTGAGCACCTTGCAATTGCTTCTGCTCTAATGAGAATTGTTTTTAGAAAAAGAGTGTTTTTGATGTGTGTGACTTATGGATTGCTCTTTAACTGATGACGGACAGGAGGGTTTGAGGACATCCTTCCAGGGAATATCGAGTCGCCATTGCTCACCAGACTCTTGACCTCCTCCCTTGTTCCCTTCTTCCTGTGTGAGCTTCTGAGAGCTGTTCTCTATACCACACCCCCGCCCCAGGAAACAAGATACCCGTGTCCTCCCCGATCCAAGAAGAACCCACTTGTTAATTGAGTATAGAGTCAGAGCCTGGACCCTGGAAGCTCTAACAAGCCAGGCCTGGCCATCTGTCCTCAACAGGACAATTAAAGGAACAGGTCACAGTGACAAGCCGAGAAAAGAGGTTTGCTCAACGTGGCCAAATTGGGAAGAGGAACAAGGAGGTCCAGTGTCCCTGTGCTAAGTCCATATTTGGGGTTTTGACAGGTTATGATCTGAGGTTTAGACTTAAATAGAAAGCATAGCAGGCCCAGTTGGCCCCCGTGTAGCCCTGCCCACCAAGGAGCCATCACTGTCTCCAGTCTCTCCTACAAGCTGCTCTGAGGAGTTGTCAGAACCGTGTGAACTCTCTTTCTGGGAGATCAGTTCTTTCTCTGTCTGTTTTTTTTGTTTTTTCGAGACAGGGTTTCTCTGTATAGCCCTGGCTGTCCTGGAACTCACTCTGTAGACCAGGCTGGGCTCAAACTCAGAAATCTGCCTGCCTCTACCTCCCAAGTGCTGGGATTAAAGGCGTGGGCCACCACTGCCCCTTTCTCTGTCTGGCTCCAGGCTCCAACCTTTTCCTTCTCCCAGCATTCCTTAGGTGATTCTAATTCCTTGGAGTTCAATGCTTCAGTAGTCTGATGGTCAAAGAGGGCAGCAGAGGCATCTTTAGGACATCTTCCCTCCTGCCAGGAAGTTCCATGCTGACTTCCTCTCTCTCTTCCAGCCACCTGCACCCCCACTACACCTCCAAGGACCACTGCTACAACTTCTGCACGCACCCAAATTGACATAACAGAAGGCAATAGTCGTAACACTGGTGGCCTGGATCTGCAGACCACAATTGGGTTGGCAATGGCTGCTGCTGTGTTCCTGGCTGGGGTTTTGGGATTGATAGTGTTCCTCAGGTGGAAGAGAAGGCAAGGTAAGTGGTCCAAGACTGCACCCCCAATCATGATTCCTGGGTGTTTCCACACAACAATCTACACCAGAGTCATTGAAGGTGATTGTTTACAATGCAGATCCTAGCACTCAGGCAATGGCTCAGTCAGTAAAAGTGCTTGCCACGCAAGTGTGAGGACCTGAGTTCTGTCACCATAATGCATGGAATCCCAGTGCTGGGGAGGTAGAGACAGGATGGTCCCTGGGGCTTGATGACTAGCTAGACTAGCCTAATCGGTCAGTCTCAGGTCCCAGTGAGAGACCCTGTCTTCAAAAATAATAATAATAATCATAGTTAATAGTGTGGACAGCTACTGAGGAGTGATAGCAAAGGTTGGCTTCTGGCCTTCTCCCTCCCTTTCTCCCCAGTGCAGATCTATGAAGACCTCCTCTTCAGTCCAGAGTCAGGCTCGGAGGCCTGTGCTTAGAGTAACTGGGGTCTTTTTGTTAGTGTTGTTGTGGTTTGGATGGCTGCAGGTGTGCACTGCTAATCTCCCTCAGAATCTGCTTTAACTGTTCTCCTCAAGAGAAGCGTCTGCAGGGTCAAGTTTCTGACCCACCCTGTCCAATCATATCTCGGTTCCTTTCTGTTGACTTCGTCATCCATCGTCTCCAGCCCACTCCTTTGGTTTTCAGAGGAGAAAGGGACTGCCTGGGAGAAAGCAGAGCAGACAGGAAGTTGCCTCAGCTCAGCTGTGTCCGTTCACGTCCCAAAATCTGACTTGAAACTGGAGGATCACAAGTAGGCGAAGCATGAGGTCCCCTAACTGTGGTGATGGGGAAGGTGTCCCGAGGTCTGAGTGTTCATGCTAGAAGAAGCTGTGCTGTTGACAGACACAGTCAGAGGAGAGGTGGGTAGCTAGACGAACTCTCAAAGGAAGACAAATAATATAGAGTCAAAGAATAAATAGTGAGTCGGAAGCAGCAGGATGGCCCAGGAGGTCAAGGCACCAGCAATGACCAGAGCACACGTGTACATACTCTCTCTCTCTCTCTCTCTCACACACACACACACACACACACACACACACTCTCTCTCTCTCTCTCACACACACACACACCCCTCTCTCTCTCTCACACACACACACACACTCTCTCTCTCTCTCTCTCTCACACACACCCCCACACACACTCTCTCTCTCTCTCACACTCACACACACACACACACCATTGTATTACTATACTATCAAGGGCAACTTTAATTACCATAGTGAGTTCAAGGCCAGCCTAGACTATATGAGAATTTATCTCAATCCCACCTCCCCTCCACAAAATATCCAGGAAAGTGCTGGGAGTCATGTAGAGGACACTTCCTGGCCCTCCAGGAAAGGTAAACCATCTCAAGAACTCCTGCAGTGTGTGGTGCTGGTGAAGGAGGCAGATGACAGAGGGAAACCCAGAGGCAAAACAAAATGGCCCCCTCGGCTTCCTGCTGTGATGCCATCCGTGTGTGTGTGTGTGTGTGTGTGTGTGTGTGTGTGTGTGTGTGTGTGTGTGTAAGGTCTCAGATGGGGGTTCAAGGGGGTCACTGAGGCAGATTATTGAAGAGGAAGGATTTTATTTTAAAAGTTATCAATTCCATGGACAAAAAAAAAAAGATAACTGCGTACCAGGGGATTCTAGGGTGAATTCAGGCCTCAATATGGCTGGAGCTTTAAAGAGAGCATCGGTGGCTTCTTTGTAACTTTCTGGAGATGGGAGTGGCTTCATAGCACAAGCCTATTCCAGGAGGGAGACAGAAATGTGCCAGGAAAGAACAAGTTGTGTGGCCAATGATACCCTCTTTGATGTAAAATTACTTCCCAGGTGAGAAACCCGGGACCTGGGTGGAAGCCTGTCACCTGGGGGGTCACAGTGCCTCAGTGGTGTTTCTGTGAGAGGAAACGGGTTGCTGGAGCTGTGGCTGAAGTAGCAGGGGGAGTCTAACATTACGTTCTTCCGGTGTGACGAACAGGTTGGAGGTGGGTCAGACTGCAAGGGTTTAACACAGTGGAGCCGCACACGGAGAGAAACAGACAGAGCCGGGAAAAGAACGAGGCAAAAGCATCCAGACTTTGTGACTAGCCGGGTGTGGTAGGGTGTGTCCATAACCGCAACATGTGGAAGATGCAGGCAGGAGGATCAGTAGTTCAAGGTCATTCCTGGGTTCGGAAGACCTCAAATTAACACAGAATCAGTGATGGGACTGCAAAGTGGCTCTCAGGGAGAGTGCAGGCCCCAACATGAATACGGGGCACCAGAGAAGAGGAACAAGTCTCAAATTTGTTGAAAATCAGTGATGAAACCACCAAGTCATATAGGAACGGCAACCACCTAGCCATATAGGAACCGAAAGAGGAAGCTTGTTTGAGGGTGTGTGGCGATGGTCACTTTTCCGCTGCTGTGGTAAAACATCAGGACCAAAAGTAACTTGTGGAGAAAAGAGTTTGTTTTGGCTTGCGGGTCCAGAAGGAAGATTAATAATGGCGGGGCAGCTGAAGCAGGACACTGGGCAGCCACGTCTTCAAGCATATGCAGAAATCAGAGAGGAAGCTGGAGGCGGGCAACAGGATCTCACAACCCACACCCAGGGACACACATCTCTCCCAGAAGGCTTGCACCTCCTAAACATTCCATAACCTCCCCAACCAGGCCAAGTGTTCATATATATGGGACTATGGAGAAGACTTCTCATTCAAGCCTCCACAGGGGCAAGCTCACCAGAGCTGGGGATCCAGTATATTTGAAATGTTGTATGGATCTGATGGAGCTATCCTAAAACAACAATAAAAAAATTGTATTTTTAGTCAAAAGAAAGAACACACAGAGAGATGGCCAGTGGTTCAGAACATTTGCTGCTATCCCAGAGGCCCCAATTCAGGTCCCAGCACTCACATGGGGCAGCTCACAACCACCTGTAAGCCGAGCTTCAGGGGTTCAGTGATCTCTTCTGGACTCCTTGGACATGGGAACCCACATGAGACACACTCACAATCACACATACATACACACAAATAAAAAGATATCTTTAACTCTAAGACAGTAAAGTAAAACATTTTGGTAAAAGGCTAAAACCAAGGAGCCACATAACTTGTTCTCCAAAACACGGTGGGTGACATTGTAGAAGGAAAGATAGGAAGAAGCAGCGAGTAGGAAACATCCCTCTCGTTCATAAAAATGGAAAGATTAGTTAAGATGTTTATGCTAAGGGGCTGGAGCAATGGCTCAGTGCTTAAGAGCACTGGCTGCCCTTGCAGAGGTCCTGGGTTTGATTCCCAGCACCCACACAGTGGCTCGCAGTCGCCTATAACTCCTGTTCCAGGGGATCTGAGCTCCTCCTCTGACTGCCACAGGGACCAGGCACACATGAATGGAACAAGACGTACAGCAGGCAAAATATTCATACAATAAAAATAAACGAAGGTATAATTTTTAAAGCATCTATCTTACAACAACCAGCAGTGGACTCAAAATAATTCCCATTTCAACTAAAATGGACGTTTTGTAAATAATAATAATAATAATAATAATAATAATAATAATAATAATAATAATTCTTCTTCTCCAGTTAATGCACTCTCAAAAACAAACGAAAGAAGACGAAATGAAACAAAACACCACCAAGAGCAAAATAGCCAATAATGGAGGTCTCCTACTGCCTGATCTCAGAATTTCTTAAAAGTTGCAAGAGTGTTTAGAGGAATGGCTCAGCAGTTAAGAGCACTGGCTGCCCTTGCAGAGGTCCTGGGTTCTGTTTTCAGCAATCTCCTCCCCCCACATCACAGCTTACAAGGGCTTGTAACTGACTGAAGCTTTGGGGGGAGGGGAGGGTAATCTGAAGCCCTCTCCTGAATTCTGCAGGCATTTGTTCTCATGTGCGTATGCCCCCACACAAATGCACATAATTTTAAAAAACTTTTTTTTTTAAATTTTTTAAGCTACAATTGTGTTCAAAGGGTAAAGGAGTCAATCTCCAAGCTAAGAATCTTGAGTTAAGTTCCCTGGGAGCCACCCTGCAAGTTGACCTCTGACAAACTGTGGCACACCTTCTGCCATATAATAAATAAGTGGCAATTTTTTAAAACTCTAAAATCTATAGTAATTAAAACAACATAGTATGCACCAAGACAAATAGACCAGTAGAATAAAATATAATCCAGAAAGAGGCAGTTTCTAAGAGTGCTGAAAGGAAGGTGGGTAAGTGTAGAGTGTAAATCCGGTGTGGGATGAGCGAGGGTGCAGAGACAGGGTGGGACATGGACCAGGCAGATATTTGTGAGGAGGGGTTGCTAGTAAGACAGTTGCCCTGCAGAGGTAGTTCGGGGCTCTTCCTTGACTGCCCCGGCAGTTTCTTTGCCCCCACCCCCACACCCCATCCTCTGAAGGTGGTCTGAACATAGCGAGGGATGGTGGAGGATCGGCACCAATGTCACACTGACACTGTTTCTTCCCCTGACAGGCCAGAGGACTAAAGCTGAAACCCCAGCCAGGTGAGTGCTGCGCTCTTAACTGCTGAGCCGCTGAGCTGAGCTGAGCCGTCTCTCCCCTCAGATACCATTTAAAAATAAAAGGAGAGCCATGCACAGGGGCTCTTCACGGCATCTCCCGCGCCCTGGCTCATCCTGTCAGCTTTCTCCTTCTTCCTCTGTGGGCCAAGCTCTTCACCTCCACCAGCTTCACACACTGACAGGAGTGCAGCGGAGTCTCAGGGAGTTTCCTTCTCAGAACAGCTTCCGCCCCACCCCCATGCCTCATAGGGTCTGTCTTCTCTTCTGTTTCCTAAGCTTCCCTCTCTGTCTGGTTTCTTCTCAGCCTTGAACATCTGCCTGGGTTCATCCAGCTCACCCATCTTTTCCTTTCTTCTCTGGTTGCTTGGTGACCCCATTCTCCCAGAATCCTATGTTCTAGATCTTTCCCATCTCTCCTTTTCTCTTTGCCTTCCAACCTCTCTGTCCTTTTCTCCTGTCTATTCTTCTCCTTATCATACATTGCCTGCTCTAAGCCTTCCTCCTCCAACCCCACTTTTTTCTGAGAAAGGGTTTCATGTAGCCCAGGCTGGCATCAAACTCATTATGTGACCAAGAATGACCTTGCACTTCTGATCCCTTTGCCTTCACTTCCTAAGAGTTGGGATGACAGGCACTGCACCACATCTGGTTTATGAGATGCTTTGGATGGGACCCATATTTTCTTCCTCCAATCCAAGCTCAGGTCCCTTCTGTAGTAAAAAAAATATTTAAAAGGAGATTTCTACCCACCTTAGACCATTTATGTTCCTGAATGAAAGGCACACACAGCCTTTATATTTTAATATGCCTTAAGCTGCGCTAGAGCTGGGCAACTGTCTACCCTCCATGCTGTTAGAATCCATTTCCTTATCGATAACACCGAATTATTACTTACTAGTTACTGATCATCTGGGCTGCTCTGAGCTCCAATTGGCCAGCCCACATGGCCACGTTTTCTTTACTCCTATCTCCATGGCCGCTCTCTCTCCCTCCTACAAGTTCATCTTCTTTCATGATGGCTCCTTCCTTCTCTCTCCCTTCCTCATTGTCTCCTTTTGTCTCCTCTCTCTAAGCCTCCGAAAATCTCCTCCCCACCTATGTCTCTTCTCCCCAGCTATTGTCTTTCGGCATCTTTATTCACCAATCAGAATAAACTTGAGAGTAGGGTCCAGGAGCTATGCGCAGACTCCAGATTTTGGGGACCTGCACTTAGTATTACAATAGACAGTAAAAGACAAAACCTCAGCACTTTCCTCCAAGAGCGCATAGCCTGAGCACCTACCCAGAAGATATGAAACTTTTTTGCCTTCTAGTTATAACCAGTGTAGTGAGAGAGGATACACTTGGTTCTTTCTATTTCTGGTTTCTGTTCCTTCCTAGATCTCCTAGAATACTCACCTTGTCCTAATGCTAAGAGACCCTGGCCAGGCTACCTTACCAAGGTACCTCATCTTCTTCCAGAGAGCCTTCTTATGAGGGCCTAACACCATCATGTTCATCCTCAGTCACTAAAGATTGCAGAGACCACTCAAAGGGAACCTTTGGTGCATGCGCTTGCGTCTACATGCACTTGCATGTGTGCGTGCGTGTGTGTGTTCTCAGGTGCCATCTACTTTTTAAAATTATTTTTACTACATTTTGTTTGTGTGAATGCTTGTATGGGCGTGTGTATGAGCTTAACATGGCACATGTATGGAAGACCAAGGACAAATTCTGAAAGTTGGCTCTTCTACCTTATGGATCCTTGGGATAAAACTCAGGTTGTCAGTCTTAATGTCAAAGCTTTAACCACCAAGTCATTGCACCAGACCCCACTTGGTTTTGTTGTTGTTGCTGTTGTTGTTGGAGACTCAATGTCATATCTTCCGTAGTCACTCTCCATTCTATTTTGTGTTCCTGCGTGTATGTTGTGTTTGTGTGTTCATGTGTGTGGAGGCCAGAGGTCTATGTGGTGACTCCCCTCCTTTATTTCAAAACAGGGTCTCTGACTAACCTGAAGCTCATCGATCTGGCCAGGCTGGCCAGACAATGAGCTTCAGGGACCCCACCTGCCTCCATTCCCTCTTCAGCACTCACTGTGCCCTGCACCTTTTACTTGGGTCCTGGGGATCTCAACTTGGGTCTTCATGTTTGTGAAGCAGCCACTTTTGTCGACTGAACCATCTTTCCGGCCCTTCACTTTCTCTTTGAGACAGTCTCTCTCTGAATCTGGAGCTAATCCATTAGTCTAGGCTGGTTGACCAGTGAGTTTCAGAGATTTATCTGCCTGTCCCTGTGTTTTTGTGACAAGTACCTTACTAATCGAGCTACCCCAGCACCAAATGTCTTCATTCTTTCTCATCCAGCCTCTAATACATTGCCCATCTTGTTCCTATGCAGGGAGCCATTGGAAAACAATGAGAAACATGAGAGTGTCGGCCAGGAAGGTAATCTTGTCAGCTTCTTGCTTCCACACTTGCCTCTGCATTCTTCTCCCAAGACCCCACGCTTCTGTAAGCATTCCCTCAGTACTTCCTTCCCTGCCTCCTGCTGTCCCTCCACCTAACCAAGGTCCCCGCCTCACTGTGGGAACTCTCAGCTTTCTGCCTGCTCTCCTATCACATTGCCTGACTTCAGCACTCCATGTTCCTTTTTTTCTAGGACAATATATGGATCCCAAAAAGAACCCCAAGGTAAGCAACTCAAACTCAGGTGTGAAGAGAACGAAAGGCTGTTGAAGAAGGTGGTGGGCGGGTAGAGGCCTGTGGTGTGGGCAGGGCACTCAGGCTGCAGCTGCTGCTTTATGGTAGCCACAACTGCACCACTACTACCATCTGACCTCTCGTTTCTCCCTCAGGATAATAACATCGTGTATGCCTCCATCTCCCTCTCAAGCCCCACCTCACCAGGAACAGCGCCCAGCCTGCCTGTCCACGGGAACCCCCAGGAAGAGACTGTGTACTCCATCATAAAGGCCAAATGAGTGACGCTCATTAGAATTGCCTTTGTTTCTAGTGGGAAGCCTCCAGCTTCCACAGATACCACAGGCAGAGATAAGCTCACAGGTCACTGATACCACAGGCAGACACAGAAATTCATTCATCAGAGAATCTGACCAAAGAGAAACTGAGAAACTCCCAGTTCCTTTTTCTAACTTCCTAGGCCTTCCTCACAAAAATAAAAAGATCTGTAGAATTTTCCTAAATGAATCTAAGGAGAGAACTGATGTGACACTTGACTTCTGGCCCTCTAAGGACCCTCCTCTATCACTTTTTCCAGCAGCCCAAGGCGTGGGATCCTAAATGCTGGCAGGCAGACTCCATGACATGCACCCACATCTATGAGTGTAATAACCAGCACAGTGTGACTTGTTCCCACGTACCACTGCGCTGGACATCAGCCCAAACCCTAGCTAGATGGCATGAGACATGGAACTAAAATAAACACCAGGTGGCTAAGGCGTTTTCCCAGACATGCTTTTCTGGAGGTTCCCCGGTTCCCCCAGCTCTGGGTCTCACTGCTGTCCCCAGCTTCCTATACTCTCCAGAGAAGGCAGTTTGCCATAGTGACACACACACACACACACACACAGCACAGTTCAGCGGTAACTCCAGAGACCTGCTTTATTAACACAGCTGCACAGCTTTGACCTTAACCCCGGAGCAGGTCAACAACCCCAACATTTAACAGCTGCTCAGAAGGGCTAAGGGGCTCTCTCTGAGACAGCAGCTGAGGGACCAGAGTACTCTACTCCTCAAAGAGGGCTGCCAGGAACTCCTCTGAGCTGCCCCTCTGCTGCATCTCCCCTCTCTCTTCTGGTTCTCCAATATCTTCCATGAGTTGCTCCAAGTCCAGGTCACTGGATCCATCATCGTCAGAAGGGAAACTTGCAGCCTTCTGTGTCAGGGGCACCTGGGGCCCAAGCCCTTCCTTTCCCAATGAACAAGACCCATGCTGAGCTGCGGGGGAAGGGCACTTGGACACAATTTTAATTTCTTTCTCCTCAGATAAGTTGGTGGCTGAAGCCCTGTTTTCGGGAGCTTTAAATTTTTTCTTAGGGCCTAAAGGAAATAAGGGACAAAGTTAAGAGTCAACTTACCCTGAGTTTTTATAAGCCAGATTTCTGAATTCTTGTTTAAAACATATGAAAGACAGTCTTTATCAAAATATGGAATACGGGCTTTCAGGTCACATTTGGATTCTGGCCTGGGATCAGCTATGTATTCAACATGGGTGGTCAATAAATTTGTATTTCAAATGTCGACGGGACTGGAAAGCTGGCTCTCAATGAAAAGCACTTGCAGCTCTTATAGAGGGCTGGGTTTCAATTCCCAGTGCTCACACAGTAGCTCACAACCAGAACATATGATACCTTCTTCTGGCCACCAGGCATACACCTGGTTCACAGACAGTAAAAATAAGTAAACAGAATGTTAAAACTCAGGCCAGTGATGGGACCTAAGGCTTATTCCATGAGATGGGACCCATACCTGGCACTGTGGGTAGCAGAACCCGTGGGTGGACAGATCTCAGGCCCTAGGGGGAATCCAATACCGTTTATCCTGCTTAATGGACACAGTATTAAAACGACTCCTAATAACCTACTTCTTCCCCACAGATCACTGCATCTCTCAGCCCTTGTGAGAGATGCATCTCCCTGTAGCAGGTGTCATCTCTCAACTGGCCAGCATTCTGAGAATAAGAGACTACAGCATGTACAGCCCTAATGGAGCATGGCACACCCCTCTACCAAGCTTCAAGGCTCTTTGGAAAGAGAGGGGCCAAAAGACTGTATAAGGGCCAGAGGTGGTAGAAACAGTATTTTCTGAACAGAATTCACAGTGATTGTGACAGCACACATGAGATCTTTGCAAGCTCAAGTCAGATAAAATTCCAGTATACAAAGGGAAAGGTGCACGTGAAATCTCATTACTGGCTGAGACACTACTGACATTTTTTAAAAAGATTTTATTTTATGTATATAGGTGTTTTGCCTGCATGTATAAGCATCACATATGTGGAGTGTCCATGTGGGTCAGAAGAGGGTTTGGAACCCCAGGAACTAGATTTATGAATGGTTGTGAGCCATCATGAGTGCCAGAAACTGAACATGGATCTTCTGGAAGAGCAGCCAGTGCTTGATTTAGCTTGATAGCTTCTGGGAAAGGGCAGGTCAGTTTTCTTTAATGATACAATTGACCCCTGGTAGGTCAACTACACCCCAGACCAGGCCCCACACCCAAGGGTAATACAAACTGGACTTAAAGGGCTGATGGGAAAAAGAACACTCAAGTTTGGGTGGTCAGGGAGAAGAGGGTGAAGAAGAAATGGGAGAAGTTGAGAGAGTGAATATGATCAAAATACATTGTATGAAATTCTCAGGCCAGGCAGAGATGACACCATGCCTTTGACCCCAACACTCAGAAGGCAGAGGCAGGTGAATCTCTGTGAGCTCAGGGCCAGCCTGGTCTACAGAGTGAGTTCCAGATCAGCTAGTGCTATACAGAGAAACCCTGTCTCAAAAACAAAGCAAAACAAGTGAGATGATGTCTCAGAGGGAGAGCCCGCATGGTGAAGGGGAGAACTGACTCCCCAAAGTTGTCTTACCTCCACATCTGCACCATGGCACACAAACAAAATAGGTAAGCGTAAAAGGCCAAGTATCTAGTCACAGAGCCACTGTGACTTAGTGACTTAGGTGTAGAGGGAATATCACAGAAGCATCAAACATCTACTTAGCAAGCCCATGACCATATCAACAAATATTCTCTACCATTTGGTTTATTCTTGGATTTAATCAAGTAAGAAACAATTACATTTGTTTGTTTACTTAGTTTTTTTGAGATAGGGTCTCACTATATAGCTCTGGCTGGCCTGAAACTCAGGAGAGCTGCCTGTCTCTGCCTCTTGAGTCCTGGGATTAAAAGCCTTTCATGCTATCACTGGCCACAATTAAGTTTATAAAGTTTATAAAGAATGTTCCAGATTCATTCTGAAACATGGTCTTTCATTCAGAATTTATCTTCCTCCTCCTCTGTCGCCTTCTTTTCAGTGTTTTTGAAAAAGGGTCTCTCTATGTAGCCCATGCTAGTCTAGAACTCATATACAATACAGGCCAGACTCAACTTCATAATACTCCCATCTCAACACAAAAGCATGAAAAGTTGTTCAGTTTTTCAGAAAAGGCCCAGGGAGGAGAGATGCAGACAAGAACCTCATTCCCCACAGCCTTCAAGTCTCTGAGGCTTACCTGGATGGTCCAGGTCTGAATGTCCTTGTTCTTCCTTCCCCCTCAGTGTGGGGACAGGAGGGACTGTGGATTCACTGACCACAGATTTCTTCACAGTTTTCTTCTTTGGGGTCCCATCTTGTCCTCCTGCTGGGCCTGTATAAACTCCAACCCCTAAGCATGAAGAAAAATTGTTGATAGCCAGCAAGGAAGATGGTAGCCACATATTTAGCTTCTGCCTTGTTCCACATCTCTGGCTCAGTCTTGCAAGTTCCCTCAGTGGTTTCCAGTTCCAGCCATCTTGACACTGCTGCCCCAGGGTCTTCTCCTTCCTATGGTTCAGAACCAGCCTTTTCCAAGAAATCAGCCTTAGGGACTAAGTTAAACCCTATGCCTTTAACCGAAGACTTTGGGAACAAGAACAAGGCACTGCGACTTCCACCCTGGCATCAGCCTGGCCTATTCTCTCAGATCCTAGAAATAAGATTCAGTCAGGCACAACCACCTGCCAACACTTACTCTCTCTGCTTCTGCCCTTCCTATCTGTGGGGCTTGCCCCTTTCCAGCTGTCTTGCTTACCTCTTGACTTGGGTTTTTTTGTCTGTATTTTAGCTGGCTTGGGTCTAGGCAAAGTTGGGTCCTTCAATAGGGAAAGAACAGAAAAAGGCAAATTGAATTACAAAACTTCCCAAAAACTGGGAGGCAGTTTAGTCATGTGATTCCCATGCAAACATGAGGGCCTGAGTTCACTTTCCAAAACCTACATAAAAGGCTGAGTGTGATGGAGCACACTTGTGCTCCTGCACTGGAGGTGTGGAAACAGGTGCCTTCTTGGGGCTTATTAGCCAGCCTATCTGAATGGTCAAGCTACAGACCTATCTCACAAAACCAAGGTGGATGGCACCTGAAGAATGACACCTGAGTACAACCTTTGACCTCCACGTTCATTTGCACACAGATGCATGCATACCTGCACATGTGTGCACTAGCACACATATTCTCTTTTTAGAAGAGGGGGTGCTAGAGAATAATAGGTGGGCCTCAGAAAGTTAAATTAGGTTTGATTGCAGCCTGGTTCAGCAGGAGAGAGAAAATAGGTGGTCACCCTCCCATCCTATTTAGTACCAGTCAATGCAAGGATTGAATGCTTAAAAAGGAGCTGAGGCAGGGGAGGTAACTTAGAGACTATGAGATGGCTCAGCGGCTCCAAGCCTGACAACCTGAGTTCAACTGGAGGGACCAACATGGTGGAAAGAGAGAACCAACCCCCTCAACTTGTTCTCTGGCACATGTTCCCACCCCCAAGTAAGTAAATATAGTAATACATTTTTTCACAAAAAAGAAGGTAAACTAAAAGAGAACGAGAACGTGAAAATGAATATTTCAAAGTGAAGCCAAAGAAAATGGGTGACATCTGAAGTTTCCACACAGGAGAAAGGAGTAGAAAAGGCAACTGAGGGTTTCCTGAAATTACATGAAGACCCAAAGAAAACTAACACAAACTGAAACTGCAATCAAGGAAATTCCTAAAGAGCTAAGAAAGCCCCACGGGGAGGAAGGAAAGCCTCCTTTCCAGGAAATCCTAAGGGTTGAGCCAGTCAGTCAGCGCCCCAGACTGGATGGTTCCCAGGGACCAAGCGCACCCCTACAGGAATCCTGACGTCACAAGAACTCTTTCCACGCTTTACTTTCTTCTCTTCTTTCTCCTCCTTCTCCTCCTCTGAGTCCTTCGCTTCTTTCTCCAGACAAGACTTAGGGTTGTTGGACTCACAGAGCATCATATCTAGAAGAGGGGAAAGAAGGAAGACTATGTGTCCGAGATACATTGTTGAATTGAGTTGATCTCAGGAAATCCATCTTCAAACCCTGTCTTCTGAGTCCTGGGATAGTCCCACATCACCATGGTCCTACTGAGCACACACACCCTGTCTTATCCTCCCCTCCCCCATCTCTCTGGGTCACAGTCACAAGAGTTCCCACTAGAGAATCTGGACAGGGGCAGAGAGTGCAGTGCAGGCTTGGGTCCTGGGGCAGGGGGCTCTCCACCCTCCCGCCCCTATTCTCTCCCTACCTTTCCCTTCCCCACTGACGTCAGCTTCATTGTATCTACTCCAGAAACCAAACAAGTTAACCCTCTCCTGGGGAAGCAAAAAACAACATTGTCACCCACTCCCCTCAGGCACAGCTTTGCCCTGTCTTCCAGATTCTAGTTCTGACAAAGTCTACACTCATTTTCCAAACCATTATTCATTTGAAATATCACATTAGCTTTATCTGAACCTTATTTTTTTATTTTCTAAGTTTTTTTTATTTACATTCCAAATCATTTCCCCTTTCCCGTTTCCTCCTTCCCCGAAAGTCCCATAAGCCCCCTTCCCTCCCTCTTTTCTCCATTCAACCCCCTCTCGTTTCTCTGTCCTGGCATTCCCCTACATCCAGTCTTTCCAGGACCAGGGGTCTCTCCTTCCATCTTCTTAGAAATCTATTGATATGCGAATTCTATCTAGGGTATTCCGAGATTCTGGGTTAATATCCCCTTATCAGTGACTGCATACCATGTGTGTTCTTTTGTGATTGGGTTACCTCACTAAGGATGATATTTTCAAGTTCTGACCATTTGCCTAGGAATTTCGTGAATTCATTGTTTTTAATATCTGAACCTTTAAAGGAGATTAATTATAATCTCTTTTCTAGTTGATTCATGCTGGAACAAGTGATGAGGAAAAAGAAACTCACATGTCATTCTCTACCCCACCCTGCTCCTTCCAGAGGAATTTGAGGGTAAAAACTGTGTCTGGGCTGAGAGAAGACAGCAAGTGTCCAAGGGCAGGGAGAGGAGTAGATGCCTTAGGCATCAGGGAAGCCTGGCCAGGAAGGAAAGGGAAAGCTCTAAGCTGTACTAGAGAAGGCCCCCAGTTCCCTGCAGTGAGGCTGCAGGTGTGGGTTGCCTTTGGACTGAATGGGGCCTGGCTGGGGCTGGCTGAGCACTGTCCCACCTGAATACTGGTCTGTTCTGCCCTGTGAGCCATCTCTATGGCTGCCTCCAGCTTCTGCTTGGAGTCCTTGTTCTTGCATTTTTTCTAAAACAGAAGGTTAGACTTGATAAATATGTCTTTAAAAATCGTCAATACAGAAACCTTTAAATAACTAATAATTTTTTCATTAATCAATATGGAGCTAGAGAGATGGCTCTAGAGTTAAAGGACTGCTCTTCCAGAGGACCCAAGTTAGGTTCTCAGCATCCACAACTAACAGATCATTACCATATGAACTCCAGCTTCAGGGATCTGAAATTTTGAGTCTCTGTAGGTTCCTGCATACATGTGCTCATACCCACAATTAAAAATAAATCTTTTTTAAAGAAAAAGTAATTAATAATATTAGACACATGATCCCAACATATCACTACCCACCCCCCCCCAGGCATTTTTGGGTTTTGAGGCAGGATCACACACTGTAGCTCAGTCTGGCCTAGCACTTGTTTACAGTCTACTGGCCTCAAACTCACAGCAATCCTCCTGCCTCAGTTTCTGGAGTGCTGAATTACAGATGTGAATCGTCACACCTGACTTAGACATTATCTCAGCTACAGGTGCGTCAGTTCCTGGAACTGACACACAGTCACTCTGTTCTCAGTCTTTTGGGGCTCTCCTTCCCAATGGCATTCGGTGTCCTCTCCAGGTGAATCACACAGGGATTTGAAGGGAAAGAAGACAGAAGTTCAGGTGACTCCCCTTTCAGCCCCTCACAGGTTCCTCTAAACCCAGCAATTTAATACTCAATTGAATAGAAGGGCAGCGGCAACCATTTCTTCTCCCAACTCTGTAATTCCAAAGACCATCACGTTGGGCTGTGGGACCTCTGTCACTTTAAGGCTAGTTAAACCCAAAATGAATATAGGGAGGAAGTATGATTTAGCTAACCACTTTTCTTCTCAACTAGGGAAGACTTTGTCTCCCAGAAGACAATGTTTGGTGACAATCATTTGGCTGTCACAACTAGAAGAGGACAAGACACAAGGTAGAAGATGCTGCAGTGCCCAGGGTTGTTGCTAACAACTGCATGCAGATCAGCCCTCCACAGCAAAGGATTATGTGAACCAAGAGGTCCACTGTGCTGAGACTGATAAGCCCTGGGTTAACCTGGGTCCTTACAGCTGCAGGTCCAACTGATTAGAACATGGTGTGGTGGTGTCTGCCTGTAATCCCAGGATTTAGGAGGTTGGGGACAGAAGGATCAGAAGTTCAAGATCATCCTTAAGTACATAGTGAGTTTCCAGGCCAGCCTGGGATATATGAGACCCTCTCTCAAAAAAAAAAAAAAAAAACACAACAAACAAACAAAAAAAATCACAGAAACCCATTTCCTGTATCACAAGAGATGTCCCAAGTTTGCTCACCACTCTAGCTAGCTCCAAAGACAGCTCCTGGAAGTTCTTCAGCATGCGGACTGAGATCCATGCACGAGAAACCGTTTCTCCAAAAAATGTCACATGGTACTTAGACTGTAATAAAAAGTGGTATTATTTGGATTTCTGCCCTTCTCTCTGCCTCTCCCTTATCAGAAATTGTAGAGAAAGACCAGAGGATTCACAGGGAAGATGCTGGAGCTCATATACTCCCTGAACCCTGACTCACCTACCCAACTCACCCTACTATTCCTCTACTCTGACCTCAGGAACCCCAGGCAAAATGTACTGAGCACAACAAAAATGCCCTGCTGGGAAGCAAGTGTATCTCACTACAAGTTCATCTCTCCATGTCAGTATTTATCTTATCTCCACATCTGTCACTCCAGTTAAGTGTCCGCTGGCTACATCTGTTTCTAATTCTGAATGTGTTAGGATGGAGGTGTTCCTACTTGGCCAGAACCAGGAAACTCACCGGCAGGGAATCAAGATGAGAAGCAAACAGAAAGTACTCCCCCAGGTCAGGATCAGATTCTATCATGCCTGGCCACCTGAGGAAGGAGAGAGGGATGGGAGAGAAGGGATTATGATCAGAACACAACCTCAACATCATGCACACATGGAACTTGTGTCCTCTACCAAATGACTGACATGACGTCCAGCAGAATAAAAAAGGTATCAGTCATCCTAGCAAACCCAAGGTCACTGTCAGAAAAGAGGCTGACTCCTCATCCTTCCCAGCCCTTTGTATGCCCTCACATCTCAACTGCTAAAATACCTTCAAGCAGGGCTTGGTGGTTTGTGCCTTACAATCCTTATGCAGGATTTCCAGTTTAAGGGCAGCACTGTCTCAAAAACAATGCAAAACAAAAACAAGAAATTGCCTTAGGCCCTTCTCCCTCTTTTATATCCACTCACTGCAGCAGCAGCAGACTGGAGTTTCCATCCCATCCCACCTCCACCCTGAAACCTGGTCTTCCAAAGCCTTCTAGCTCCTTCTAGCTCCACCCTCATCTTTCCCTCACTGATGCTCTTTCTAATGTAGGCACCAGTTCTACAACAAAGGACTGCCATATCCTTCCTCCTTGCATGAGTCTACCACCAAGCTCAGGAAAGACAGTGTCTGTCATTGTGCCCTACCATGGGTAACCGTATTGCTTGGCCCAGATGATGGATCCTGGAACATAGGAGGCATAGACCACATCACTCTCACACCCTGCCCAGCTCTCCTCAGGAATGTCACAGCAATTATAATTCAGATCTGTCAAAAGAGAAGAAATGCAGAAACAGGAGACTCAATGGGCAAAACTAGGGCACAAGCCACAGAGAAGGCAAAGGACATGTGCAGGCTGCAGGTGGGGGAGAACAGAAACCCAAGAGAAAATGCAGCTATCGCCAAGAGAAGGAGTGCTGCCTCCAAAAACAGAGATTCCAAACTCCTGCGCACATCCCAGAGTAGCTCTGCGCCCTTGGTGGGGCAGTATGGGGGTCGCTTCTCTGAGAGGCTTTCTCACCTGTAAAATAAGTATGCTGGACTAGATGGCCATAATCTCTCCCAAACTGTCTCAAACATTCTAGAATGAGTGCTCAGCTCATTGGGTCTTTCTCAGTCGCCTGTCCCAACATGTCATACATGCCTCTCTGTCTGGTACAACACAACACTAATATTCCAGGCAGTGCTGATAAGAGCAGGCAATGCTGACATAGGTGGGATTCACTCAGTGTACACACAAAGCTGCCCAGTCCACCCCACATCTTCCTGCCATCCTTTATGCCAGATTCATCCACAGAACAGGCAGATCCTTCTTTCTCAGAGCTCACAAGGGCCCTTCAATGTCAGCTACAACTAAGTTGCACTTAGTTGAAAGGAAACATGATGGGGAAAAAAAACAGAGGAGCAATAAAAACTAGGGGGAAACCATTTCCACTCTTACCTGGATTCTGGTCACAAGACCAGTCATCTGGGAGAACTGAGGGATCAATATTTCCAGGTAACTGCCGCCACTTCTCACACTTTGGAGAGGAACACTGGACCCAGACAACACAGTGGCCTGTGACAGGAGAGAAACTGAAGTGAGACAAAAACACGCCCTTCCTTCTTCCATCCAACTAAATTCAATACACTTTCCCACCAGCTCCTGAATCATATCTCAGAGCTTGCATACTAACCAGTCAAGTCTCTGATAATCAGCAGAGTGAAGGCTCAGGGACAGCAATTTACTGAAGGCCAGCCTAAGCTGGTGACAGAGACCTAAAGCCTTCCATTGTAATCTCTACCAAACATAAGTGACACTTTCTGTATTGACATCAAACAAAAAGTTTGCCTTAGCTCAGCAATTAAGAGTGTGCACCCCTTTCCCAGGGTTTAGTTCTAGCACCCAACTCACTAATGCCTTAACTTCTACTTCAGGGGATCTGATGCTCTCCCTTCTGGCCTCTGTAGGCACTTTGCTCATGTGTACAAACCCACATTCCTGCACACACATACACAAAATTAAAAATCAGAGAGGAAAAGAGCATGTTAAAAGTTGCCTTAGAGCTGCAAGCATAGCTCAGTGTTCTACAGACTACTTTAACTTTTGCAAAGCCCATGAGTCTATCCTCATTATCACAAAGAAACAGAAAGCTTGGAGCTAGGAGACTGCTTTCCTTGAAAGCAGAAGAGCTGAGTTAGATCCACACACTACCCATCAAAATAAAATGCTGGGCATGGCAATGGGTGCTCATAACCTAGAGAGAAGGGGGATCCCTAGGGTTCGGTGGCTACCTGGGTTGTGAGTTCCAGGCCAGTGGCACATACCCTCTCCCTCCCTCTTTGCCTCCCTCTCCCTTTCCCTCTCTGAAAAAATAAAATAAAAAATAAAAAAGATGGATGGTGTCTGAGGTTGCCCCCTTGCCCAACATCTTCCTGGGTTTGAGGTTGCCCCCTTGCCCAGCATCTTTCTGGGTCTGAGGCTGCCCCCTTGCCCAGCATCTTCCTGGGTCTGAGGCTGCCCCCCCTTGCCCAGCATCTTCCTGGGTCTGAGGTTGCCCCCTTGCCCAGCATCTTCCTGGGTCTGAGGCTGCCCCCTTGCCCAGCATCTTCCTGGGTCTGAGGTTGCCCCCTTGCCCAGCATCTTCCTGGGTCTGAGGTTGCCCCCCCTTGCCCAGCATCTTCCTGGGTCTGAGGTTACCCCCTTGGCCAACATCTTCCTGAGTCTGAGGTTGCCCCTTGCCCAGCATCTTCCTGGGTCTGAGGTTACCCCCTTGCCCAGCATCTTCCTGGGTCTGAGGTTGCCCCCTTGCCCAGCATCTTCCTGGGTCTGAGGTTACCCCCTTGCCCAGCATCTTCCTGGGTCTGATTCTCTGACATTGCACTAGTGTTCTCTAAACACTACCCTGCATCTTTTGTGCACAATATTCATAATTCTAATCCAACTCTCATTGGATTTATCTTTCTGCTATCAAATTACAAGCTTAAGCCTGCAGGGCTGAGAGATGTCTCAGTGATCAAGAGCAGCACACACTACCCTTAAAGAGGATGGAAGGACCTGAGTTCAGTTCCCAGTACCCACTCACACTGGGCATCTCACAACTGCAGCCCCAGGGGATCCTTTCTCATCTGGCCTCAGAAGGCACTACATTCATGTACACAAATCTACATACAATATACATGCATACACATTGAAAAATAAAATAAGTCTTTAAAAAAAATGACAAAGTTGAATCCTTTGGAATTGATCCTCCTCCACAAGACGAGGCCCAGTGTTTCTCTCTTAACCATTTGCTTTGGGCTCCACTCAGAGGATATAGTTTTACTATTACTTCTCAAACCTCCACTTCTATCTCTCTGCTAAACTTTTCACTGTGTTCTTTGAAACTTTGCAAGCTTGAGAAACTATTCACACAGCATCAGCCTCTTCTGGGAACTCCATCTCCTTCTATGTGTGTGCTCACGTGTGCCATACAGATCAGAGGTTGACAGCCAGCATTCTCCACTATTATGGTCCATCTTATTGTTTTTATGTGTAGGATTTGGGGGTTATGTGTGCACACACTCAAGTGTTGGTACATGTATACACATGCACTTAGGCTTTTAAAGAAGAGTGATCGATCAATTGATTGACTGATTTTTTTGAAACAAGTTTTCACTAGCTGTCCTCAAAATGGCTGTCCTCAAACTCAGAATCTGTCTGTCTGCCTCTACTCCTGCCTGTTTGCCTCTCTGCCTCTCTCTCTCTACCTCTCTCTGCCTCTCAACTGCCTCTCTCTCTACCTCTCTCTACCTCTCTCTGCCTCTCTCTACCTCTCTCTACCTCTCTCTACCTCTCTCTACCTCTCTCTGCCTCTCAACTGCCTCTCTCTCTACCCCTTCCTCTCTGCTTCTCTGCCTCTGCCTCCCACGTGCCCAGATTAAGAGCATGAGCCACCATGCCTGGTAAGATTTGTTTTTATCTTTAATTATGTGTATATAGGACTATGTGTGCATTGGAGTGCAGTGTCATAGAGAAAGACATGGGCATTGGACTGTCTAGAGCTAAAGTTAAAGTCAGTTGTGAGACACCTAACCAGGGTGCTGAAGCTGAACTCAGGTCCTCTGCAAGAGCAGTAAACCCTCTTAACCACTAAGCACTTCTCTAGCCCCGTCCACCTTACATTTTAAGTCAGGATCTCTCTGAACCTGGAGCTTCCTGCCTCTGCTTCCTCAGCACTAAGATTATAGGCACCCATCACTAGGCCTACCTTTATCACATGGGTTTAAGAAAGACTCAGACTCAGATCCTCATGCTTCCTTGTCAAGCACTTTACTGACCAAGCCATCTCTATGACTCTCAATTGTCATTGTGATCCCTGGATGACCACCAATGACTCTGTCCCCACTCAACCCCCAGCTCAGCTCCCTAAATGGAGTCTGTTCCTTCTCGCATTCCCCACATCTCTCAAGGCAGAAAGTAGGCCAAACATTATCTTATTCTCCCTGCCTCTGTGCCTCTCTCTCCTGCAGAAACTATCTTGCCCTCATGTGCCCCTGGTAAAGATGGTGGCATACTGCTCAGTCTTTGCCTCTCCTCTTCCAGCCTTCAGTTCAGATTATCACCACATCAAGGAACACCTTACAAGCACCCCATCTTGGTTTCTTGGCCCTTTTCCATAAACCTCTATAACCTACTCTTACTCCTGCATGGCCCAGCCAGTCATGTCAGAAAGCACACGTACCCTCTGAGTCTTTGTCCAAACATCCTCTGACACAAATGCCCTGTCCTCTCCACCTCACTTGTTGAGAGGCCTGCACTCTTACTGTATCTTGGTCTCCAGCCCACCAGCCTGCCCATCCACTCCATCCACTCCGAGAGCATGAGGACCTGAATTTGGATCTCCAGCATCCATGTTAAAATCCAGGTATAATAGTGTACACCTTTAATCCCAGTGCTAGGAAGACAAATACAGGATCCCTGGAGTTCATTGCCAGCCAGGCCAGCTGAATCAGTGATGTCCAGTATAATATGGAGTGTGATTGAGGAAGACAATCTGCTCTAGCCTACACACACACACACACACACAAAGATTTAATGTCATTAACATTAAATGGTTCTCCTTTAAGTCTGTCTTGTTAAAATTTTACCCACTGTCTAATTTTAACTTAAAACATGTTCAAATACAGGGACATGCCTCACCCATTTCTAATTTCATTCCATTAGAATAACTCAGAAAAGGTGACTTACATTCAGGTCCTTTCAAAACATCTTACACTATGAATGGATCATTTCTTAAGTACTTTATCAAAAAGCAAAATACTGGAAGCTGGAGAGATGGCTCAGTGGTTAAGAGTACTTGCTGCTTTTCTAAAGGGTCTGGGTTCAGTTCCCAGCACTCACATGGTGGTTCACACTCATTTATAACTCCAGTTCAAGGGGAGTTGACCTCTTCTGATCTCTGTAGGCATGGACACAGTGCTTGGATATACAAGCAGGCAAAATACCCACACACGTAAATAAAATTTAAAACAAAACAAAAATACTAGTTGGGCATGATGCATTAGTTGGGAATGACAGTTGCTGGGCCTGAGATGAAGCTCAGTTGATAGAATGCTTGCCTAGCGAGAACGAGGCCCAGAGTCCCATCACTAGCACCTCATTAATTTGGTGCACTGGCTCAGGGCTGCCATCCCAGCACTTAGAAGGCAGGAAGATAGGGAGTCCAATATCATCCTCAGCCAGCTTTATAGTGAGTTCAAGGGTAGCTGGGGCTACACGAGATCCTGTCTTTTAAACAAAACAAAGCAAAAACTAACAAACCAAACAAAAAATTACCAATGTAATTGCCCCCTAATAGTTTGGTATTTATAGAGGTGACCTAACAAGACCAAAAAAAGAAAAGAGTTGGAGAGAGGCTGGTTTCCAGACACTGAAGGGCAGCTGCATGTATGAATCCACAGTAGTTTTGACAACATGCACAAGTCTTTCCAAACTCAAGCCAGACAAAATCCCAGCATGGAGAGAAGAGGTGGACACCAAGCCCTGCTCCTACCCAAGGAACTATTGGTAGCTTGACAGCTGCTAAGGAAGGAGAGCCAGTTTTAAGAGTGAAGCACCTGTGGAAAGTCACACCCCAAGAGAGAACAGGCAACATTTTGTACTTGACAATTAAAATAGAGAGAGAACAAAAGGTTGTATAGATAGGGAAGTGGGGTTGGATCTCAGAGGAGTTGAGGGAAAGGCGACTATGATAAAATATATTAAAAATTCTCAAAAAGCTAATAAAAAACGAGAGGAAAAACATGTTTGATGCGCACCCTGTGTGTGGCTGAATGACAATGGAAACTGATGTAGCCAGCACACAGAGCATTCCAGCTGCCTGCTCAGTCCTGAAAGGCTAGCTTCCTGTCCTCCGCAATAGCTCACTCTCCTGTCTCTTCTCATCTTCCTGGGTGCTTCTTTTCAGTTTCCTTTGCTCAGTTCTTATTTTCTCCATCCAGTCTCAAAAGTCAGGGTTCCAAAGCTCAAAGCTTTTCTCTCCTCACACCACACTTTTCTCTAAGCTGTGCTCATCCATCCCCATAGCCGTGAAATCTATTTTTCATACCTGACAACACACAGTTGTATACTCTCGGCCTGTTATAAATTAAGTGTCACTTTGCTCTTCAACACCTGAATGGTGTTAGGCCACATCTTATCATGCCGTGTTGTTCTGATTAATTCTGTGGTGTTGAGGACTGATCCCAGAACCTTGTACATGCTGAGCACAAGCTCCACCACTGAGCTACTCTCCCAGTCCTGACTCTCAATTTAGATCTGAGTCTCATACAGATCTCAAATTTAATGCACCCAAACCATTTACTCTTCCCCCACCATGTCTTCTTCTTCTACTCCATTTCCTGTCATGTAAATTATACCAGAAACCAACTTCTTTTGATATTTTCCTCTTTCACACTCCACCAATTACCATTCATTACCTAGTCCTTACAATTTTATCTCTAAAATATTATAAGACAATACACCTCTCTGCTTTCATCATCCTAACACAAGTCACCACTACACATTCTGACACTAGTGCTTAAGTATTAAGTGCTCCATTCTCTGATGAGTCATTGAAGGATCACTGTCAAACATTAATTTGAAGAAGTCATTCACCTGGATACAACCCTCCAGTGGCTTCTCATTGCCCTTAATATAAAATTCTCAATATTAGGTCTTTTTCTTTCAAAGATTTTATTTTACCTATTATTATTGTTGTTGTTATCATCATCAAAGACAGGGTTTCTTTGTGTAGCCCTGACTGTTCTAAAACTAGCTCTGTAGACCAGGCTGGCCTTGAACTCACAGAGAGCTACCTGCCTCTGCCTCCTGAATGTTAGGATTAAAGGAATACACCACTACCACTCAGCCCTCAAAAATTTTATTCAATTTATGCTTATATATCTGTGTATATGTATGTATCTGTGTTTTCACCTGAGTACATGTGCCCATGAAGGCAAGAAAAGGGCATCAGATCCCCTACAGGTGAAATCAAGGGTGGTTGTGAGTTGAGACTCACACTCAGATCCTCTGCAAGTACTGAGACATCTCTCTAGACTACAGTATTTCTTTAATTGAGCTACTGCCTATCTTTTTCCATTTTTCCAAAGCATGCTCCATACCTCCTGATCTCAGAACTCCAATCACATTGCCTTTCTTTCAATACCCAGAATATACCAAATCTTATCTTACCTAAAACTTTCTCCTACCCTCCACTTAGATAACTTGTACTGCATTTTCAAGTTTTAACTGAAACATAATTACCTTAGGAATACATTTTTGGGCTGGCCTAATGTTACTTAGTGCTCCATTGTTTCTATTCATAACATAATGTTCTTTTCCTTCACTACATTTATTACAAATTTATTTATAATAGTCAATCCCTTTCTACATCCTACACCAGGAGGGCTCTCCTCTCCTTAACAACTTTAAAAAACAAAAAGAATCATTCATTTACAAACTTCTTACTTCTCCTTTTAAGAAATAATCTATTCTCTCCCTGTGTCCTCCCCTGACCTTATATTTCCTATTTCCAAAACCTAGAACAATGGAAGCTCCCAGGAATCTATGAAAGTGACCCTAGCTAAGACTCCTAGCAATGGAGGATATGGAACTGGCCATCTCCTGTTACCAGGCAGACCTCCAATGGAGGCATTGGGACACTAACCTAGCCAGAAAATCTGAGACCTGCAATTTGTCCTGCCCACAAGATATTTGGGGTAAAAGATGGAGCAGAATTTGAGAGAATGGCCATCCAATGACTGGCCCGTCTTGAGACCCATGCCATGAGAAGGAGCCAACCCCTGACTCTATTAATGATATTCTGCTATACTTGCAGACAGGAGCCTAGCATGACTGTCATCAGAGAGGCTTCACCCAGCAACTGATGCAGAGACCCACAGCCAAACATTAAGTGGAGCTTGGAAAATCCTGTGGAAGAAGGGGAGGAAGGATTGAAGGAGCCAGAGGGGTCAAGGACACCATAAGAAAATCTATAGAGTCAACTAACCTGGGCCCATAGGGGCTCATAGAGACTGGACTGCCAACGAGAGAGTGTGCATGGAAGACAGACTAGGGCCTGTGAACAGTAACAGATGTGCAGATGGGTCTTCTAGGAAGACCTAACAGTAGGAGCAGGGGATGTCTCTGACTACACTGCCTGCCTTTGGATCCCTTTCCCCTAATTGGGCTGCCTTGTCAAGCAAGACTCAATAAAAGATGTGCCTAGTCTTACTGCAATTTGATATGCCAAGGCTGGTTAATATCCATAGGCAACCTCCCCTTTTCTGAGGAGAAGGGGAAGGAAGGAGCTGAAAGGGAGGGACTGGGTGGGAGGAGGAAGGGAAAGCTGCAATCAGGATGTAAAGAAAATAAATAACAACTAATAAAACAGGAAAAAAATCTATGTAGATCTTCCCTTTGAGTGATTTAAGCCCTATACAAGTCGACTGACTAAAGACATCACACGCTCAGCTCCCTCTCTACATGGATTGAGTACATGCACAGTCTTTCTAGAGTGCCTCTCCAAGAACATGCAAGCCAATTTATGCTTTTAAAATAACAATTATGTAAATACAGGGATGGGGAGAGGACTCAGTCAGTAAAATACTTCTCATTGTAAGCCCAGAGCTCAATGTCCAGAACCTATGGAAAAAGAGATGGAAGAAAAAAAAGAAGATGGTCACTGGGCTAGTGAGACAGTTCAACAGGTAAGGGAACCTGGCACTGAACCTAACTATCTGTTTAATTCAAGACCCAAATGGTGAAGAGAACCAACTCTTACAAGTTGTCCTGTGACCTCCACATGTGTCAAGAGCACACACACACACACACTCATTCATTAAAAATTATGGGCACACTGGCAAACATTTGTAATCAGGACTAGGGAGATGGGGACAAATAGATTTCTGGGGCTCACTGGCCTGTCAGCCTAAGCCTACTTTGTGGGTTCCAGGCTAATGAGAGTCCCTATCTCAAAAAAAAAAATGACAGTTCCTGGGGAACAGTTGTAGTTGCCTTCTGGCCTACACACACATATGATTGTGTATGTATCTACACATGTGAACAAATACAACATGAATACACATATATACACACACAAAGAGAAAACTAAACTATGTGCATATAGACACATCATCAGATACTAGCTGAATTTCATTTCACTGGTTCTTATACCAAACATTCTAGGTTGTTGTTTATTTTTGTGACATGATCTCAGTATGTATCTTTGGCTAATCTGGGGCTCACTAAATAGATCAGGCTGGCTGGGAACTCACAAAAATCCACCTGCCTCTGCCTCCCAAGGGCTGAAATTAAAGGTATAAGCCACCACATCCAGCCCGGTTCATCATTTCTTTTCTCTTTTGTTGTTGTTATTTTGTTTTATCATTGTATGTGTGAATGTGGGTACACGCATGCTGTGGAATATATGAAAATGCAAGCATGTGCATGCCACGGCATGTGTGTGGAGGTCAAAAGACAACTACATCATGCCTTCTACCTTCTTTGAGGCAGTCTCTCACTTTCTCCCTCCTGTATATGCCAGGCTAAGTGGCTACTAAGTTTAAGGAGATTCTCCTGTCTCCACCTCCTATCTCCCTGTGGCAACCCTTCATTTACATATGTGTGTGCTACTACATTCAGGTCTATGTGAGTTCCAGGGATCTTAGTGCCAGCTCTTAAACAACTATAGCCTGCCGATCACCTTGACCAACCCATACAGCAGCCATCACTAAGACCCTGATAGCTTATTGATTATGATGTACTTGAACATTTTCAAATCTTCATCCTCTGACTTGTCTGTGAATGTGTTTGCCATGACTGGGTACTCTCTCTTTCATGAAATTCTCCCCTCACCTGACTCCATTCCACCACCCTCTCCTAACTGTTTGATTCACTTCTGGGCCAACCTTAGTTTCCTTCTGGACACCATCTAAAACACCAAGTGCAGGATGTGGATTCTGTGAATAAATAACCGAATAGATGAAGTCTTTCTACTTCTTCCTCTTTTCATATCTCCTAAGAAACAACTGTGCACGATAACAGTTTTGTGGTTTCCTTTAACATGCTATGCACGGCATATCTCCTCCATCTTGAATTTTCAGCCCAAGTTTTTCCACACTCAGCTGAGCTTACCAAAACCACCTTCCTCTTCTTTCTGGTGACCTCTGATCTGAGACTGATCCTGAATCACTGTTTTCTGTTTCTCTCTGAGACTGCACTTATGTCCATCTTGGGTCTTCTCCATTTTCTCATCTTCTGGGAAAACAAAACACTGTGAGGTGGGAGATATGAGAATGTCTGCGGGCAATAAAAATCAGGGAAAGAGTCACCAAGAAGCCCCAAGACTGGGGCAGGAAGTTGTAGACTACTTACTGTTCCATTTTCTAATTTCTTGAATAAGTATTTGAATCAGGTTTCAAAGGAGGAGTGACTTGGGCTGACATGGAAGCCACAATAGAAAGAGAGAACTGACCCCCAAAAATTGTTCTCTGACCTCCACACATGAACTATGGCATGCACATGCCCTACACTAACAATAAATAACATTTTAAACAGTTTGAAGGATATCTGGGAGTAGAGAGAGAGCCCTACTTTGGCTCCCAGGGCCCACTTTGGGCAACTCATAACCACCTGTAACTGCAACTCCAGGGGATCCAACATCTTCTTCTGGCTTCCACACATACCCACATATTCATGGTATACATTCACACAAAAAAATAAATCTTTTTTTAAAACTGTATAATGATACTTACCAGCTTTTTTCTTTTGTTTGCTTAAAGAGAGTCTATTAAATTTCTTCTTAGAGGATTCAGTAACTGGTTGGCCCAGCTTAGATGTCCCCATCTCAGAACTCACTTCCTCTTCTAGAGAAGATGCAGACTTTGAAGTATCAGAAGTTACTTTCTCTCTGAAAATGATATTGTTTAAATAAAAAGTCTTCAGAGAGACACTTGCCATGCTAATTGTTTGAAAAAGAAATCAGGGGTTAAAAGTAAAACAGCAATTCTAGACTTGAGTGAGGAGATAGAGCTGTGTGGTATAGCGTGCATTAGAAACTGATAATCCCCAAAAGACACATATAAGTGCCAGGCCTCCTAAGGTCTCCTGAGGTCATTTTATCCAACTCCTTGCCTGTTTCCTTCTCAACTCAAAGAGGCATCTTTCCTGAGCTAAGAAAACTCATATCATATAATATAATATAATATAATATAACGAGTGACTACGTAGACAGACAGGAAGACAGGACACCATTTACCAATGTTATGCCCACCCTGTGTTCAGTCTGTCTCTCTGGAATAAACTTACGGATCAGCATTTTCCTTATCAGTGGCAGAAGGAGCAATGCCCGGTTCTTTGTCCGATTTGGTAGGTCTGATGCGTTGGACACAGGAAGTCTCTGCAAAATTAAGGCCAGACCCTAGCCCTTCCAAAATCAAGTATTACAAGCAAAAAAGAAACATAGAAAAACAAATGCTCTAGTAGTTCTCAAGCCCAACATTCCACTTGGATACCTTACCCCTGTGCTTAACAGAGTCTACTTCTGGTACTTTGTCATATGATAGAACTTAAAATCATTCAAATTCAGGAAAAACTAAAATTCTTATCTTTCTGCAAGCTTTTCTATATTGATCAGCCTCATTCCATGGCTGATAATCCTAGTGTACACGTACTATATTTATCTTATTTTTCCCCAAACTCCTTTTAAGAGAAGAAGTACACCTACAAATTGCTATGAAACCATTCTCTTTAGTCACATGACCTTATAGAAAAAGTCTCTGGGCCTACATAACAGCCCTTTTTATTCTAAAAATCAAACCTCGATCAATAAAGTGTTTGCCTTATAGGTTTGAGGACCTCGGTTTAATCCTTATAACTCATGTAAAATCAGAACCAAACAAATTAAGTGTGATGGGATGCACCATAATCCCAGCACTCAAGAGACTGGGGCAGGCAGATCCCTCGACTCCCCACAGCCTAGACTAGAGGAACTCATTGGGATCCAGGCTAGAGAGTAACACTGACTCGAAACACAAGGCAGAGCCTGAGGAGTGACAACTGAGGTTGACTTCTGACATCAATTCACATAAGCAGACACATGCATCAGTACATGTACACATGCACACCTGCATACATTAACAGAGACACACATGAGCTTGTGCATACATTTAAATGCAGACACTAAATAGTAATAAAAACCAAATCCATGAAATGAAGCAATTCAGTATTAAAAATATATAAGCCTTGGTCCAGTAAGACAGCTTAGTGCCTAGCCTGAAAACCTGAGTTCAATCCTCAAGACCCACTTGGTAGAAGGAGGAAAGCAATATCTACAAGCTGTCCTCTCACCTGTGCACATAAACCACAGCATGGCATGCGCGTGCATGGGCACGCAAAACACAATAAAAATAAATAGGATGTAATTTAGATACACATATATATCTTTACAAATAAAATACATTCTCCAAATCTGGAGAATATTATCTTTTCTAAGTAGATTACAAACTCAGGTGAGGCTGTGTTGATTCTAAAGTTAGTGTCATCTACTTTTCTCAAAGTCTTTTCTTTCACTTTTCTCTAACATGGTTTAGCTACAGATTAATATTTTGAGTATTATTTAGTATTTTCTCAGGAAGATGGTAGAGGAAGAAGCTGTCGGACTTATACTACCCCTTAGATGACAGTCACTCTGTCTAATGAAGCCCTTTCTCTTCATGCCAGGCCATACCCGAGCACTCTTGCAGGGACTTCTGTAATACAATCTGGAAAATCTCCTCAAATTCTGCATTGGTAAGAGTTTTTTCCTACAGAGACAAGAATAAGAAAGAATAAGAAAGAACTGTCTTTTCACAGTTTCTCACTTCTAACAAGTCAGGGGAGCCTTGTTTACATGAAGCAGTAAATGAATAAAACTATAGGTTTTAAGTCAACAGGAGTCCATAAACTTTACCCAGAACTCCTGGGGATAAAGGGGCAGGAAATGGAAATTGTTTATAAACTCTGTCCATTTCTGTCTTGTCTTTGTCCCACTCTTATCCCATTATTTCTAGCCAAATGCTTTCATCAAAACATTTTGGCATTGCAGCATGGTGGCACACATTTGTAATCTCAAAACTAGGAAGACAGAGGCAGAAGAATCAGGAATTCAAGGCCAGTCTTGACTGCATAGCAAGTTCACAGTCATCTTGAGCTACTTGGGACTCCATCTTAAGAATTAATGCACACTTCGTACATTAGCACAGACATACATGAGTCTGTGCATACACTTAATTAAATTAATTTCAACACTTGTAAAGTTGAGACAAGAGAATTACCATTAGTTCTAGGCCATCAAGGGGCTACAAAGCAAGATCCAAGCCAGCCTTTGCTACAAGATTCTGTCTCAAAACCAAAAGTGGTTTTTTGTTGTTGTTGTTTTGGTTTGGTTTTTTGTTTTTGTTTTTATTTTTCTCAGAGTAAGATGAACAGTGGCAGAAGATGCCTGTAACCCCAGCTGTTCAGGAAGGACACTGCAGTGAAATAACTGCAATTCCAGGGCCAGCCCAGGAAATGGAGAAAGACCTCTCTCAAAATTAACAACAAAAAAACAAACAAAAAATTGGGTGTGGTGGAACAGACCTTTAATCTCAGCAGTTGGGAGGCCAAGGGAAGCAGATATCTGTGAGTTCAACGCCAGCCTGATCTATGTAAGGAGTGTAGAAAGTGTCTGCCTTCCATGCATGGGGTCTTGGATTCATTCCTCCCAAACACTCACACAAAAGTTCCCAACACAAAAAGATTCTGTTTAAGTGGCTTATCCAGGAAAAAGGGGAAGTGAAACTGTCCCACTGGAATCCATCAATGTGACTCATACCTTTCCTTTCTTCTCAGCTGGCTGGTCCTGAGTCCTTTGCTTTTTCTCCTGGCCCCTGCTTGGACCGTGCTCTGTGGTTACCTTCTGCTCCTTCTTTAAGCTGGCTTTCAGCAGGCTTGGCTTGGTCTCTGCCTCTGGAGAACTAGTCCCTGGGGTGTCCTCCTTCCATGAGTTGGGCTGAGGTTTCTTAATATGTGATTTTTGTGTAGGTGGAGCAAAGGTTTTCTTTGTTCCCTTTTCATATTCTGAAGAAATTGCAATTGAAATTTAGGAAACCCAGTGTCTAACAGAAATTGCTGAACATTGCCCATGATGTAGTCAAGTTGGAATTAAGCAGAAGGAGCTTTTAACAAATTCTTATGTCTACATCCCTCCTGCATATTCCATTCCTCTAGCCCTGAGATTACTTTAGAGCAGTTTGTAGAGCCGTAAATTTGTAATTTGACAGGATTATTAGGCTCTAACATACTCCAGGTTTGGTACCACTAATTCAAATGATTAATACAAGTATGTAGGAAAGCGAATTATTCAAGTTTTTTTTTAAATAGGCTCATTTTAACTTCATAAAAATACATTTTAAAAAAATATTGAACACTTAGAAATGACTCAAGGCTTAATCTTTTTTTAAATCTATTTTTAACTCACCAAAATGCATACAGAAATATCTCCAAACTAAACAAACCACAATAAAATTCCCAAGACCAAGTCTGATGCCATCTCTTCTATGAGCACCTTTAATACTTTGTACTTCTCTATGGCATTCAGCATATTTAACGTTATATTATAAATACTTAAATGTGTTTTCTTTCCCTGTGAATTCATTCACACATTCTCTGAGCGTGGCTGGTTTTTTTTTTTTGTTTGTTTTTTTGGGTTTTTTTTAGGATTACTTAGTCTTTTTTTTTTTTTTATGCGACTGTGTGTGAACTTTGTGCATGCGGGTACCCATGGAGACCATGGGGCATCTAATCCCCTGGAGCTGAAGGTACAGACAGTTGTGAGCTACCTGATGTGGGTGCTGGGAACCATCCCTGGGTCGTCTGGAAGAGCAGCAAGTGCTCTTAACCACTGAGCCATCTCTTTAGTCCCAACAGGGCTGTTTCTAAGTCATGTTTCTTTTGCTCAATGAACTGGCACCATGGTAATTTGAACAGAGTGAGCAGAAAGCCTGTGACCAGAATTCCCCTCTGAAGGAAAGGATGAACAGAAGGGAAAGAGAAGAGAAATATATTAAGTGAACTTCTCTCATCCTTGGCTCACCTTTGTGATTCTGCAATGCTGCCATCATTCAGTTCAGAAACTATACTTTCTTTGCCTGTTAGAAGAAAAGAAATTGTTATTACTTTGGTTAAATATAATCCAAACTTTCCTTTCTCCCTGTCTTCTTGAATTTAAATTTGTCTGGGACACTGGACAATATTTCTGCCTTCTTCACTCCAATTCTACTACCGTATCAGCACTAATTACATGACTGGGCATATAGAGAATCAAATTCCCATGCTTATTTTTAAAGCAGCGATCCTTGGGTCTATGTTTCTGTGGGACTGGGATTTAGGCTTGGGCCTTTGTACATGCTAGCCAGGCAAACACTTTACCTAAGCTATATTTCAGCCCTTTTTCATTTAAGACAAGGTTTCCATAGGTTGTCGAGGCCTGCCTTTAATTTTTCTGTAACCCAGAGCAAGCTCTGAACTTGTAATTCTCTTGCCTCAGTCACCCAAATGACTGGGGTAACAGGTCTGAGACACTGGTCGCAGCATTCTGAATACCTAGACGTGTACCTGACGTACGGCGGGCACACACTAGCAGCAGAGGTGGAAGCATAGGTAACGCTGCAGCAGTGGTAGCAGGGCACGGTCAGTGCTGGGAGTCAGGGAGAGCACCCCACATTTCACAAAGTTCCCCCAAATACTTAGGAAACAAATAACTTGGCAATTCTCCAACCCAATTCAGAAGTCCCTATGCATAGCAATATTTACTTTTTTCTCCGTTATTTGAATGTTCCAGCCAAAAAAATTCCCCAAATACTGGATTCTACCAAAGGTAGCTCGGAAATATGTGGTAATCAGAAAGGGTGTCCAAAGAACTTAGCATCTTCTCTCTTACTCTTCTACTTTAACATGATGAGAACATCATGATTGTCACAGTTCATCCTTAGGAATATACTCTCAGTTGTTCTACACTAAATCAATGTTTTGTTCTGACTTTTGACTAACAGTTGCCAACACATATTGAACACAGACTATGTTCTTTACCATTTATGTATCATAGCATTTAAATCTAACAGCAAATCTATGAGATAGATTCCAAGGCATAAGGTATCATCCATTAGATCATAAGATGCGTTTAAAATGTACTGGCCATATTAAGCTAAATACAAAGTATTTTTAAGTTATCCTTTGGCTGCTCTTCCTCTCCTGCTTGCACTGACTTGCCAGCACATCTGTTGGAATCTACTAGCCTTGTGGAACTGAGCAACTACGAGAACCTTGGGCTTTCCATTCACGGCTGACCATTGCTACCGAGTTGAATTACAGACTGTCCCCTGTCCTCCCAGGAGACCCCTTAGCAGCCTGCTCTTGGAAAGGCTGGATCAGGTTCATGCACTGATTTATCCAGCTAAACTCTGTGGAAAGCCAGGACTGAGAGGACCTCCATCTTGGGAATTCCCCAGGCTCTCCAGCTCACGCTATCCCTAAACAAGCCTGATACAGTTGCCCACCCACTGATCCTAGAGACTGTTCATCAGCAGATTCTGAGCAACAAGTTCCACATTGTACAAATGAGAGAACTGCAGTGGAAGCCAGAGGACTGCCGGAGATTTTATCTAAAGCATGAAGGGCGTTTTTTCTATCAGCGGCTAGTGGAGTTCATGACAAGTGGGTCAATCCAAGCCTATATCCTTGCCCACAAAGATGCCATCCAACTTTTGAGTACACTGATCGAACCCACCAGAGTATTTTGAGCACACCAGATAGCCCCAGATTCAATTCTTGGGAGTTTGGGCCTCACTGACACCCGAAATACTATCCATGGCTCAGACTCTGTGGTTTCCGCCAGCAGAGAGATCGCAGCCTTCTTCCCTGATTTCACTGAACAGCACTGGTCTGAGGAGGGGGAACCCCAGCTGCACTGTGATCCTGTGCACTGCAGTCTAGAGGAAGGTATCCATTGTACAGCTGAAACAGGAGGTCCCAAACCAGCCTAGGAAAGTCCTGTCAGTCCCTGAGAAGATGGTCTGAAGTCACTGTCTCTGTTGGACCCCACCCTGCGCTGAAAGGTCCAGTCAACCACAGCTCAGCTGCTGCAGTCTAGCTCTATCTACCTCTTCTGTGGAGTATTCATGGGTGTTCAGGAAGGATGGTGACGCCTCTTTTTACAAAGGACTGTCCTCCTTCCTCAAGAAAGAGACTGCCAGTTGACTAGTCAGGAAAATGCAGTGCTTGTGTAACCAGCATCCGACCTGGCTTCCTTAATAAACTCTGTGCTACCGAAAAAATAAAATATATCCTCTGGCATTTTCCCACTCCTTTTCATGTATGTGTACATGCACACACATATACGAGTAACTGAGGCTTGCTGTTCTGAAGCAATTACTGTTCCTCTATAGTAAAGAGCATATTTTCACACTATTTCCCTCTTAATTCATCATTGCTAGTCCCCACATATATCTGCTCCATTAAAAAAGACAAGGGGCGGGCTGGAGAGATGGTTCAGTGGTTAAGAACACTGACTGTTCTTCCAGAGGTCCTGAGTTCAATTTCCAGCAACCACATGGTGGCTCACAACCATCTGTAATGGGATCTGATGCTCTCTTCTGGTGTGTCTGAAGACAGCTGCAGTGTACTCATATAAGTAAAATAAATGTTTAAAAAAAAAAAAGACAAGGGGCTAGGCAGTGGTAATGCACATCTTTAATCCCAGCACTTGGGAGGCAGAAGCAGGTGGAACTCTGAGTTCATGGCTAGTCTGGTATACAAGTGAGTTCCAAGACAGCCAAGACTACAAAGAGAAACCTTGTCTCTAAAAACCAAAAGAAAAAGACAAAAAGAAAATGGAAAAACATTAAAACAACTCGTTCTTTTTTTCTCTTATAGTCCTGAATAGAAGCTAAAACTTGAATAAAAAGCTGCAAAATTAGTACTAATTTGGCCACATAGGACAAACTTTTCTTCTCCCAACTCTATAATTCCAAATAGATTATGAGAAGTACCTGGGAAAGGGGAAAAGGCAGAGTGAAAAATCTGTGAGTTTGACGTGACATTGTGCTATTTAAAATGCATGCTTACATAACAGATTATATATTCATAAACTAGTCCTGAAAATACAAAGAACTGATCAAAATGTCTCTGAGAAGTAGATCTGGGTAGATGCAGAGTGTATGTATAAAGCTCGCTACTGTACTCTACCCTGATATACTTGCGCGCACACACACACACACACACACACACACACACACACACAAATTAAAAAGCTATAAACTGTTTACATAAAAAGAATAGTTGGCCAGGCGGTGGTGGCGCACACCTTTAATCCCAGCACTTGGGAGGCAGAGGCAGGAGGATTTCTGAGTTCGAGGCCAGCCTGGTCTACAAAGTGAGTTCCAGGACAGCCTGGGCTACACAGAGAAACCCTGTCTCGAAAAACCAAAAAAAAAAAAAAATAAAAATAAAAAAATAAAAAGAATAGTTTCCATAAACTGCAAATCTTCGAATGTTTAGTTTTCGAATCTATTTAAACCTATACACACCTCCCAGGGAGAATTATAGATTACGGAGCTGGAGAGATGGCTCAGTAGTTAAGAATGCTTGTGGCTCTTCCAGAGAACCCAACTGGCAACCACATTAGGCAGCTAACAATTGCCTGCTACTTCAGATCCAGGAGATCGAACCCTCTTCTAGCTTCTGAAATCACTGCACTCAAATGTACATACCCACAGAGACACGTACACAGATACAGAAATAAAAATACAAATAAAAAATCACAGCAGGGCATGGTGATGCACACCTTTAATCCCAGAACTCAGGAGGCAGATGGATCTCTGAGTTAGAGGCCAGCCTGGTCTACAGAGAGAGTTCTACAACAGCCAGGGCTACATGGAAAAATCCTGCTTCAAAAAACAAAAAAAAAAAGAAACAAAAAAAAAATGACTGATAAGCCAGATATGATGCCACATCCTAGCACTTGGAAAGCAGAGGTGGGAATATCACTGTGCATTTCACAGTGGTATGGTGTGAATTCCAAGCTAGCCAGGGCTGCAAGAGTACAATCTCTCTCTCCTTCTCTCTCTCTCTCTCTCTCTCTCTCTCTCTCTCTCTCTCTCTCTCTCTCTCTCTCACACACACACACACACACAAAGAAAAGAAAAAGAGAGATAGCCCAGCAGTTAAGAGTATTTGTGTATTTGTTGTTCTTGCAAAGAACTAAGATTCAGTTCCCAGTACCCACATGGTAGTTCATAACCATCTATAACTCCAATTCAGGGATCAGATTCTCTTCTCTGACCCTGGAAGGTACCAAGTACAAAACTGGTACATAGTCATAACATTCACAAATAAAATAAATAAATCTAATTACATTTTTTGAAAAAAAAAGAAAGAAGAAAAGAAAGAAAATGCTATGTATTATTGCACTATTACATGAATAAGTTATAGCAAATCTATAAGAAGAGATACAAAATAAAGAGTTCCCCTTAATCTAAAGTGGAAATGTGAAGAATATTACTTTTAAAAATTGTAGCCCAATCAGTAGGGAAGAGAAAGTCAGGAAGTTACTTCCTGATAAACCAAGCTGCTGCTCCATTTGAGATAAATTTGCTTCTTCTACAATAACAAATATTAAAAAGCTGATTCAGGAGGCTAGAGAGATGGCTCAGAGGTTAAGAGCACTGACTGCTCTTCCAGAGGTCCGGAGTTCAATTCCCAGCAACCACATGGTGCCCTCCTCTGGCCTGCAGGCATACATGCAGGCAAAATGCTGTATACCAATAAAAATAATAATAATTTTTTTTAAAGCTGATTCAAAGGGGGAAATACTAGTTAATAAATATGCAAGATACCAACTTGCATTTGTCTGTATGTTAGAGTATGAAGGCAGGCCTTGATCATAGGAAGTCTTCTATCTTTTATTTTTTTTGGGGGGGGCAGGGACCTTGACATTTCAGATAGACTGGCTGCTCAACGAGCCCCTAAGATCCAACTGTCTCCACCTCCCAGGGCTGAGGTCACAGACCCACAACACCTTGTCCATTTTTTATGTGGTTTTGGGGATCCTCTACTTGTGCCGTAGGTATTTACTTGTTGAGTTATCTCCCTTGTCTCCATTTGAGGTTTTAATTTCTCTTTTCTTTCAGATGAAAAGGAGGCAGGGAGGTAAAGAGGAAAAAAAACATAGACAATGCCAGCTGGAAAGATAGCTCTGAGCTTAAGGGCAAGTGCTTACTGCTCTTCACTGGGAAGATGGGGATAAGAAAGAGTAGTTGGAGTGAATATGATTGAAATGCACAATATTCATGTACAAATTTGCCACAATGAAACCATTATTACATATGATATGTACTCATGAACTTAAAATGTTTACAAATAAAAGATCTAAATAGGGTTGGAGAGACAGCTCAGCAGTTAAGAGCACTGACTGCTCTTCCAGAGGTCCTGAGTACAATTCCCAGCAACCACATGGTGGCTCACAACCATCTGTAATGGGATCTGATGCCCTCTTCTGGTGTGTCTGAAGACAGCTACAGTGTACTCACTTACATAAAATAAATCTTTTTTTAAAAAAGTTCTAAATAGACCTGCTGCAGTGAAGTAATTTAATTCAGTGCTGCCAATATTTGTCAAAAAGCATTAATTAATTAGCTATCCACTTTATGACTAGGAAATTATTCTCTCTTTATACTGATAAAGAAAAGTAAGCCCTTCAGTACTATTATCATAGATTCTAAGTTTGTAAAAATTATAAAAACTATATTTAATACCAGCATTCAGGAGGTTGAGGCAGGACTGAGTTCAAATTTGATGGCTATGTAGCAAGACCCTGCCATTAAAAACAAAAACAAGCAAACAAACAAAGAAAACTTTTCAATTTCCCTTAAGCTAGGATAGTGAGCCATCTCTAAATTTCAATCCTAGGAATGTTCTGGTTTGAGACCTTCAGAAAGACCTTGCAGCCCCTCCAAAACAAAAACCAAAACACATACACACAAACCCTCCTATATTTAAGAATTTCATTTAAGACAATCAGGGGTTCATGGCTACACTTGAGAGACTGAAGGAGTTGTTTGTTTCAACTTTGAGTCCAGTCTGGGCTACAAAGTGACTTTGAAAACACCCAGGGATACTGAAAATAAATAAATAAATAAATAAATAAGAGAAAGAGAGAGAGAGAGAGACAGAGAGAGAGAGAGAGAGAAATGAATACCTAGAGATGACTCAGTGGGTAGGGGTGGTTGCCACCAAGCCTAATGACCTGAACCTGATCTCAGATCCCACATGATTGGCAGGGGTGGGCAGACAGGATGACACGACATGGACAGGCAGTCCTCTGGCCTTCCCATGCCCCCATGCTCTACAGCATGTGCACAAACACACACACCCAACAAACAACAAATAAATAAGGGTGATAAAACATTTAAAAATATAATTCACTTAAAAATGTCCTGTCCTGGGGCCTGGCAGTGGTGGTGCACGACAGCATTCTGTAGGCAGAGGCAGGGAGATCTCTGAGTTTAAGGTCAGCCTGGTCTACAGAGTGTGTTCCAGGTCAGCCAGGGCTACAGAGAGACAAAACGGGGAGGGGGAGCCCCCCCCCCCCCCGTGCTGGTGTGATGGCTTCCAGAGGTCCCAGCAACCACATGGTGGCTCACAACCATCTATAAAGGGATCTGATGCCCTCTTCTGGCCTGCAAGTGTACATGCAGACAGAGCACTCATACGTCAAAAAAAAAAAAAATTAACAAAAAGAACAAAAATAATGATGGTAATAACAGAATAAATGAAAGTCTCTTTTCCTTTAATACGGAATTGATGACTTTTTGACATTGTCTAATAGCCTATGAACTCCTGCCTAGTCTCAAGATTTACCTGGTTGTTTTTAAGTTCTCTTTGTGAGCATGCATGTGCGTTCTGCAGATCTTTTAAACATTTAACAAGGAAAAAAACAAAAAAGCAAAGAAAGAAAGAAAGAAAGAAAGAAATTCCATCTACCCTCACCAGATTTACTCTCAGAAGTAACTAGCCACACTAAACTTTCCACAGAAAGTTACAAATAAAATTCACGGGCTGGGGGGGGGGGGGGGAAGTGGAAGAAACCCCAAAGATGTGTGGTCTCTTGTGAGCAAAACAGTTTCTTTCGCGACAGTGAATGTCATTCCTGATCTTGGCCTCAATCTCCGCATGGCTTCCACTCGCGTGCCCCTCCGCCGCCTTGTCCCGGACCTCAGGCTGGCCCTTGGGGGTGCTCTTGCTTCAGGCATGTACCCGAGGCCTTCGCAGAGCGCGCGTCCTTTCTGCTTACAGCTATCAGGATGCGGGACCACGAATACCGAACCCCACCGGGAAGGGGGACGGACTCTGAGTGGGCTTCTACGTCTCCTCTTTCTTTACCAATTCTCTCTGGGACGGCCATTAAACCGGAGATCTCACCCAGGCAAACAACCCTCGCCTCCCCTCAAGGCGTCAAGTAACGCTTTGCTCCCCTCTCACCCGGACCAAGAATCCCACCATGGAAGCCTCTTCCCCTTCGTTCCCGCTCAGCCTCGCGTCCCCACAACTCGTTTCCCGCCACGATACTGGGTTTTTTTTTTTGTCTTGAAGATTAGCGACTCTGAAGAGAAAATTTCTCCTCAGCCGACAGGTACCGGGATTCACCACAACTAACACCTTCCTCTGCAGCCACATAAAAGACAACAACTACCTTCTGGGGTGACGAGGACCTAAAGGTGAGGCGCAGCGCCATTCCGCACAGTCCTTCCACCTCGAGCTACTTTTCCCGCCACCAGGAGAAGGCGCGAGGACACGGACAAATGCCGCCCCCAAGCGGCGTGCGCTCAGAGGTGATGCGCATGCGCATCTGGAAGCCGCTTCTGCGTCTGCGCAGCTGGAGTAGCTCACCATCTTCCGAGCAAAAGCCTGGTGAAACCACAAGTCCCATAATCCTCGCTGGCACCTTTACTCCCTCCAATATACAGCGGAGCGCCTGAGGCACTTCGTTCTTATCTCTACCTCAAATCTTCTCTTCCCAGTTTTTGTCCGTTGTCACAAACCCCTATCTTTTAGTTTTGGTCACGCCCTTAAATTTTGAGACAATCTTGAGTCCACCACTTGCCTCTACATTGCTCTTTTCTGACAAATAGTCTGACAGGGAAACTCCGCCAGCAATCAGTCTGGGGACTCGGCATCGAATCAGTGCTTCCCACTGACCGAAACAAAGGAAGCAAAACAGGTCGATACCCTTTCCCGCCCACATTCGCCTGTGTGTCTTGTGAAGCTAAGCTGCAGCGATAATGCTGTAAGATCCGCAACGCTATCGGGTGGCGCTGACGATCACAACGCCACCCCTCGGGCTAGGGACTGAGGGCGCAGGCGCCGCCCTGTGGCGGAGGCGTCCGAGGCCTGACGTGGGTGTAGAGAGGGGAAGAAGGCGTGGTTCTCTTAGGTGTTCGTCGCTGGTGGAAGGAGGAGGGTCGCAAGAACGACCGGGCCATTACAGGGGCAGAGGAATTTGGACAAGCTCGATGTTTTAGTACTTGTTTGTTTTCAATTCAGAGAGTATTTTAAATAATGTGTTGCATTTTTTATTGATAACAGTTTTTAAGACAATGTGCTACTTTATCATTCTCCCCTCAGGCTCTCCTAAGTCCTTCTAATTCTAATGAGATGGGCGGGAAGAAGGGGGGGAGGAAAGCACGAGGTTGCTCATGAATAATTCATGAGCCCGCCTCTTTCGCTGGGAATGCACACCCCTTGGAAACGTGCTGACGCACGCTGCGTGTATCTAACCTGAGGAAACGACGTCACACTCCCCGCCCCTGGGGCGGAGGGGGAGGAACATCATCTCCAGCACGTGTTGCCCCTTCAACCCGCGCAAGCCCAAAAGGACTGTGCGCAGGCGCTCTCTAGGAGGGGCGGGGATGGGGGAGGAAGGAGGCGGGGCAGGGAGGTTGTTAGGTTTAGAGCCGGGCGGAGACCGCGGAGCCTCATTCCTCAGGAACAAGGGTCGGGTGTCAAGGAGACCTTTTCACACCAGCTCCCGTTCCCCGCCTACGGTGGGTGGGATCGCACGGCAGAGACAAAGGAGAGCAGTAGGGCTTGGACTTAGCAGCGAAGGGAAGTCGGGTGTCCGTGTGGGGCGGTGGGCGTCTCGGGCTGGGGGAGGGTAGGCTATTGGGGAGGGGGGGCTGTATTTAAACTCTCGGAGCCGTTAAGTTGGTTCGCACTCCCGATGCGCGCGCAGCCTGGGTGGTGGCGGAGCGCGCATGCGTGGGTCCTGGGCGAGCGGAACGCGCGCCGGTCGTGCGCGCTCGCGGCTGAGTGGTAGTGGCGGCGGAGAGAAGGGTGTCAGCGCACGCGCAGTTGATTCCTCGGCTTGCCCGGGTCTCGCGGGCATCTTGTTTTGGTCTCGCGGGCGAGTGGAGCGCGCTTGGTGTGTCGCGGGAGGGAGGTGGAGGCGCTTGGGCGCGAGGCAGAGTTGCGCGCGCACTCGGGGAAGGAGGGAGTGAGGTGGTCTTAGGAAGGGTTACCGGGGGCTCCCCCTTGATCCCTTCTCAGTACCCTCGCTTGGGAAGGGGAAATTAAACAGGGAGAGGAGATGATCGAGATGGCGGCGGAGAAGGAGCCCTTTCTAGTGCCAGCCCCACCGCCGCCGCTCAAAGATGAGTCGGGCGGAGGGGGCGGCCCCGAGGTGCGATCGCACCAAGAGGCTGCCTCCGGGGAGCTCCGCGATGGGACAGAACGCGGGCCGGGCCCACGCGCGCACTCGGCCGGGGCCGCAGCCAGCGGAGGGGGCGGCCCCCAGGCACAGGCGCATGGGGAGCCCCACGGGCGAGCCGCCGCTCCTGCGGACATGGGGGAGGAGCGCCGGGGAGGGGGCGGGACGGACCTGGGTCCCCCAGCCCCTCCTCGACCTCGCAATGGCTACCAGCCCCACCGACCCCCTGGGGGTGGTGGGGGCAAAAGAAGAAATAGCTGTAACGTGGGGGGAGGGAGCGGTGGAAGCTTCAAACATCCGGCCTTCAAGAGGCGCCGGCGAGTGAATTCGGACTGCGACTCTGTGTTACCATCCAATTTCCTTCTGGGGGGTAATATATTTGATCCACTGAACCTGAATAGCCTCCTGGATGAGGAAGTGAGTCGCGCACTCAATGCGGAGACCCCAAAGTCATCCCCACTTCCGGCCAAGGGGCGAGACCCTGTGGAGATCCTCATCCCCAAAGATATCACTGACCCGCTCAGTCTCAACACTTGCACTGATGAAGCCCATGTAGTGCTTGCCTCACCACTCAAGATTGGTCGCAAGCGCCATAGACACCGGGGACCGCACCACCAGCAGCAGCAGGCGTCTGGAGGGAATGATAGCAACGCCACCATGCTGCCCACTGACCCTCTCACGCCCTCCCTCCATGGCGAGGGTGCTACACAGCAGCAGCAGCACAGAGGCCAGAACCGTGATGCCCCTCAACCCTATGAACTCAACACAGCCATCAACTGCAGGGATGAAGTTGTGTCTCCCCTCCCATCTGCCCTGCAGGGTTCCTCAGGCTCCCTTTCTGCCCCTCCAGCTGCCTCAGTTACCTCTGCACCCTCCACTTCCTCCTCTTCCCGACATCGAAAACGTCGCAGGACTTCCAGCAAGTCAGAGGCAGGGGCTAGGGGTGGAAGCCAGGGTTCCAAGGAAAAGGGCAGAGGGAGTGGGGGAGGCCGTCACCACCACCCACTACCTGCAACTGGCTTCAAAAAGCAACAGCTAAAGTTCCAATATGGGAATTACTGCAAGTACTATGGCTATCGCAATCCTTCCTGTGAGGACGTGCGCCTTAGGGTGTTGAAGCCTGAGTGGTTTCAAGGCCGGGACGTCCTAGATCTGGGCTGCAACGTTGGCCATCTGACCCTAAGTATTGCCTGCAAGTGGGGCCCAGCCCGCATGGTGGGGCTGGACATAGATCCACGGCTTATCCACTCTGCCCGCCAAAATATCCGACACTACCTGTCCGAGGACCTTCGTCTCCAGGCTCAGACTTCTGAGGGGGACCCAGGTACAGAGGGGGAGGAAGGGACTACCACTGTCCGAAAAAGGAGCTGCTTCCCAGCCTCACTGACAGCCAGCCGGGGTCCCATCGCTGCACCCCAAGTGCCCTTGGATGGAGCAGACACATCTGTCTTCCCCAACAATGTCGTCTTCGTCACGGTAAGAGTCCAAAGGCTCTTGGAATAGGGTCCAAATGTGAAGATGAGATTTAATAGAAATGTATTGGGGGGGGATGGTCATGACCTAGAGGTATATCCATGCATCTGTTCCTCCATACAAGAACCATCTCCTGGAGAGAACAGTCTGGATTGACCAGAAAATCTCTCCTGGGTGTTGTCTCTCTGCTCATATAACGTGGAAAGTGGGATCTCTACCTTCAGGCTCTAACATCTGGTCCTTTCTCATGACTACAAACGAGGATCTCATCCCCAACACGGGCTGGCTTGTCCTGCTTCCACCTGGGACTGTAATCCAGACAATCCACCTTCCCTTGAGGGTAACCTCTACTGTTCAGTCCAGATGGAACCTTGGCCTCAAATCTCCTGAGGGAGCCTGAAGTGGGGTGTCTTTGTGGGAGGGGAAACACTCTAATATATGTAGTTTGGGGCCTTTGATAGGGACTTTGTTTGCCTCAGATGCTTTCTATTTCCCTAGATACAGCACAGACTGTTGAAATTACTGGTCAGGAACCCATAGGCCTGTCTTTCCCATGCTGACTGAATAGTGAGAGGGGGGCAGTGAAGACGACTCTACATGGAGGAGAGTGCCCAGCCTGACGGCATATGTCCCTGTCAGTGCTAGCTTCCTCCATTAGGCAGTTAGGCCATCTAGAGGAACTTTTGCCAGTGGCTTAACCTGGAAAAATGTCTTCCCAGGAGTGGTGATGAGTTTACCTTCTTTTTAAAAAGGTTTCCTAAGGTTATTTCGTTAGATTAAGAACAGACCTGAAACAGGACTTACGGGAAGAGTCTCTGTCTTTAGAACTGTGGCCTTTGTATGTGAGGTCTCCTGGGTGAGAGTAAAAATAAGCACAGGCTGGGGTCTTGGGAACACTCCAGTATTCTCCAGTTAACCCTTGGATAATGAGCTCAAGCTAAATCTACCCAGGCGCCCTTTTAAGTTTGTCTGGTTTAGCACCAGGAGCAGGAAAGGGAGAAGAGAACAAGAGGCTGAAAGGAGGTGCTCTCAGGAAGAGCCTCAGAAGAAGGCCACCACGGGCTGAAGTGCGGTTGCGTGGAGGACTCTGTCAGTCTGTAGGTGGTTGTGGGGCCAGTGGTGCTTCTCGTCCCTCCTGTTGACATCCTTCCCCTCTTGCGGCCCACAGGGTAACTATGTCCTGGACCGAGACGAGCTGGTGGATGCCCAGAGACCGGAGTATGACGTGGTGCTCTGCTTCAGCCTCACCAAGTGGGTGCACCTGAACTGGGGTGATGAGGGGCTGAAGCGAATGTTCCGCCGGATCTACCGGCATCTGCGCCCTGGGGGCATTCTGATCCTGGAGCCCCAACCATGGTCCTCCTACTGCAAGAGGAAGTCTCTCACGGTGAGTTGGGTTTCTGGAGAGAGAGAGGGAGTAATCTTTTTATTTTTACTGGGGATTGGGTCCCTTACCTCACACGTGGTAAGATGGTGTTCTCTACCAGGGAGCTACAGCCCCAGCCAGCACTATTTTCCCAAGACTGTTTTTGTGTGTAGCCTTGGCTGTCCTGAAACTTATTCTGGACCAGGCTGGCCTTAAACTCATAGAGACCCGCCTGCCTCTGCCTTCTAAGGGCTGGACTACCACCAACTGGCCAAGCTGCTGGCCTGAACTGGCTCTGTAGTACAGGCTGATCTTGAACTCTTCATCCTCCAGCTCAGACTTTCTGAGCAAGGAAAAAGGATGTCATAATTGGCCAAGGAAAAAGGTGGTAAGTAGAAATAACCCCTTCCCTTTTTCCCCAGGAAACAATCTATAAGAACTACTTTCGAATCCAGCTGAAGCCAGAACAGTTCAGTTCCTACCTGACATCCCCAGAGGTGGGTTTCTCCAGCTATGAGCTTGTGGCCACACCAAGTAACACCTCCAGAGGTAAGAATGGCTGGGAGGGACTAGTCCTTGATGAAAGGGTACAGGCCCTGTGGAGAACACCAGGGTCCTACCCACCTGTCTCTGTCTTCCCTTCAGGCTTCCAGCGTCCGGTGTACTTGTTCCACAAGGCTCGATCCCCCAGCCACTAAGTGGCCTTCTGAGTTAGAAGTTGTGAAGAGGCTGCTCTTGCTGCTCCTGAGGTCCTGGGGGAAAAGGAAATTATCCCAAGGTCTTTCCTGTCTAACTCCAAAAAGTTTCTCCTTTTCTTGGATCTGTAAAGAGAGCTTTTCCTAAGTTGCTACCCCACGTCTCCTCCCTGACACCTCTGGCACTTGAGCAAGCCCAGCTGTGCTGGAATTACATCAGCTTCCTCTCCCAGCCTGCTGGGCTGGATGGCATGGACTGTTTGCTGACTCTGTCCTCCTAGGACATGGGAAGGGGGAATGTCAGATTCTCTAGGCCCTTCCTCCTGTTCTCGGAAGATGTCCCGCTTCTCCTCAGCCTTTGTTCCTAGCTGCACTTAAAATGGACCATGGATGGACTAAGGGTGTTAGAAGGGAAGTTTGGTAAGGAGACACACAGGTACTGTGAAAGTCCTTCTGCTGTCCCCCAGTGGGAGGGAGCTGGGTTTGGAATGTGAGAACAGCACAATAAACTTGATAACTAGGGCAGTGGCCCCGTTCCTGTGTCCAGCACTTTCTAGAGGTAGTAAGTACCTCCTAGGATTGTGTGCTCCCTTTGCACATCCTCGTCTCTTGAGGGTGGTTTTTATTGGGCATGGTAGGACATAAGCCTTTTATCCCAGCACTTGGGAGGCAGAGACAGGCAGGATCTCAAGGAGTGAGGCCAGCTGGGTGAACTGCATAGTGATTCAGTGTCCCAAAGAGGAAGGGGTTAGTTTGGAAGACTGTTAGTCCCTGTCTTAGGGTTATTATTGCTCTGAGACACCATGACCAAAGAAAGTTAAAGAGGTTTATTCAGCTTATGCTCCCACTTCAGGGGAAGGCAAGGACCAGAAGGCGGATGTAAAAGCCATCTAGGGGTGCTTGCTGAATTTACCCTTGTGACTTACTCAGCCCTTCTTAGAGACCCCAGAACCACCAGCCCAGGCACGGCCCCACCCACAATGAGCCAGGCCCTCTCCTTGTCAACCACTAATTAAAATGTTCTGTAGGCTTGCCTACTGCCTCATCTTATAGACGCATTTTCTCAGTTGAGGCTCCCTCTGATGACTAGCTTGGATCGAGGTTGATAGAAACTAGATAGTACAGTACCCTTACACAATGCTTAAGATGGTAGTGGTTCAAATTACTTTCCTCAAGAGGAACCCCAGATAAGTGTTTGTGTATGGAAGTTTGAAGCAGGCTAACCTTAGAGGGCTTAGCAGTGGAGGTAAAATGGAACCAGAAATGGTTAACAACCCAGAGCAACAAACCTGCTACAGGGCCCTTGGTGGAATGAGATGCTTGGGTGGTTTGCAAAGTGAAGGTCTTGATTAGTTTGTCAAGAGCAGCTAGAACCTTGAACAAACACTGAGCACTCTCCTGTTAGTCCCAGACAAGATGGGCAACATTCAGATAAAGGAAGCCAGCGAAGTCTCCTTTGAAGCAATCATTAAAAAAAAAGTTAAAACCCACATTTGGGTAAATACTTTTTGCTCAGAATTATTTGAATAGGCAGGTGCAATAGTGCACGCCTTTAGTCCCAGCACTTGGGAAGCAGAGGCAGGCAAGTCTCTTGAGTTAAGACCAGCTCGGCCTATATAACGAGTTCCAAGACACCCAGAACTATGTAGAGAGACAAATACAGTTTGTACAAGTAGGGCAGTGTGTGTGCAGTGCTGTTTTGAGACAGGTATCAACTGACTTAGGTTGGTCAGGAATGCCTGATCCTGTCTCTGCCTCAAGTGTTCATCACGCCCAACCAAAGTGGAATTTAAAGCACTCTGACTACTGTTTGTCTACACCCTTGCACACTCAACTCTGGGGACTGAACCCAAGGCTTTGTATATGCTTCCTCTGATACTACCACTGACCTGAACCTACCCTGCCTGAAACCATATCAAAATAGTTTGTGTAGCTCACACTGTCCTTAGATACAGAATCCTGCCTCCGCCTCCCAAGTGCTGGGACGTGCTTGGAGACTCCGTGTCAGGCTAAGGCTCAAGTTCTAATTATAACTAAAGGTGATTTAAATGGAGAGGGAGGTCTGACCCCACTCTTGGGGACAGTGCTTTCCACCTGCCATAGGGGGTTGGAGTGGGGTGCTTCCAACTAGGACCTAAGACCCTGAAACAGTTTAGTCCTATCTAAGCTCCCAAGAACAGTTAGATAATTTAGGGGGGAAAATTTTTTTTATTCTATGAAAAGACAATTCTAACAAAAGACGCAAACTAGCAATTCCGGAGTTTTGAGGGCTACAGTTCCCAGCGCCTCAGCATCTGATGCATGAGAAAGGTGTCTTCTGAAGGGCGGGGCCGGGCTTGAAGCCTTAGCGGGGGCAGCCCATCCACAGTCAAGTGCGGAGGTTCGTACCACAGAGAATCTGGGTTGCACAGCATGGTCATGTCTGGCCCCGGCCCGAGCACCTCCTATGGGAAGGTGAAGCAGGTTACACTCCGGGTGGAGGAAGAGAGCCCGGGGGGTAGAGGGATGTCCAGGTCCCTTGATGCCCTCCTTCACCTTCAGGGGCGGGGCTCGGGGCTGCGGTGGCAGCATCGCTAGCTTCTCTCTCAACGCGGCGTTCAGAACCTGCTCCTCGGGCACCTGCAGACTCACCAGGTCTCGGTAGAGCCGCTTAGAGCGCGGCACGTTCAACCCTGCGGGCGCAGGGAAGGCAGGGTTGAGGAACGCCCTTCACCCAGACCGCCGCTCCAGGCCGGCCGCCTGCCCCCCTCACCCTCCGCCACGGTCTCCTCGAGGACACAGCGGGTCTGGAACGACTTTCTCAGCTGCTCCTCCACCGCCTTCGCGGCATCAAACTGGCCGCTGGCGACAGCGGCGCGCGCGTTCTGCAGCTCCAGACTCAAAGCCAGGCTGCTCTGCAGGGCCGGTGCCTCCAGCTCATGATCCTCGCCCGGTGCACCCGCCGCCCGCAGCGGCTCCGACCGGACCGGGGAGGGCGGCGCCAGTTGAAAACGAACCTGGGAGTAGAGAGCGGAACGGTGAGCGGCAGATTCCGGGGCGCTCGGCGGGCGAGGAGCCGGGCCTTAACGCCGCTCACCTGCCGCCCCCTCCGGCTACCGCCCCGCCGCCCCTTCCGCTGACCCGGGCTACTCTTCCGCTGCTTCGGACTCTCGGGCAGCGGGCTCGGGCTCAGGCTCAAGTCCAAGCCCGGCTCGGGCTCTGGGGCTCGGGGTTCCGGGGCTCGCGGCTCCGGGGGTGGCCCCGGGACCTCCAGGGCCTCTTCGCTTTCAGTGGACTCTAACGCGGACGTCCCGAAGCCCATCATCTTGTTCTAGAGGTTAGGGGTTTCGGGACGCGGCGTCGCCTTTTTTCTCCTACCCTCGGGGGCTACCACTACCGGAAACCGTTAGCCTTTACCACCGGTGTAAAACAACAAACCCGCCGCGCCACTCCATTGGCGTTCCTGGACGTCATTCCCACCACTCCGCCCTCCAGCTTCCGGATGCACTTCCGCCCTCACATGCTTACTTCGCCTCTAAGGCGGGGCGTGAGAGCGACGGTGCCCTAGATACTCTAGGGATTCCTGTCAAGACTACTTTTCCTTTAAGGAACGCGGATGTGGCGTCCTTGCCTGTCAGACTCTTCTCATTTGTTCTGGGATTAAAGTCCTCTTTCACTGTAACAAAATCCTCACTGTTCTCTCATCTAGAAGTCCTGAGCGGCGCCCCCATCCCCGTTCCTGAAGGTTTTGGTCATGTTTGAATGCCGATCAAAGCTTCCCTGTACGTGGAAGCAAACTCATTGTAAAATCCCTGGATTCTGATATTTGAGTAAGGAAGTCCTATAGGAATTGACGCAATATTGCCTTAATCTTAAGTCCTTATCCTGGGGGTTAGCAAAATGACTTAGAAGTTAAAGGCGATTGCCACCAAGCCTGACAATCTGAGCTCAATTCCAGGGTCACACGTGGTGGAGGGAGAGAACTGACTCCCACAAGTTGTCCTCTGATCCACACTTAGACTAAGTAAAATCCACATCTTAGTTTTTCACTCCTCCACACCACCACCGCCACCCCATACACGCAACACACACAGACACACGACGTTTTTAAAAACAATGACATTTTAGGAGTTAGAAGGAGAAAAGACTCTATCTGGAGTTATTTGGGGCCAGTCTTGGTGAACACACTGAGCTATCAGAGACCCGGTTAACTAAACCCCCAAAATGTGACCTCTGATTCCATATCCTTGGACAGTCGGAAATTTGTATACACATGTTCACCTTTATTCATAGCCCCAAACTAGAAGTGCCCTTCAACAGATAAAGGGTTAAAATGTGGTACACAAATACCATAAAATAGTACTCAGCAATAATGGAGAACAAACTGTTGATGCAGTATAGCAACTGGAGTAGAAGATACAAACCCTTTGCCAATCTGCAAGGGGTAGACAGTATGTGCTTCTTTTACACTTTTCAGAAACAATAAAAGTTTGGCAGAGTGTGATGGTGCAAGCCTGAAATCCCAGTATTTGGAGGCAGCAAAGGAGGATCTGGCATTCAAAGTCATCCTCAGCTACGTAGGGAATTTAAGGCCAGCCTAGGCTAAAAAGGGCTAAAGGGAGAGGGAAGGTAGCAGAGTATAGACCCTACTGTATTAATTTCTTCTTTAATTGTTTGTTTGCATTTCTGGCAGTCATGGAACTCACTTTGTAGACCAGATGACCTCTAACTCCCAGAAATCCACCTGCCTGTCTCCTGAATGCTGGAATTAAAGGCATGCACCACCACACCTGGCAAAACTATGTTGTTGTTGTTTTTTTTATCTTCACATTTTTTTCTCTTAGGAGGGGGAGAAAGGAGCCTTCAGTTACAATATTGCTTGATTCTGTGGTTCTTCAACACCAACCAAAATAAAACAGAGCAGACCTTCTGTTTCTCTTCATCGAGGATCTAGATGGTCAGAAGGAATTGAATGCTCTCGCTGGAGGTTGGGTCTCTTGGGGCTGTGGCAAGAAGCAAGCATGGAACCATCCATGGAGAGTCCATGTTAAAGGGTTCCTTGAGGGTCTTCCACAGAGATCATCAACAGTGGGCTCCACTGCAGTTCCCCAGAAGAAGCAGAAATATAATCCAGAGGCTGGCACCCATGAGAGGGCAGGAGCACTGGAGATGGCTCACAGGAAAGTGCTCACTGCACAAGCATTAGAATCTGATTTCAGAGCCAGGGTGTGGCAGCTCACACCTTTATTTCAGCACATGGGAGGCAGAGGTAGGCAGATCTCTGAGTTCGAGGCCAGCCTGGTCTGTAGAGTGAGTTCCAGGACAGCCAGGGCTACACCAAGAAACACGGTCTTGAAAAGCAAAAACAAAAAAAGAAGGAGGAGGAGGAGAAAAAGGAAAGAAAGAAAGAAAGAAAGAAAGAAAGAAAGAAAGAAAGAAAGAAAGAAAGAGAAAGGAAAAGAAAAAAGAATAAGAAAGAATCTGAGTTTGGATCCCCTGCATCTATGTAGAACCCAGTAGACCCAGTGCTGAATCCCAGGGCTCAGTGGCCAGCCAGCCAAGCCAAACCCCTGAGGCTCACATTGAGTCCGTGTCTTAGCTAATAAGGTAGGCAGTGAGAGAGGAAGACACCTGATGTTCATCTCTGCTCTCTACACACACACACATGAATATTTCTGCGCCTACACACACAGGTGCGCAACAGGTGTACACACAGGTATGCACACAGGTGTCCACACATTCATATAGCACATATGCATTAAAAGAAAGCCAGCAGCTAGTGCTGATGGCTGTGAAAGCAGGTGGCAGGTACACAGTGTCTGCGTTTAGATAAGCCTGTGTGACTCCTGTGACTGAAAGGGTTTCTCCTCTTAATGCCTAGCACTGCTTGAACCTGAAAGGTAATAAGATACTTTATTGCGAAACCAAAAGGAGAGTGGCCATGGTCCAGAAACAGATTCAGATCACCCCAAAGACCACACCCCAATATGGTAACAGGGTCATAAAGTTCTTACATTAACAAAGAACAAAGACAATCATAAATCAGGGTATCTCTCAAATGCCTGGCTGGGAACATCAAGTTGGTGGGTTAGAGCAGAGAGGCCATCTCTGCTATAAACCTCAGATGAGATTCAAGGATGTTCTCAGCCTTTGGGCTGGGGAAGCTATTTGTACTTTTCAGAAACATTTTTACCTGTTTCTTCTTTTTTTTTTTTTTTTTTTGGTTTTTTGAGACAGGGTTTCTCTGTGTAGCCCTGGCTGTCCTGGAATTCATTTTGTAGACCAGGCTGGCCTCGAACCCAGAAATCCTCCTGCCTCTGCCTCCCAAGTGCTGGGATTAAAGGCATGTGCCACCACTGCCCAGCTACCTTATAGTTTCAAGGATGTTAGGTTAAAATACAAGAGCTGGGCAATGAATGATTTATTAGCAGGGCTATGGAGAGTGTGTGTGTGTTATATACATATATATACATATATGTATAGAATGAATTTCATTTTTCACTTTTTTTTTAAAAAAAAAGGGGGGGTGGAGAGATGGCTCAGCGGTTAAGAGCACTGACTGCTCTTCTGAAGGTCCCGAGTTCAAATCCCAGCAACCACATGGTGGCTCACAACCATCCGTAATGATATCTGATGCCCTCTTCTGGAGTGTCTGAAGACAGCTACAGTGTACTTACATATGATAAATAAATAAATTTTAAAAAAGTGTGGGCTGGAGAGATGGCTCAGCAGTTAAGGGCTCTGACTGCTCTTCCAAAGATCCTGAATTCAGTTCCCAGCAACCACATGGTGGCTCACAACCATCTGTAATGGAATCCAATGCCCTTTCTGGTGTGTCTGAAGACAACTATAGTGCTCTCATATACATAAAATAAACAAATCTTTAAAAAAAGAAGAAGAAGAAAGAAGGAAGAAAGGAAAGGAGAGAGAGAGAGAGAGAGAGAAGAGAGCTGGGCAGTGGTGGCGCACACCTTTAATCCCTGCACTTGGGAGGCAGAGGCAGGTGGATTTCTGACCTCGAGGTCAGCCTGGTCTACAGAGTGAGTTCCAGGACAGCCAGGGCTACACAGAGAAACCCTGTCTCGAAAAACCAAGAGACAGAGAGAGAGAGACAGAGAGAGAGAGAAACCCAATGAGGCTGGCAAGTGGCTCAATGGGCCAAGGTGCTTGCTGCCAACCCTGGCAACCTGAATTTGTTCCCTGGGAACCACACAGTGGAAGAAAACCAGCACCAGCAAGTTGTCTTCTGACTTACACACAAACACAGGTCATAGCATGCGCTAGTCCACACCCACACCTGAAAATAAATGTTACAATTTAAAGGGGGCAGGCGACTGTGTTGTAGCTCAGTGCAGAGCACTTTCCCAACACACACACACACACACACACACAGAAGAAGAAGAAGAAGAAGAGGAGGAGGAGGAGGAGGAAGAAGAAGAAGAAGAAGAAGAAGAAGAAGAAGAAGAAGAAGAAGAAGAAGAAGAAGAAGAAGAAGAAGAAGAAGAAGAAGAAGAAAAAAGAAAAAAAGATGGCGACCAGGGGTGGGTTTGTACTGTGTCCTGTCTTGGTCTTCCTTCCCTCCCAGTTCCTGGCACTCAGACTTCTCTCTCCTCCCCCGTATGTCCTTTACAACATCCCGCCCAGTTCTCCTTTTATTGTTTTGGCAGCAGATGAATGAGGTGTCAAGAATTCTGGCAGGCCAAAGGTCCTCATGCGTTTGGGGAAGGGGTGTTTCCAAGACACAGTTCTCAGTCTGTCCAGACTGCAGACGCTACCGCCTGGTCTTGGCACACATCCCTTCCAAGCCAACCCTGGCTCCACCCACAGACCCAGGCTCCTCCCCCAGACCCAGGCTCCACCCCCAGACCCAGCTTTGAGCGGTGAAGAAAGGTGGGACTGGAAATGTAGCCCCAGGGAGGTTATAACCCCATAAGGCATGCCTCTCTACTGCTTATCCACACCTGCCATCTGTGGAATTGTCGGAATGGGCTCCTCAGAGAGACGCCCAGGGGGACAGCAGGATGTGGTCAAGCGTGTGACCCCAGCCAGGGAGGCTGAAGCAGGGAGATCACAAATTCACAGCTAGCCTTGGCTGTAAGAGAGACTCTGTCAGAATGTGCCTAGCATGCGCGAGACTCTGGGTTCCATCTCCAGCACCTCATAAACCAGGTGTGGCAGTACACTCCTGTAATCTCAGTACCCCGGAGATGGAGGCAGTAGACTTAGCAGTTTGCAGATACCGCTTTGGACATAGGACATGGGACACGCCTTTAGTCCAGCACTTGGAATGCAGAGGCAGGTGGATCTCTGAGTTCGAGGCCAGCCTGTCTGCTTTACTTTTTTATTCTATGTGTATGCCTATGTGCCTGAGTGCATATATGTGCACCACATGCCTGCAGGAGCCCTTCAGAGACAGAGAGAGAGCATCTGATTCCCTGGAAACGGAGTTGCAGGCAGTTGTGAGCTACCTGATACGTGTGCTGGGAACTGAACTTGGATCCTCTGCAAGAGGGGCGTCTTAGTTAGGGTTTTACTGCTGTGAACAGACACATGGCCAAGGCAACTCTCATAAAGACAACATTTCATTGGGGCTGCCTTATGGGTTCAGAAGTTCAGTCCATTATCATCAAGGAAGCATGGCAGCATCCAGGCAGACATGGTGCAGGAGGAGCTGAGAGTTCTCCATCTTTATCTTAAAAGCTGCTAGCAGAATACTGACTTCCAAGCATCTAGGATGAGAGTCTTAAAGCCCACACCCATGGTGACACACCTACTCCAACAAGGCCACACCCCCTAATAGTGCCTCTCCCTGGCCAAGAATATACAAACCATCATGAGGAAGCAAGTGCTTGTAATCACTGAGCATCTCTCCAGCCCCTTATCCTTTTCCTTACCTCTTTCATAAAGACATCCTTTCCTCAAGATAGATGCTAGAACACGCTTCTCACACACCACAGTGGAGATTCACTTTCCCTACTTCTGGCTTACTCAGCATTATTTTAGACCTCAAAGAGAGTCACCATATTCAATAAATCATAACCATAAATCCTTTTCCCCACTTTAAGACAAGATCTGTAAACCAAGCTGGCTCTGAACTCACTATGTAGCTGACAGTGACTTTGAACTCCTCATCCTCCTATGTCCACTTTCTGGAATGTTGGATTCCAAGTGTGTACCATCCTAACTGGGTTTCTGTGGTACCAGAGCTGGAAGCCAGGACCCCATGCACGCAAGGTGAGCACTCTACCAACTGAGCCACATCCCTAGCTCTCCAACAAGATCCTTTATTTCTTGAACTGATGTATTCATTTTTATTTACCTTGGTGTTCTGCCCGCGTGTTTGTCTGTGTAAGGGTGTCAGATCCCTTGGAACCAGAATTCCAGACAGGTGGGAGTTGCCATGTGGGTGCTGGGAATTGAACCCAGGTCCTTTGGGAGGGCAGCCAGTGCTCTCAATGGCTGAGCCATCTTTCTAGGCTCCCTTTACAGCATTTTTTTTTTCAAGACAGGATTTCTCGATGCAACTCTGGCTGTCCTGGAACTTGCTCTGTAGACCAGGCTGGCCTCGAACTCATAAATCTGCCTGCCTCTACCTCCTGATTAAAGGTGTATGCCACCACCGCCCAGCACCAGGATCCTTTTAATAGCAGCTAATATGTATCGAGTCATTACAATTCGTGCCCTCTGACCCTTCAGACAACCTCATGATTCAGATTTTAACCCCTATCCCCACTTTACACCCGAAAAAGCCTAAGCTCAGAGCAGCTGACTAACCACACATCCAGGAAATATGGCTTTCAGCCACTTCCGGTGCCTTTGGGTTTTTTTTTTTTTTTCTTTTTGACAGTGTCTCCTGTATCTCTGGCTGATCTTAAACTTTCTGTGCAGCTACTAAGCCCTTGAACTCCTGATTCTCCTGCCTCTACCTTCAAAACATTCTGAAATTGTAGGTTTGTGCTACCATGCCCAGCTCAAAGTGACATTTTTCAACATACGGATGGGAGGATTAGGTTACATATTTAGAAACAATAGTCCCAAGACACCATGATTAAAAGCAAGAACTGTGTTGGTCTGAGATTGACAAATTGATTGTTGGGCTAAACAAACATCGTTAGAAGTTTTCGTATAAGGCTGTGATGGCTTGTTTGCAAGCTCGTGGTTCTAGCTTTAAAAACTGGGGGTGAAGCCAGGTGTGGTGACACACTCCTTCAATCCCAGCAGAGGCAGATGGATCTCTGAGTTAGAGGTTAGCCTGGTCTACAGAGTGAGTTTCAGGACAGCCTGTCCTGAAAAAAAAGGGGGAAAGGGGGAGACAGGCAAGTTATTAATATGTATTCCTGGTTGGCCAGGCTGGTCCCTACTTGAAATTTTTCATTACATTTGTGTGTGTGTGTGTGTGTGTGTGTGTGTGTGTGTGTGTGACTACCACATGTGGAGGTCACAAGACAACTTGTAGGAGTTGGTTCTCTCCTTTCACCAGATGGGTAGATCAAACTCAGACCAAGCTCGGGTAGTCAGCCTTGGTGACAAGTGCCTTTATCTGCTGAGCCATCTCCCTATTCCAAGTTTGTGGTTCTAACAGACTCTCTCATGATAATTAGTATCAGGAGCCACACAGTAACCCTCCATTCACAGCCTCCTGAGTGGAGCCTACACCTCCCCACACCTTGCTACATAGCTCATACTGGCCTTGAACTTGTGACTTGTGTTCCTTCTCTTTCAGCCTTCTAGCTGGTTGCCATCACACTCACCTCTATTTGTTCTCTACATATGTTTTTATGTGTGAGAGCAGGGGTGTGTGTGTGTGTGTGTGTGTGTGTGTGTGTGTGTTTAGGCCAGAAACAGCCCTGGGTGTCATTTCCCAGGAGGTACCATTCACTATTTATTTGTTTGGAGACGGTGTCTCACTGGCCTGCAACTGAGCTAGGCTGCCTATAGGAGGTCCCAGAGTTGCTTCTGTCTCCACCGTCCCTGCAAAGGTACCACCAGCACATGCTACTCATTCCTGCCTTTTTTATTGTTGCTACTATTTTGATTTTTGTTTTTAAACATGAATTCTAGAAATAGACGTCATGTCCGCCTATCCTTTTTTCCTTGGTCACGGCTGACATTGACTCTGGCAATTTTAATTTCAGATATGTTATGTACCATGAGAAACTATATTCCTGAAGGGGGTGACCTCTGAGGTGGTTTTCTCTGGATCACTAGATCAGGTGGTTTGGGAAAGAGTCCATGAAGTCAAAATAGCACCCAGATCTGAGAGAAGGGATTTAATTTTTTTTAAGATTCTATTTATTTTTAATTTTATGGGTCTGAGTAGATTACCAGAAGGTTTGTATGTACACCAGGTGTGTGCCTGGTGCCCTAAGAGGCAAAAATAAAAAAAGATGTCAGATGCCCCAAAACTAGAGTTACAGTTGGGAACCAAACCTGGGTCCTCTGCAAGAGCAGACAATTCTCTTCACTGTTGAGTCCATCTCTCTAGCCCAAGATTTTTTTCTTTTCTAATGAGACAGGGTCCTACTATATACCCCAGACTAGCCTTAAGCTTACTACATAGCCCAGCATGGCCTTGAACTTGAAATCTTTCTGTTCAAGCCTCTCATGTAAGAATGATAGGCACTGGCCACCATACTGGGTAAGACAGGACATTTTGGACAAAGATGCTCCTTTAGATTTTTCACCCCCAAGGATGGCAGAAAGCCACTGAACAGTTTCAGCTCAGGAGTCCATGCAACCAAGGGTCTGTGTGCCAGATGCATTCCGAGAGAACCATGAGCACGGCTCCACACCTTTGTAGATGACAACACATCACCGGGTCAAAAGGCTCGTCACACCTGGTTAGGCAGAGGCGTGGCCAGTGGGTTATAGGAAATCTTAAGAAACAAGGGAAAGGATTTGAAATTTTTAGGTGTAGTGGTGCACACTTGGAACACTCAAGTGGACTGTGGGTTTGCATCCGGTCTGGGATCCATAGGGAGACCGTGACTGAAGAAGAGAGGCTGGGATGTAACTCAGCTGACAGAGTGCTTAGGTAACATGCAGGAAGCCTTGGAGGCAGCCCCCAGCACTGCTTTTAAAAGCGTGGTAGCACGTAATCCCAGCACTTGGGAGGCAGAGGCAGGTAGATCTCTGTGGGTTCAAAAGCTGTCCTTGGAGAGAGTTCCAGGACAGCCAAGGCTACACAGAGAAACCCTATCTCAAAAGGCTAAAGAAGGTAGAGGAGTAGGGGTGGGATGAGGGGGACAGAGAAGGCAGCTTTCTCTCTCCCAGGCATCACTGCCTCTTGCCACCTCAGGAGATCCAGTAGTCATCTCCCTCCAGTTTGGCCAGCCCTTCCTCTGATAACTCACACCCATTTTCTCGGACTCTGGGACGGACTCTTTCTGAACGAGTCAGAATGGAGACCAGCTGTAGAGAGAATATTGTATGTGTTGTACGGGTGCATCACCTGTCAATTAAAAAGCCTATAGCCTATGGCTTTGGCAGGAAATATAGGTGGGACATCTGGGAAGAAGCAAGGATTCTGGGATAGAGCAAAGCGCAGAAGATTCGCCGGGAAGATGAGAGGAGACAGACACGTGATATCTGAGCCCAGGTAACCAATCTTGTGGCAAACTGTAGGTTGAAAAAATAAATGGGATATTTTAAGTCATATCTAGTCAGAGAAGAGCCTAGCAATATGGCCAAAGTATTTGTAAATATATTTGGAGTCTGAGTCTTATTTCTGGGAGCACGGAGCTGGGAGGAACGACCAGGGTCTAACTTCAACAGGCAACTAGGTAGACTGAGAAAAAGCGAGTTCTACAGGCTGCATCTCCACCCACCGCCTTCCCTCTCACAAGCCTCCCTGCCGGTGCTCGGCCAGGCTCAGACAGGACTAGCGGAAGGAGACAGAAGACAAGTGCGGAAAGCTCTCAAGGCTGCAGGCTGGACACGCCTTCTTTCATCTGCCTCCCACTCTTTATGTTGAAAGACAAATGAGGGTGGCGTCCCTTACCTTGAGCCCACAGCCTCTGGCCCAAACCCAGTGACTGGGCCTGCCTGTTAGGCCCTATTGGACCTTCTGGGTAGACTAGGAGACTGTCTCCCTTCCTCCCTCTCTTACCTCAGCCTTTGGAATAGCCGCAATTGCAGGGATGTGTTACCAACTTGGCCCAGCCAGCTGTGGCGGCAGGAGAATCCAGAGTTTGGAGTAGTACTCTGTGTGAGATGCAGGGTCAGCCCCCGTGTCTTAGAAAGAGACTCTTCTTCACTGGGGATATCAAGTCTCAAGAAAGGAGGGTCCAAGGACTGGGGTCCATCCTCAGGTGGTAAAGTGCTTATCCTAGCACACACAAAGCCCTCGGTTTGATCCCCGGCACCACATTAAATAACATCATCAGACAAAAATAGCAACAGGCATGTGGATTCTCACAGGATCAGGTAGAAGTCCAAGGTCATCCTTGTTTACGTAGTTTGGGTTTGAGGCCAGCCTGGGCTACTGAGTAAATTCAAAGCCAGCCTGAATCTCTATCTCGAAATAAGATAGAAAAGAATCACTGGGTATATAATCTCTATAATCCTACCACTAAGAAGACTGAGGCAAAAGTTGAGAGTTCAAGGCTAGACTGAGCTACACAGTGACAGTGAGTCTTTTAAAAAGTATGGAACTGGAGAGATAGTTCAATAATCAGAAGCACTGGATTTGGTTCCCCAGCACTGCTGTAGCAGCTCACCACTATCTGCAAGTCCAGTTCCAGGGCACCTAATCCAGGTACCAGGCATGCACATGGTGCACAGACAAAAGCAGGCAGACCCCCATATACAGTGTGTGTGTGTGTGTGTGTGTTGAGCGTGGCTGGAGAGATAATGGGTAGAGTGCTTGCTGCACAATCTTGAGGACCTGAGTTCAAAACCCAAAACCTACATAAAAACCTGGGTGTGACAACAGACATACATGGGCAATCCTAGTGCTGGGGGTGGGGGGGGACAGGGAGATTCCCTGATGACTGGCCAGCATGCAAAATCACCCAAGCCCAGGTCTCAGGAAGAAACCCTGTATAGAGAAACAAGGTGGAGAGTGGCTGAGAATGCCACCAGATACGTGCGTGTGCACTCACACACACACACACACGTTGGGGGTGGGTAGAGAGCTTGGGAGTATGGCTCAGTGGCTGGGTGGTAGAATGCTCACCTAGCACGCACCAAGCACTGGGTTTGATCTCATGTGTATAGTGCATATCTAGATAGAGCCGTGGTTCTCAATCTTCCTGGTGCTGCAGCCCGGTAATGCAGTTCTTCATGTTGTGCTGACCCCCAACCATAACATCATTTCCACTGTTGCTCCTTAACTGTAATTTTGCTACTGTTAATGAATCCTAGTATAGCCGGGCGGTGGTGGCGCACGCCTTTAATCCCAGCACTTGGGAGGCAGAGGCAGGAGGATTTCTGAGTTCGAGGCCAGCCTGGTCTACAAAGTGAGTTCCAGGACAGCCAGGGCTACACAGAGAAACCCTGTCTTGAAAAACCAGAGAGAGAGAGAGAGAGAGAGAGAGAGAGAGAGAGAGAGAGAGAGAGAGAGAGAGAGAGGAATCCTAGTGTAAATATCTGTTTCCCGATGGTCTTAGGCAACCCCTGTGAAAGGGTTGTTTTACCACCACCACCACCACCACCACCAAAAGGGGTTGAGACCCACAGGTTCAGAACCACTGGGGTTGTACCTTAGTTTTCTGGCAAGGTGACGATCTCTGGCGGTTGCTTTTTACTGCCGCCTTGTGGTCAGGGTGCAAAGTACAACTCACAAGTAACTTCTCTGTGTACAGGTGTGTATTCGTGTGTGTAAAGGCCAGGGATAATGTCATTCTCTGTTGCTCTCCATACCAAGGTTTTTTTTACATTGTGTGTGTGTGTTTGTGTGTTAGCATGCACAAACTATGTACATATGGAAGTCAGAGGACAGTTTATATTGCGGGACTCATTTCTCCTTTCTCCGTGTGGGTCCCAGGCCATCAGGGCTCAATGGCAGGAGGCTTTACCTGCTGAGCCATCTCACTGGCCCTCCACCTTGCTTTTTGAAACAGGGTCTCTTGGTGAACCTGACGCTTACCCCGTTCTGCTAGACTGACTGTCGGGCTGCTGTATGTGCTGCTGTGCCTGTCATTTTACATGGGAACTGGGGATTCAAACCCAGGTCCTCAGGCAGCTGCAGGTGACCTGGAACGTCTGATCTTCCCACCTCTACCTCCCTCGTGCTCACATCCCAAGAGTGCACTACTTTGCCCAGCTTGTGCAGTGCGGGGCTGTGAACCCAAGGCTTTGTGCATTGTGGGCCAGGACTCTAGCAACTGAGCTGAAGTTCCCAGTCTGTGACTTCCACCGCGCAGACCAGCTGCCAGCCCTTCCCCATCTCCTCTCCTTCCCCCATCCTCCCTCTCTTCTCTCCCGCCCAAGGACTATGCTGCTGCCTTTAAGCTTCTCTAGCTTCAAGTACTGCTGACAACCCCAAGCCCTGCGAACTCTCAAATCCCCCAAAAGTTTCTATTTGCATTTCCTTGGGGAGCTACCTCTGCATATGAGAGGGCAAGCAGAGAGAGAAGGGTGGGGCAGGATTGTGACCCCACAGTGCCCTCTCCTGTTGCCTCCTGTGTGCACAGCTTCCCTCCCAATTACTATCCACCCCGTCATAGGACTGTCCCCCCTCTCAGCTAATGAATCACAGCTCCTACTTGGCCTTCTCAGCCCACCCTGACCCCCATTCTTCCCTAGCCTTGCTCGGAATCTCTGCAACTTCCAGACAACCCTGGGACACATCGTTGCCTGAGGCTCTCAGTAGGGTACAGGCAATGGAACCAAAGTTCTTCCCCAGCAGATGACTCTCCTGCAGCCCCAAATGGGTTTCCTCGGAATCACAGCTTCCAAGCCCCATATGACATCACACTCCTGCCATCACAGCATATGAGAGACTGAGGCAGAAGGACCAATAGTCCAAGATCATCTTCAATCTGCATACGGAGCCCAGCCTGGGTTGCGTGATGTCCTTCTAGGCAAGAGGGCTTGCCACCAAGCCTGACGACCTGAATTCAATCCCTGTGACTTCCATGGTAGACAGAGAGAGAACTGATTCCTGCCAAGTTGTCATCCAGTCACGTGACCTCTATGGCACACACCCACTCACACCTCCAGTGCAAACAAAATACGTAATTAAAAATATAATAGAGCCGGGCGGTGGTGGCGCACGCCTTTAATCCCAGCACTTGGGAGGCAGAGGCAGGAGGATTTCTGAGTTCGAGGCCAGCCTGGTCTACAAAGTGAGTTCCAGGACAGCCAAGGCTACACAGAGAAACCCTGTCTCGAAAAACCAAAAAAAAAATAAATAAATAAATAAATAAAATATATAATAGAAACAATTAAAAAGCGGGCACTTAGGGATGTGGCTTCATTGGTAAAATGTCTGTCTAGCATCCTAACTTACGTAAAGAGTTGGAGGCCAGATGGGAGCACCTGAGACTTGGTCTCAAAAACAAAAGGAAGGGCTGGAGATTGCTCAACGGTGAAAGCCCTTGCTGCTCTTATAGAGGACTAATTTGACTCCCAGCACCCACAATGGGGCTTGCACCTGCCTGTAACGTCAGCACCATGGGATCCAACACCCTTTTCTGTTACCCACCCCTTGACATGTGCGCGTGCGCACACACACACACACACACACACACACACACACACACACACACCCTTAACGAGGGCCTTGGATGGGTCCCTAGACCACCCTTTCTCATGGAATTGCTTGGATAAAAGTCAGGGCTGCTGCCCAGCGGGCATGATGCTGTTGCTATGGTTACTTGCTAGGCAGAGCAGTCAAAGGCAATTCATCTCCTAGGAGGGTGTTGAGATGTAAGGACAGGACTGGTCCACCTCTGACATATAAAGAAGACACCTAGGGGTTATTTTCATGCATAATTCTACCCCCCACACACACTTAGTGGATGTTTCTTTCTCTACATACATCACAACCCCACCTTACTGCCTCTCATGAGCACAGACTAGATCTACTCAGAAACATCCGGTATTTATTTCTCAATATTCAGATATTTTTTTTTTTTTTTACAAATTGAATAAACACAGAAGGGAAGTATATCCAACCCTAGGCCTGGTCTTGGGGTTCCAGTGAGATTTGACAGTATGGTCAAACATCTCCTCACCAGCAGCTCTGGCCTGATGGCCATTGAACCCTTCCTGTCAACCTTCTGTAAGAGTGAGGTGGGGGCTTTCAAAAGATTTGGGGCTCCCCTGCCTAGAGGGGACTCGGGCATTGTGTTTGAGGCCCTGCACTGGTTCAGAGTGATGGGAAGTATGGGAGGAATGAGACCGCATGCGGTGCCGTCTGCGCCTCTCCTCCCTGCGGGCCAGCTCTCTTAGTTGTTTGCGAATGACCCAGAGCACCAGGTACACTTCCTGCAGCATCTCAACCTCTGGTGTTCCCAAGGCTGACCCGCTCCTCCTCGTATGGGAGGAGACTGAGCCAGCACTCATGGAAGACTGTAAAAGAAAGAAAGATGGGGGTGTCAAGGGAGGGTGGATGGACCAGCAAATAAACAGCAAAGGGTCGGAAGCCTTTTACCTCCTCCATCAGATTAGCATCGGCATCACCTCCTCCAGGAAGTCCTTTCAGCTTGCATTAAGTGATGATCCTTTCTGCCCTTATGATTGCCCTAAGGTTCTATGTTTTCTTTCTTCCTCTCTCCCTCCTTCCTTCCCATGCTTCTCTTCATTTAGAAGTATTCATGTATCTCAGTCCAGACTTGAAATTGCTATGTCGCCAAGGTGGCCTTGAAGTCCTGATCCTCCTCCCTCTACCTTCACCACCATGATGGTGCTGAGAATGGAACCCAGAACTTCATACTAGGCAACCACAGCAAGACTGAGCCGCATCTCCAGCCCTGGGTTAGCTGTTGGCCGTCTTACATAGCCCGAGCTGGCTTTAAATTCAGAGTCCTGCCTCAGCCTCTGAGTGCTGAGATTTTAGGCATTTATTTCTTCCGTCCTCTCTCCTCTCCTTCCTTTTCCCCTTCCCTCTCTTACTTCACTCATTTGTTTTCCTTTCTGTTTTGTTTGCTTTTTGAGGCAAAGTCTCATGCTGTTAATCCAAGCTGGCCAGGAATTCACTATAGAAAACCCAGGCTGCCCCAAACTTGAAGACTCCTTCTGCCTCCACTTCCTGAACACTGGAATTACAGGCGTGAGCCACTTTGTCCTGTTTTCTCTCTTTTTTTCTTTTCTTTTTAATTTTTGCTTTTTTGTTTGTTGGGTGTGTGGAGGGGGACATTGTTTGGTTGGTTTTTCAAGGTAGGACTTCACTGTGTAGTCCTGGCTGTCCTGGAACTCACTCTGCAGACAAGGCAGACGTTGAACTCACAGAGATCCCCCTGCCTCGTCTCCCAAGTGGTGGGATTAAAAACATGTGCCACCACAGCCAAGCAACCAATTTCCTTTCAGTAAGAATAATTTGTGAGACACAAGAGGGAAGGAAATAGCTTAGTGCGACCGATCAAACATCAGGCTGAGAGCTGATTCCCAGCACCATATAATAGACCAAGTGGAGCACAAGGGGGCGCTCTGGCCAGCCTTTGGGAATCTGCAAGGTCCAGGCTCAGTGACAGATGCTGTCTCAAAAGCTCTGCACGCTAGTGCAGAGTCCCAGCACTTGGGAGATTTCTAAGTTTCTAAGTTTGAGGCCATTTTGGTCTAGATAAAAAGTTCCAGGTCAGCCAGGGTCATAGTAAGATCCTGTGTTTTATAAAAAGCAGAGAACAGTAAAGGAAAATACCCAAATAATAGAGGAAAGTAGCCAGGCAGAGTGGCAAACACCTTTAATCCCAACACTCAGGAGGCAGAGGCATGTGGATCTCTGTGATTTTGAGGCAAGCCTGGTCTACACAGTGAATTCCAGAAATAGAGCTACAAAGTGAAACTCTGTCTTGAAAACAACAACCAAAAAGATTTGTGTTATTATCATTTTTAATTATGTACTTGTGGCACCTGTGTGTGGGAGGGGGCGGGGTAATATTTGAGTGCAGTGCCCACAAAGACCACAAGAGGGAAGTGGATACAGTGGAGTTACTGGTGGTTGTGAGCTGCTCTAGATGGGTGCTGGGAACCAAAGGATCCTCTGCAAAAGAAGGGTGCTTGCCTTTAGGAAAAAAAAAAAAAAAGAAACTTGGGCTGGAGAGATGGCTCAGCGGCTAAGAGCACTGACTGCTCTTCCAGAGGTCCTGAGTTCAAATCCCAGCAACCACATGGTGGCTCACAACCATCTTTAATGATCATTCGATGCTCTCTTTGGGTGTGTCTGAAGACAGCTACAGTGTACTCATATACATAAAATAAATAAATCTTTTAAAATAAATTTGTGTGTGTGTTTGCCTGTATATATGTATGTGCACCGCATACCTATCTGGTGCCTGAGATTACAAGAGGGCTTCAGAGCCCCTGGAACTGTAGTAATAGATGGTTGAGAGCTGCCATGTACATGCTGGGAATTGAACCCAGGTCCTCTTGAAGAGCAGGCAAGAGGAGAGCATCAGATCCCATTACAGATGGTTGTGAGTCACCATGTGGTTGCTGGGATTTGAACTCAGGACCTCTGGAAGAGCAGTCAGTGCTCTTAACTGCTAAGGCATCTCTACTTTTACTTGTATTCCTGTGTATATTGTGTGTATGCATCTATATGTGCTTTATTCTATAAAACGGTATCACATGCAGAACTGTATATCTAACTACCAATCAAGGGCATCATAAGAGTTACTAATGTTATCCTTTGATCGTGAAGGTAATCCCAAATCAACTTGTTTCATCCCCTTCGATGTCTGGTCTCTCACTACCCCTAGCAGTGCTAGGGTTTAAATCAGAGGTCTCAGACATGTTAGGCAAGCACATTACTGCTGAACTACAGCCCCAGCTAATGTCCTCTAATAACCTCCCCCACATGGCATCTGGCCACCATCAAACCACTTAGCATGTCCCAAGTTTCTATATTTTATCTTAATAATGGTATAGAGAAACTTGCAGTTGGCGGGATGCTTGTACAGCAGGCAAAAAAAGCCAGAGGTTTCATCCCCTCTACTACATAAATTGAGTGTGGTGGTGCACACCTATAATCCCAGTATTTGGGGAGGGGGGGCGGTACCCAGAGGGCCGGGAATTCAAGGCTACAATAAATACAGAGGAAGTTTGAAACCAGCCTGCAGGAGGCCTTGTCTTAATAATAATAATAATAATAATAATAATAATAATAATAATAAATGTAAAAAGATTATGTCACACCTGATTAAACATCTCCAAGGCTCTTCCTGTTCTTAGGGTTAAATTCACATGCTACCATCTGGCCATCTACCCTGCCTATGTGCAGTGCCTATTGAAATAGATCCTTAGCTCTCCCATAACATGAACCACTCCCCAAGTCCCACCCCTCTATCCCGCCTCTCCTACGCCATCACCCCTCCCACTTCCCCCATTTCCCTTTAATTTTCACCAAGCCAATCAAACTCCTTCAGGCCTCAGTTTCCCCCTCTATGGAAGCATATTTGATGCTCCATACCCAGTTCTTCATAGGACCCCCTCCTTTGGTCCAAGTCCTCTACCTGCACCATTACTCCATTTGGGTATAAAACCACCACGGCCTGTTTGTTCCCCTGTCTGCGGCCTCCCTGGTCTGGGTAAACTCCATGTCCCATTGTCTGTGTGGTGCCTCACAATAGAAGAGGTGCTACAAAGGACTGGCTGCACACGGGACGGAGGGAGCTGGACACGGAGTTCAGTCTGTCGGGCACGTGCCTAGCACGTGTGAAGTCCTGGGTAGTATTTGCTGGTAATCCCAACACCGAGGAGAGGGCGACAGGAGGATTAGGAGAGTTCAAGGCCAGGAAAGATGGCTCAGCTGGTAAAGTGTTTGTGGTGCAAGTCTGAAGACCTAAAATCAGATCCTCAAAACCTATGTAGAAAGCTGGATACCACACAGGGCAGTGGTGGCGCTCGCCTTTAATTCCAGCACTTGAGAGGGAGAGAGAGGCAGGCAGATCTCTGAGTTCAAGACCAGCCTGGTCTACAGAGCGAGTTCCAGGACTACACAGAGGCCTTTTTGAAAAAACAAAAACAAACAAATGAAACAAAAACAAAAAGCAAAAAGAGCTGGATACCATAGCATATGTACATAGGTACATAGCATATGTATCTGTAACCCTAGCACTCTCACCGTGAAATGGGAGGAGGCAGGAGAATCCCCAGAAATGCTTAGGACAGTCATCTACAGTAGTGACAAACAAGACACCCTGTGGAGGGGGTGGAAAGATGGCTCAGTGGTTAAGAACGCTTGCTGTTCTTGAAGAGGCCTGGCGTTCAGCTCCCAGGATCCACGCTGGGAGGCTCACAACACCCTGTGACTCCAGTTACAAAGGGTCTGACTCCCTCTACTGGCTTCATGGGCACCTGCATGCACATGCATGCTGCACACACATACATGAAAATATAATAAAATAACAGGAAAAGACTGACACCGAAGGTTGTCCTCCGATTTCCACAAGCAGGCTGTAGCACAGTTGTGACTTATACACACACGAAGAGAGGGAGAGTTTTTAAAAAAGAAAATGGCAAAGGAAAGGAATTTAGGGACATACTTAATCCCAGCACTTGGCAGGCAGAGGTAAGAGGATCTCTGAGGTCCAGGGCAGCCTGGTTTATATAGGGTTCCATGCCAGCCAGAAGACATGTTGAGAACCTGTCTCAAAAGAAAAAAAAAGAAAGAAAGAAAGAAAGGAAAAAACCCTAAATGGCTTGAGAGCTGGCTTAGTGGTTAAGAGCACTGACTGCTCTTCCATAGGTCCTGAGTTCAATTCCCAGCAACCACATGGTGGCTCACAACCAACTATAATGGGATCTGATGCCCTCTTCTGGAGTGTCTGAAGACACCTACAGTGTACTTAGATATAATAATAAATAAATCTTTAAAATAAACTAAAATAAATAAGCAATAAAAATCTTGGGGTCAGAGAGATGGCTTAGCAGTTAAAAACACTTGTTATTCTTGCAGAGGGCCCGGTACCTGCCATCAGATAGCTAAGAGACCCCTGAAAATCCAGGTTCCAGGGGTTCTGACAATCTTTTATAGCCTCCTTTGGACAACTGCATATATATGGTGAACATACAGATGAGCAGAAACACATGCATATAAATAACTTTTTTTTCCAAGATAGTTTCTCCGTGTACCCTCAGCTGTCCTGAAACTCTGTCAACCAGACCGGCCTCAAACTCAAGAGATCCACCTGCCTCTGCCTCCTGATTCTGGGATTAAGGTGTGTGCTACTAACTGGCCAGCTTTTAAATAGCCTTTTAAAAAATAATCAGAAATAAATTTAAGTAAGAATTAATTGCAGTTATCCTCAGCTACATAGCAAGTTCCAGGCAATTCTGGGCTACCTGAGACCCTGTCTCAAACAAAACAAAAAAACCAAAAAAACCCATTGCTGGAGGAGGGACAGAGGAAGAATGAGTCTCAGGGTTAGAGATGGGACAGTACACACCTTCCACCTACACAATCTCCAGCTGGACTGCAGCACGGAGAACATGAACATAGAAACTGAGTGGACTACACTCATCAGGGAGCGGCTGTCATGACTCGAATGGCTCTTTTGATCATGCACAGGAGATTTTTCCTTGGCTGAGGCCAGCACACTGGGTTCGAGCATCCCTGGGCACACATCCAGGTCAGTGACCATGGCATCTTTGTGGGGCTTGACCAACTTTACAGTGTCAAAATCCGTGGAAGCCTTCTCCGGTCCCTTCAACAGACACTTCTCGCGCTGACCGGATATGCCTGTTTTGGCTAGGTGTTTCCAGAACAGGACCTAAGAAATAAGACACGGTGGGCTGGATAACTCAGTGAGTGGCAGCTCCTGCCAGGTAGACCTGACAGTCTGATGGGTCTTTGGCTCCTACGATGAAAGGAGAAAACCAATTCCCAAAAGGTGTCTGTGTCATGACACGCACAATCCTCTTTACATAATAGTAATAGAGACAAAACACGGGGGAGAGAGAGGAGACCCCACAGTAAAGACAATGACGTGACTTCCCACCACCCAAAGTCCTTCCCCACACATCTTAAAGCCTCCCCTCCTATCCTGTCTTGAGCTAAAAGAGGCCAAAGACAAGGAACAAAGTGGTAAGGGTCGCTACAGCCCAGACGACACGAACCAGAACTCCTATCTCACGGCCATCTTGTGTTCATAAAACTCACCCAACCGGGCACCTTTCGCCAAATTTGCCTAATCCATTTCAAGAACTTCATGACCGAGGCAATCTTTCTTGACACCACAAGTCCAAAGTATGGCACAAAGCCAGCATTTGAGGTGTAGGAGGGAAAAGGCTACCGGCCAGTGGCCACCACCGGAGAGGACTTGCGGGTATTGAGATGCTTCAAGCACAATATCGAAGGAAGATATAAGAAATCCCAAAGGGGCGTGCCCCCCAATGACTCATGACAGGCCATTCCTCCCCTCCCCGGGACAGGGAGAGGAGTTGAAGTGGATGAGAACTTAGAGTGAGGGAGTGTTCTAGATCATTGTGAGAGCTGTCTGGCCCCAACCCCCCAAGGACCTTTCAAGACCTTCAGAGCCAATCATTGACGGCCTTGTCCCTTCTGGTCCAAGAACCAGGATAATGAAACCAACATTGATCAAGAGCCCAGATATTCTTTAGGCATTCTCTGTGGATTTTGCTAGGTGATTTTTACAACAGTACTTCAAGGTAAGTGTTTGGAGAGTGAATACAAGATTTGTAAAAACTGGATTTGAGGGGGCTGGAGAGATGGCTCAGCTATTAAGGACATTTGCTGCTTTTCCAGATGACCGGGGTTCTAGTCCCTGCATCCACACGGTAGTTTACGACCTTCTAGAACTCCTGTTCTAGGGGATCCGACGCCCTCTTCTGGCCTTCACAGGTACTATGCACCCACATGGTGCAGACATACACGCAGACAAGACACCCATATGCATAAAATAAAAATAAACTGGATTTGAACCAGACATATGCCCAGAATCCTAGCACTTGGGCGGTGAGGCAGGAGGATCAGAAGTTAAAAGCTAGCCTCGGCAGGTTAGGGAAACGGCTCCTTCAGTAAAGAGCTGGCCACAGAAGCATGAAGGCTTGCGTTAGAGGCCTCAGCTCCCTCCACCCCAACTCTCCAGAGGTGCATGTCTGTAATTCTAGTGGAGAAGCAGAGACAGAAGCATCGCTGGGGCTTGCTGACCCTGCAGTCTGGCTCGATCCGTTAACACTAGGTCCACTGAGAGGCAGATGGATCACGAGTTCAAGGCCAGCCTGCTCTACAGAGAAAGTTCCTGGATAGCCACGGCTACACAGAGAAAGTGATCAAAGAGGACACCCAATAGTGTCTGGTCTCTCCACACATGCGTACACACGCTCACATGCATGTGTACACAGATACACAGATAGACTGTACAAAGTCAGTCTTGGCTACGTAGTGAGTTCAAGACCATCATGGGCTAGAGGAGACCCTCCACCTAGACAACTAAAGACTGAGGCCATGAGTCCGTGAGTAAGGAGGTGGTGTTCATGCCAGCCTCTGTTGGGAGTCAGAGACTCTACAGAGAAAGTAACAACCATTTACAACCAGTGCTCCTAAAAGGAAATGAGAGGCCAAGATAAAGGACAGCTAACCAGGCAGCCTTAGCAAGGACAGACCCTGTCTCAAAGAAGGTCCAAGGTGAGGACTGACCCCAGGTTTATCCTCTGGTCTCTACATGTGGGCAATGGCACACAGAGAACACTCACACACAAACACCAAAGAACATCTGCGATCCTGGCACACAGGAGTGCCAGGCCCTCAAGACCATTCTCATCCACGTGGTAAGTCTGAAGGCAGGCCAGGCTACATGACACCCAGTTTTAACCACCACACCCTGACCCCAAAAGAAGATACAGGGTCCAAAACTCTGCTAAGACTTCCTCTCTGATCTTCCAGGCTCTGACTGCTGATGCCTTTCCCCCCCACTAGATGGGGCCCTCCTTGGCTGCCTCTGTCTGGGAGAGAAGCCCAGGCTGTCAGGGAGGAGCCTGCTTACCCACTGGGCCTAGTCCTCATCCAGCCAGGGGTGGGGTAGAAGCCAAGGCAGCCTGCCAGGCCAGGCCTGGCGAGGGCACCGTGTGCCCAGCGAGCCTGGCCCACACCCAGCCTTAAGACAAGGGGCCCATTCAGGGTTCCCTGCCCTGTCTCCAAGCAGCTACCCGGGTCCAGCCCACAAGAGGGGACACACTGGCAAGCGGGAGGTGGATCCTCACGCTCACCAAAGACTTCATTGTTATCTCCCCCCTCACACTGCCAACCACCAGCACGTGGGCAGACACCGCCCCCTACCTCTTTCCATAGGCCAGCCTGCTAGGCCTTCCCGGGGACCAAGACCATTCCCAAGCCATTTTCTAGCATCTTCTCCAGGGTGGACCTGGAATCTTGTGTGTGCGTGCCTGCGTGCCCGTGTGTGCGCGTGTGTGTGCGTGTGCGCGCGGCATGTGCGCAGGCACGGGCATGTGTTGAGGAACAGGGTAACTAACTACATAGCTGGACACAGCAACAGCACACCAACCTCCATATTCAAGTTTCTTCAGATTTTTTTTTTAATTATAATTATTTTAATAACAACCTGAATCCAAGAAGTTGAAGATACTGTCCATACACCCTCCCTGGGCAGAGGTGTGGGGGCACTTGAAGAGAACAGGGTGGGGCCTGCCAGGGAACCTCCAAATCTTTCCAGGCCATTACTGCTGAGGGGCTCCCCAGAACACTGATCCCCAGGATAGGAAGTGGGGCTGGGTTCTCTCATGGGTGAGGGACTTCAGATAAGCATCCCCTCCTGGGTTCTTTCTCTTCCGGCAAGGCCCGAGGATTCTGGGGAGACCAAGTGGGAAGGGACCGGCCAATACTGAGCCGTCAACTCCCATCCCTGGGCATTGGGGTTGGGCGGGGGCATTAAAGCTACATAGGAAGAGGGGCAGGCTGCTGGCACAAGGCCCGGCAGCCAGCGGCAGCCCCCAAAGGCACATTGTGAGGGAAAGAAGGCTCAGACGGAAGGCCCGTTGGGCGCAGAGGGCCCGAGCCTTGGGAGCCCCGAGGCCGGTAGCTGGGCCAGCTGCTCCGGGCTGGCCAGGGCGCGCAGCAATCCATTTTCCTGCTCCAAGGCAGCATTCCGCTCAGCCAGGTCTCGGATCTGCTCTTTCAGAACCTCCACCTCTTCTCGCACGGCAAACATGAGGTGGGACTTCACCAAGTCCTGGACCCCAGGGACAAACAAGCCATCAGTCTCCCCCACCCCACCCGGCCACTTCCAACCTCGTCTCCTAACCCAGGCACCTCAAGGATATGGGTTATGATACCCACCCCGCTTTACCCAAAGGAGGGGACCGAGGCTAAGGGAGAAACAGGGCAGCGGGCAGCGGATGAGGGACAGGACTCAGACGGGAACGGGGCAGCGGCTGGGGGAAGCCACCGGCTGAAGTGGAGGAGGGCGACTAACTGGAAGCTTGTATTCCCAGGTAGTGGGAGAAGAGAGACGCTAGAAACACCGCCAAGGGGCCTCTTGGGACCAAACCATCTTTTTCTTACCATGGCTTGTTCAATCTTGTTGTCAATGCCAACCAGGCTTCCGGAACCACTGGAGAGACATGGGGGAAGGGGGATACAAGTTGAGGAGGAGCCCCAAGTCAGCTCTGCTGCAGTCTTCTGGTGCTCCCTGTTCTAAAAGCCCAGCTCATGCCCCACCCCACCCAAGTACCTGTGGCAGTAGAAGATCAGAGGGAGGAGGCTTTTGTCCATCCCACAGCGGGATGAAGGTCGATGCCCTGGCCCCCCCAGGCCCTGGTGGGCAGGAGGTCCCGATGCCCCTCGGATGGGAGATGACCCCCGTGGGGAGCATGGGGAAGACACACAGCCCCTTTTTCGGGGTGCCCCTGGCGCCATCCCTACCACTCGAGTCTCATAAGATGATACCAAGGACTTCACAGAGACCCCTGGCTGGGACATTCCTGAGGTGAGGGTCATCAGTATCCACTCCCAACCAAAAGGCCGTATCAGGCAGGATGCCTGGGGGGCTCAGAGCCCCCCTGGGCAGAGTAGAGTTCTGCAGATGGATGCCAGGCAGGCAGAGAGGAGACCGGACTTACCGATTCCTGTTCTGAGAGATATACACCCTGCCCTCCCCCTCAGGGCAAGGCACAGCTGCTATTGGTTCCTCAGGGACACGGGGACCCCCTCCCTTGGCTCCACAGTGGGCGGGAATTCCCAGACACACATGGTCTGTGCCAGTGTCCCCTTCTCACCCTGGCACCACTCCCAGATTGGAGGGGAAGGGGAGGTGAAGTCAGCTGGTAAGAGGGGTGGGGGAGGGGCTATAGGGCAAGAAGGCTGGCAAGGGGAGGGGCTTGAAGGTGAGACCCTAGGGCGCCTGTCCCCTACCTATGTTTTCCTTTCAGCCCTGTCTGGATTAACCATGGCCTCCCCTCAACTTTGAGAAAGGGAACAGACAGGGGGGCAAGGCAGAAACACACACACACACACACACACACACACACACACACACACACCTTGGGTGGTTCTTGAAACCCAGGACAGAGGGTACCTCACTTCAGTGAAGGGGAAAATTAGGAAAAGTTACCATAACAGAAACACCCCCTCCCTCCCCCATGTTAGGAACCCTGTAAATCAGAGGCAGCCTGTATGGGACCTGAGACCTGGGTATGGAGGTTTTGCAGTGAGTCAGGGCTTAAGAAAAGGAAGGGGGGAAAAAAATAAAAAGGAGAGGCTGATCATGGGACAGTGGCTAGAGAGAGGCAGAGCCTTTAAATCAGTAGTTTGTAATCAGCCAGTTAAGGGGCGGCTTGGCTGCAGTTTGAGCAGCGGCCACCAGAGGGCAACTCACGCCTGACTCAAATGCCCCAGGGCTCAGGCTCCTGACTGGCACCAGGCTAGAGAATCTGGTTCCTACACAAGCCCCTCCGGTCACCCAGGCCTTTCCAGGGTCTGCTTGCCATGCTTCAGCCTCCAATGTCTCCCCTGTGGCCGCCCGAGCAGAGGAGGCAGGCTTTTGTTCCAGTTACCTAAGCCTCCTTTCTCCTATCCCTAGGGACATGGGGGTCTCCAGCCCCGTCCCCTCCCAGAGTCAGGGTGCCACTTGCCTCCACACTTACATTGCTGCCTCTTTTGCAGTCCCTCCCCACTGGCTGTCAACCTCAACCTGCTTCCCTACAGGGGACCCACACTCAGTCCAAGGTGACCCTTGCATGAGGCCTGGCCGTCAGAAAGGGAGCTGGGAATTTTCCATTTCCTGGCCAAGCTCTGGGTGCAGGAGGTGCTGACAGGTAGAACCAACCGAGGGGGTGAACAGGCTAGAAACAGCAGGATATCAGTGACTAAGGACACGGGGGGGGGGAGCCTCCAAAGACAGGGGACACGGGAGATGCTTAAGAATGGAGGTGGGGGCCAGACAGGTTAGAGGGGAGTGGACTCAGTGGGTAGACTCTCGCCATTAAACCTGACATCCTGAGTTCCATTCCAAGAACCTTGTGGAAGCAAAGAACAAACTTCCCCAAGTTGTCCTCTGACCTCCACAGGCCTGCCATATTGTACCTGGACACACACCAGTGTGCCAGCGCGCACACACACACACACACACACACACACACACACACACACTGAAACGAAAGGGAGGAGGGAGGGAAGGAGGGAGAGGGGGAGGTGCAACTAGCCAGTGTCAAATTTGTTTTCTTTTTTTTCTTTTGATTTTTTTCGAGACAGGGTTTCTCTGCATAGTCCTAGCTGTCCTGGAACTCGCTCTGTAGACCAGGCTGGCCTCGAACTCAGAAATCCGCCTGCCTCTGCCTCCCAAGTGCTAGGATTAAAGGCATGCGCCACCACCACCCGGCTCAAATTTGTTTTCAAGATACTTCAATCCACAGTACCTGGGAGGGGAGTAGGCTACAGAATAAAAAACCAACACCCCCCTCCTTCCAGTACACAGAGACACCAAAGATGGACAGATGTACCAGAATGGAGGTGTCAGTCCTGCTTGGCGGGCACTTGGGCAGAGATGCCAAGTTAAATCCTCTACTCTTGCCAGAAAAAAGGAATAAAACAACAGGCAACATTTGTAGGCTGATTGATGTCTATCTTGTGTTTGTCTAGCTCAGGAGTTTTTGAAAGCACTTCCCCTGTGCCATTCAAGCCTTAACACTTGAAGGGACAGGGACTCTGGCAAGCTCAGCTTTCCTTCGATGAGCCCTGAGTGAGGGGCTGGTATGTGCTACACCGAAATTCTTGGGTAAGGCTGGGGGCAGGAAGGGCAGTGCCACAAGCCTCTAAGCAACTCTGTAGGAATGAGGATGAAATATCCCGGTCCCCAAGACACATCTTGCCATCAACCTGCAAACCACCATGACTTCCACCCAGGCCAGGCTAAGGCTGCACAATGTGAGTGGACACAGCAACCCTGAGGGACAGACTCTTGGGCCCAGGACTGAGGGCATCTCTAGAGATGGGTCTTTGCGTCCAAAGGCTGAATATGAAAGAAGAAGGCACAAGTCTGAAAAGCTGGAGACGTAGACCAGCTGCCCACAGACGCTCTAGGAGCCCTCAGAGGTTGGGCCTGAGGCCAAGGAAGTGGAATCCAGCAATCCTTCTACACTCTCCCCTAGATCTGATTCTGTAGTGCCTTTGGGGGTACGGAGGGCAGAGGCTGGGCCAGGGAGGGGGAGGGGCTGGCTCCTTGCCCCAGTTATTGAGCTGTCCCTGCCTCTGTCTTAGCAAAAGGACATCCTGAGGACCAGGGCCACCTCTTATTCTCTCGGGAGGCACACATTCCAACAGGAAAGAGAGTGGCTGTAGACTGAGACCGAGGTTCGCTGACTGGCTGAGTGACCTTGGACATGTTTCCAAACCCCCCCCCTTCCTTTGAGTTTCATCTGGAACGTGAGGAATCATGGGATTGCTTTTACAATTTCATGAAGTAAGTGTGTGGACAGGTCATCCAGATGGCTCAGTGGGTAAAGAAAGGCAGCTTTCCACAGAGCATAATGACCTGATCTCTGGCCTTTGCCCTCTGTGGTGCAAAGTGGTACACATGCATATACATACATACATACACACTCACATACATTAACATAAATACACATATATTAACACATACACATATATTAACATATATATGCGTATATATGTATATATATACACATATATTAACACACACACATTCACAAGTAAATAAAAAAAAGTCAAGTTAGCCGGAACTGAGGAGATAGCTCAGCAGGTAAAAAGATATTTGTGCTACAAGAGTGAAGACCTGAATTTGATCCCCAAAATCCAAGTCAAAAAAGCCAGAGGGTAGTGGCACATGTTTATAACCTCAAGCCTGGGGTGGCAGGGACAGGGAAACCCATAAGTCTAGCTTGTCAGCCAAAATGGCTGACTCAACAAGTCCCAGGCCAATGAGACACAACCACACATATACAAGGTGTGTGATTATTGTCTCCTGAGGAACAATAACCAAATTTGTCCTATGTGCACCTCCACACACATACACACAGGCACACATGTGCAGGACACACACACACACACACACACACACACACACACACACACAAATGAAGAACACATGAAAGCAAGAATGCCAAGGAGTAGCCCTGGAGAGGGCCTGGGGGAGGGGCACGCCTGCCATCTCAGCCTCTCAGGAGGCTGGGGCAAGCGATCTGAAGTTCAAGAAGAGCCTGGGCAACCCCAGTGAGACCCTGTATCAAAGTTGAGAATAAAAACAGGAGGAAGAGAGCAGGGGTGGGGCTTTGTTATGTACCTTAGTGGTAGATAGCACCGGAAAACAAACACTGGACCCAAAGGAAAACAGACAAAATAATGTGGCTTTTCTCCCTCAAGGCTTTGAGAACCACCAGCTAGACATCTGTCCACTCTTTCATCCTGACCAAATATCTCCCAACCTGTGTGGAATCACAGATCTTCCAACCAGGAGCACAGAGTCTGAATTCACCAGGCAAATCCCATTTCCTCATCCCAGATCCAAGTATGGGTAAGGTGCTCCTAGCACAACTTGCTACCCCAGTACTTATCACCACAACCCATTTTTCCTTCTCAAAAGGGACATGTCACACCACTTAGAACCTTGTGTCTCCAAGCTCCAGGGGCACAGGTGAAGTGGGGTCTACCCACCCCATTCCTAGGGGGTAGAGGATGGCCCAGCCCAAACCCGCTGGCCCAGCCGGGTGAGGCACTGAGGGGCTGGGTTGGGCCAGAGCCCCAGAGCCTTGAAGGCTGGGAGCAACCGGTCAGACTAGGGTGTGCAGAGCGGGTGGGACAGAGAGTTGGGGGAGGGGACTGGGTCAAAAGAATGGTGTTCTGGAGGCTTCAACAGGTAGAACTCTTTTGACAGAGAGCTGGAGGCCGAGCGGAGCAAGGGGCAGAGGAGAGACACGAGGCCTTTTTGCCAGGGAACTTCCCAAATTGGGGGGGTGGGTGGGGTGGGACATGCTGAGAATAGCATCAGATGGGTCAGGCGACTCTCTGGCCTTGATTGACCTCACACCTCACACATTCCAGAGAGCCAGCTGGGAGGCAGTTCGGAAGCTACCCTGCCTAGCCCTGCCCTGCCCAGCTCTAGCCCCCTGCCCTGCAGTTCACATATTCCCAGCCACCCCTTTCTCCTTTCCTTTCTGGGTCTCTACCCTCTTATTGTGCTCCCTGGCCTCTTTTGTGGGCCAGGGTCTAATCCCAGAGGATGGTACCACGAAGGGGGCAGGTGACAGAGAAAGACTTGCATCTACAGTCCTAGGTCTCCTGGAGACACCCACTCGCTTAGGCCCACTTTTTTTCCTTCCCAACAGGAAATCCCTCCTCTGAAGGGTCTCCAACAGGAAGTCCCACTTCTCCCTCTAATAAATGCAGAGGCTTGCTAGCTTTTCTGCCCAGAGCCTAGCTATCTGGCATGGTCAATATTCCTATAAATAATACAAAAGCAAAAGTCTGCCTACCACATCACCAAATGAGACTTTCACCCTTTGTCGGCGAGGCCAGTAGAACCGTCCAGTGTTGGCCCTCTGTGGCCAGGCATTGCTATGGGAGGCCTTGGTTTCTATGCTCTTCCCAGCTATATGGGCCACATCCTCTCAGAGGATAGAACTTTAAATCTATTCTTTCTCTCCTTCTTTTCCTTCCCTCCATCCCTTTTCCTTGCCCCCCCCCCCCCGTTTTTTTGAAACATGGTTTCACATAGCCTAGGCAAGCCCTTAAAGTTGTTCTATAGTTGAGGATAACCCTAAACTTTTGATCTTCCTGCCTCAACCTCTACTCCAATGCTCAATTATAAAACATGTACTACCAACCTGGTTTATGCACCGGTTGGGACCACAGGCTTCAAACACGCTAGACCAGTTCTCTACTGACTAATAAGCTACATCCCCAGGCCCCACAATACACTATTTGTTATTGTTTTGTTCTGTTCTGAGACAGGGTCTCATCCTACAGAGTTCAAGCCACTCTCCCAAGCTGGTTTCTTTATTTATTTTGTCTCCCCTTCCTCAACAGAATGCAGCCCTCTCCCACTCCCCCCACCCCCAACAGAGTGTAGCCCTGACTGTCCTGGAACTCACTCTAGACCAAGCTGGCCTCAAATTCAGAGATCCACCTGCCTCTGCCTTCTGAACAGGGGACAGGATCTTCCTTGATAGCCCAGGTTGGCCTTGAACTCAAGTGTAAGAACCGCTTACTTCCACCTTCTGAATTCCAGATCAAGGGTATACACTTTCCAGGCAACGTGTTCTTGTACTAAAAATTCCTGGGCCCTGAAGTAGTTTGTGCAGAAACCCAAGGATGCCACAATCCTGGAGCAGCATGGAGCACCCTTTCCCCCTCAGCTCCGGAAGCAAGGGGTGCTGATGGGACGGCACCAGCTGCCTATTTGTCCTATTTTTATTTTTTTGACATAGTATGAGAGAGTCTACGCTGGCCCTGAGGGGGTTTACGTAGCACTGGAGACTGAACCCAAGGCCTTGTGCAGCTAAGCAATCACTCGAGCCACTGAGCCACGTCCCCAGCTGTCTCCCCACCTCCCCTCCCCATTTTCTATTCTTGTCTCCAGTACGCGTGCCAATGGATTTGATTCCTAGGCAAATGACCTCTAGAGCCACAAGAGCTCTGGACAATGACTCCCTTCTAACTCAAAAACTCTTGACTTAATAGTCCTGAGCCAGGAAGTCCCACCAGCTTTCTCTAGAGGGAGTGGGTCCCAAGTGACCTTCACCCAGTGATTAAACCCCTGCTAGGTCTCTGTTTATGAAGTCCTTTCCAAGTTCACCTCGGGAGAAAGGTATACACAAGGCAGAGTGGCACAGGTGTGACAGTGGGTGTCACCCTCGTGTCTCCCACCTACCTGTCATCATCACTGTCCAGGTGACCACTGATGGCCAACATGGAACGAGCCAGGCTGAGGCTCTGAGCTGCTGCCACTCCAAACGGATCTGGAGACTTGTGGACCAGGCTGGCATCGAAGTAGAGGGCAGGGGAGTTGGGGCGAGAGTCAATGGGAGGTACCTGGAGGCAGAAGAGTGGGAACCATCACATAGGGTGAAGACCGGGAACATGGCTCAGTTGGTAGAGACAATGTGTGTGTGTGCATGTGGTGCGTGTGTGTGTGTGTGTACACGCGTGTGCGCGTGTGGTGTCACCTTATAATTTCTCCCTTTCCACCAATCACATCTCTTCCTAGCTCTGAAGCCTTCCCCTCTTCCAGACTTGCTAGAAACAACAGGCAGGTACTAGGGGTGTTCTGGGGGGACAAGGGTACCAATGAAGGACCTAGCTAGGACTCCTAGTTAGAGGATATTGTACTTAGACAGTATCTTTTTTGAAATAAAGAGCAGACTGGCCTCAAACTGACTAAGTAGCTGAGGGTGACCTTGAACTACTTACTGGCCTTCCTGTCTCCATTTCCCAAAGGCTGGAGTTATAAGCATACACTGCTATACTCAGTTTATGAGCTGCTACAACTCAAACTTAGGGCTCTGAGCACACTTAGGCAAGCATTCCAGTAACCGAGCTACATTCTCAGACCTCTCCTTCCCAACCTTCTTTTCTGAGACAAGATCTCAGCCCAAACCGACCCAGAACCTCGCTATGTAGGCCAGGCTGGCCTTGAACTTGCCACCCTCCTGCCTCTACCTTCCCCCAGTTGTGTGCCTTCTTAAAGCCACTCAAATGTCCTTACAGAGACACTTCCCCGCTGTTGACTAGTCCACTGAACAGTTTCATTTTTCATAGCATCTAATACGATTTGAAATTAAAGCATGCATTGTGTCATTCCCGCTGAAGGTGAGCTTGGTCAGTGGCTGTCTGCAGAATGAAGGAATCCTCAGAAACTGACTCTTCACACCCCACTACCCTGATGGTGGCCTCCTCAACTTCTCGGGACCTGGGATGAAGTTCAAAGATTCTCTACTCTGCCTTTGGGGGGTGGGGTGGAGTTTTGTGAGAATGGGAGGGCGAGGGAGGAGCCTGGGTGTGGACCCACATAACCCTGTAACAGGCAGCGGCTGGGGGCAGCTGTAAAAGGGTGGAGGTGACAGAAACTGAACAAGAAGCTTCTATGAGGCTCCTGAGGGGCCCCCACCTCAGAAAAGCCAACAGTGGTTAGAGGGGACACACAGGTATCACCTACCTGCTGTCAACCTCCCTCAGCTCTTTACAGACCGTGAAACTGAATGATGAAACTCTTCAGGCAGGGAAATAGTGACAGTTACAAGCACACAGGAAATGATCGAGGCCATTGGGAGGAAGGAAGGGGGGCGGGGCTGGGATCCTGTGGGGCAAGAGACAGGGTCTACAAACCTCAGATAGGCTCGGGCTGTGCCTGAGGAGAGCAAAGAGGGCCGTCGAGATGGCTGAGGGAGTAGAGAGGCTTGTGGCCAAGTTTGTCAGCCTGAGTTTGATCCCACATGGTGGAACCCACATGGTGGAAGAACTAAACTGACTCCCAGTTTGTCCTCTGACCTCTACACTCACACTAAGACGTGCATGTGCCTGCACACATTCACACATAAATTAAAGAAATAAATATAACGAAAGTAGAGCAAAGAGCCTTTGACAAACTTGCCCTGGGAGAGTCTGGGGACAAAGACCAGGCAGGAGACTAAATAAAATAATAACGATGATGATGATGATGATGATGATGATAACTTGAGAAAGATTTGGACCATGAAATGGGGAGCTGAAGGCCAGGAGAGGGTGGGAGAGCTGGTCCTGACCGGTTCTAACAGGGCTCAGACTCGAGATATTTTTACACTGTGGTTGGAGCCCATGGCCAGGAAGGGCCAGAACCCTCTCCCTCACTCCCTGCTTCCCCCTGGCAGCCAAGGTGTTATTTTCTCCACAGCAGAAACATCCAACTCTCCCAACCCTAAGTACCCAACATCCAACACACACACACACACACACACACACACACACACACACACACACACCAGGGACATGGGCATCCTGCCCCCAGCCCAGACTTGTGGGTAGCTTCCTCTTTTGGAGACAGGAAACGGAAAGTACAGAGGATTTAACTCCTTCCCAACTGCTTCCCTACCTCCCACTCGATGGCCGATGAGGTCACCCTATCCCACACTCCGGGAGAAGCCCAGGTCTAGGGTGCGAAACCCGCCTAAGGGTAATACGCCCCACCCCCTACCCCAATTCCTCAGAGAAACTGGCTTGCACTAAGGCAGAAAATGGGGCTGGGCTGGTAGCTCTTGGTTAGAATAAAAACCCAGAGGAATGCCTACCTTTTATGGCTGCCCCCAAACCCTGCTAACTCCTCCCCTCAAGGGCCCAGCCAGCCTCCTAGCTGAACCTCTCCACCCTCTTCACCTGGAGCCAGAGAAGGTAAAGGGCTGAAGTGGGCAGGCCACACAGGCCACACTGGCCACACAGGCCACACTGGCCACACAGGCCACACAGGCCACACAGGCCACGGGCTTTATGGAAAAAGTCACGGGAACAATGTGAAGGCCACAGAGAAAGGAGAGAAAAGAAAAAAGAAAAGAGATGGGAAGGAAAAAAGGAAGGAAGGAAGGAAGGAAGGAAGGAAGGTGCATGTGTATTCAGATAAAGAAAGACTGGGAGAGAAAAAGGATTTCAGAATACAAATTGCAAAAGGGGAGAGGGGACTTTATGCTATCCAACAGACAGGTGATATAGGGGGTGGGAGGACAGGACGGAAGTGGAGGCGAGGAGGCCCAGGATAGAGGTCAGACGACTGAGTACAGTAGGTCTCGCCCCGCCCCCCGGGACCCATCTCTTACCTTCCCTGTCTCCTCTGGAGCAGCTAACTCCATCCTCAGCCGAACTGCTCCATCTCTCCTCCGTGACAGTGGAGGGGTTCCGGCTGCTGAACCCCCAGACTCCACTTCCACCCTCAGAGAGGGCAGGGTGTGAGCACGATCTCCAGTCCCAGGCCCTGGGGGGCGCTGCTGAGGTGGAGAAGCTGACAGCGGGGGTGTCTCCACCTTAGCCTTGCCAGGTCCCGCCAGCTGGCCCAGCCCCCCTGTAAAGGAGCGGGCCTGTGGTCCAGGAGAAGTAGGGGGCGGGCGGAGCCAAGAGGTGGGGCCCTGAGACAGGCCTGGCTGCGGGATAGGGGTGCTTATGCCCAAGCTAGCCAGCTCCAACCTAGAATCCAATGATCTGCCTCCGGTGCCTCCTGAGGCCCCTCGAATTCCCTCCAGAAGCCGACCGAAGCTTGGGGGCTCCAGATCTCTCTCGTAAACATCCACACACGTCCACCGACCTCGACGATAAGGCTCTCCCAAACCTTGGGGCAGCTTCACCACCCGGAAACGGGAGGCAGGGGCTCCAGGTGGCGGAGAGCCATTCCGGGGAGTGCCCCTGCCCCCTGGATCAGGGTTGGGATCCCCATTGGGGAGGCGGGGCGGGGGCCCAGCGGGAGCCGGTGGGGCAGGGGAATCCGAAGCCCCTGGGCTTCCTGGGCCCTCATAGTCCGTGGTGACGCTGGTAATCTGAAAACTACTTTTCTTCTTACCACCACTCATGGTCCCTGGGGCTCCGGACTGGGCTCGGGTGGGGGAGGGGCTGGGCTCCTGGAGAGGTGCTCAGGCACCTCTGGAACAAGGGGGCCACATGGCAGGGACATCGGGGCCCCTGGGGATGTCTGGGTCCGACATGGCAGGAGGGCCTTGTGGGAACTTGGGGGTGCCTGGTTAGTGACTGGAGTACGGGGGTGGGGGGGCAGAGGCAGGTTTTTCCTGCTGCTGTCGCTGCTGAAACCCCAGAGCTGAGCTTGCAAACTGGAAAAAGAAAGAGACAGAAAGTGAGCGAGAGTGTGTGTACGTGAGCAAAAGAAAAACCAGGGGCCAAACCACCTCCGGGGCTTCCTCTCGGGGGAGCCGACTGGGGGGAGGAAGAAGAAAACCACTAGAGACCCAGAGACAAGTAGAAATGACAGACCGGAGCGGAGGGGACAGAATTCAGAACACCCAGAACAGGAGGAAGCAGCTGGGACCCAAAGTTGGACATTTCATGCTCGAGATCCAAAGTCGTCCCCAAAACGAATCTCCACGGCCAGGGGCAAAGGGGTGAACCGGCTCCTCCCCTGAAAGGGCCACCCTGAGGCCTCTACTGGGCCTCAAGCCCACCCCACCCCCATTCCAGTTCCCCCATCGCTGGTTAGGCACTGCCCGCCAAGCCAAGCGCCCCGCCCAGCCCGGGAGAACTACCTACCTCTCGGGCCTCGGCCACCGAGCTGAGCTGGAGAGAAGACCTGGGGACTAAGATGTCTCTCTCTCTCTCTCTCTCTCTCTCTCTCTCTCTCTCTCTCTCTCTCTCTCTCTCTCTCTCTCTTTAAATCCTAAGGCCTCCTAGCGCAGGCCACGGCAGGCAGCAATCAAGGGCTACCCAGTGTTCTCTGGCGTCCGCATCTCACTCTGCGAGGCATCTCGGTGGAAAGTTTGCAGTTGAGACGAGAAGAAACCGGCGCTTCCACCGGGGAGCCCAGGCGCAGCCTCGGTTACCACTCCACGGGTCTTCCCTGTTGCTGTGGGAGGGGGCGGCTCAGCCCCCCGTTGGCTCCGGTCCCTTGAGTGGCTCTCTCTCTCAAAGCTCCTCCCACGTGGCCCCACTGAACGGATCTCTCGGCTGCTCCGGTCCGCTCAGTCTCGGTCTGGGTCTCTGGCTCTCTTTCGGGCTGTTGACAACCCCCACACCAGGAAGTCCTGCCTTCTCGGGCCTGCTCACTGCTCCTCTCCTCCTCCTTCCCCTCTTCCTCCTCCCTCCTCCCTCCTCCCTCCTGAGGCTCCCTGCCAGCTGGCCTGGAGCCAAGCCTGCCACAGCCGCAGCCGCAGCCTACAGTTGCTGCTGTTGCTGTTGCTTCTGCTGCTGCTGCAGCTTCTGCTGCTGCGGCCCCAAACTGGCTGCTTTAACCCTACACCTGCCAGGTTCCAGGCTACTCTTCCTCGGAGGGAGGGGCATGAGGGCGGAGAAAAAGAGGAGGAGCCTGCGGGAGGCCAGGGATTCCCTTACTTGTAGGCTTTTGCTGCCATTGGGCTGCAGGCTCTCCAAAAGAGTCTCTAGGAACGTGCCAGACGTGTTCTGGGTACCTGACTGTCCATAAATACCTAGTAAATGCGACCCACTGGCTGTGATTTGTCACAGCGTCTCTGGTTTTCACCGTAAATTCACAAGAAACTCCCCTTCCCCACTCTGTTTTTCAAAAGCGAGCGGTTATGAAAATTTTCAAACATGCCCCAAAGTAGAGGAAATAGGAGAATGAACGCCCACGCGCGCCATTATGGACTTGTAACAAGTATCAGCCGTGTTTCATCCCTCCAAAATCTTTTCTCGGATTTTGCCGCAATATTTGACTTTCTCTCTCTCTCTCTCTCTCTCTCTCTCTCTCTCTCTCTCTCTCTCTCTCTCTCTGTGTGTGTGTGTGTGTGTGTATGTGAATGTATTTGTGTGTGTATGTGTACGTATATATGTATGCATGTGTGTGTATTTGTGTGTGTGTAAGATCTGGAGGTCAACTTGGAGGAATCAGTCTTCTCTTCCACTATTTAGGTGCCAGCCATCTGGTTTGGTGGTAAGGCCTTTTACACTGAGCCATCCTGTCTATCCTGCTCCTGTATTTGAAATCAAATCTCTGATGCGGTGTTTCCCTCTCTTAAAGGGAAAATCGGAGAAAGCAGACTATCCAAGAAGGCTGTTGGTGGTAGAACAGACATGTGTGTGGCATGTGTGCACATGCATGAGCAGTGGCACACAGCTGTGTGTGTTTGTTAGCTGGGTGTCCACACTGGGTATCCTACTCAGGGTCTCTCACTGAATGCATAGCTTGGTAGGCAGCCAGCAAGCCCCAGTAATTCTATGTCTGTTCTCCACAGCACTGAGATTATAGGCACATGCGACTATGCCTGGCTTCTAATGTGACTGCTGAAGATTTGAACTCAGATCCTCATGCTTGCGTAGCAAGGACGTTTACCTGCTGAGCCACTCCTCAGCCCAGGACAGTGCTACCTTCTCGTCTTTGTCCATATCTGTCCCTCATATAAACACTTAGGTAGTCGGGAAGATGGACTTACTCACCTCTTTTTCCCCAAGTGGTTGGACACACACCTATGTCCACACGACTACTCCATAGGTGTACCTGAGAACCAATCCTAGGCTACCTCTTTCCCATCTCCAACCCTTCCCCACCTGTCCCGTACTAACCCTTCATCATTATGAAGGAGAATCTGCATACACATAAAGGGTCTGTTCTGCAACTGGCAAGAAAAAAGCAAACTCCCAACTGCCATTTTTCTTTCTTGGCGCCCATAACTGGCATTCTGGGCAAGAGTCTTCCAGCCAAAGCAGGATCTAAAGGGAGCATCTGTTGTCACTCATGGGTTTGGAAGGAGATAGGTTCTAATTAATTTTCCTCAAACAGAACTGTTCTTAGGTGTATTTTAAAAGTCCTAGCTGGCTGTGGCAGTGCATTTACATGCCTAGAATCCCAGGTCATGGGAGAAAGCAGGAGGCCAAAGAGTTCAAGGCCAGCCTCAGCTGCATGAGATCCTGTTTCAACAGCGACAGACAGACAGACAGACAGACAGACAGACAGACAGACAGGAAGAAAAAAGGAAGAAAGAACCCTTGGTTGGGCTGGGAATATAGGTTAGTAGAGTGCTTGCCTCACATATAAAGCCCCGGGTAGCATCAGTAAACTACCTGTAAGGGTTATTCTTGGGACATAGTGAATAAGAGGCTAGCCTAGGCCTCTAGATTCTGACAAAAAAAATTTTTTTAAGCCTTCACCTTATCTCATAGGGAAGAAAGATGGTATGAATGCAGATATTGAATGAAGGAAACTGAGACTCAGAAACATTATTTTTTTAAGGCAGAATTCAGGCTTCTGTGGGAACATCTAGACTCCTTGCTTTGGCTCACAAAAGTTTTTTTTAAGACAAGATCTTAATAGCCCAAGCTGGTAGCCAAGTGAACTCCTGATCCTTCTTCCACTACATCCGAGTCCAAGAATTACAAACATAGCCACCGCACCTGACACTCACAGAAATGTCTCATCACCTTTATTGCCGTGGTAGTGTTGGTACTAGTGAGTGAACCTGGGTATGTTAGCTAAGTTCTCTACTGTTGAGCTGCAAACCACACTGGCCGTAAACTCAGAGAGCCGCCTGCCTCTGCCTCAAAGTGCGGATTGCAGGATTAAAGGATGCCCCACCACGCAGGCCTTACAGTTTATTTTTATTATGTGTATGTATGTGTGTCTGTGTGTAGGAATGTGCCCATTTGGTGCAGGTGCCTGAGGAGTCCAGGCATCTGATCCTCTAAAGCTGGAATTACATGGAGTTGTGAGCCACTCAGTGTGGGCACTGGGAGCTGAACTTTTAGTCTTCCGCAAAAGCAGTATGTGCTCTTAACTACTGAGCATCTCCCTGGTCCCTCTGACCACATTTTAAGGATAGGTAAATGTTGAGACAGAGAGAGAGAGTGGGGGCTAGGGGTGATATACACCTTGAATCTCAGCACTCCGATGGCAGAGGCAGGAAGATCTCTGAGTTGTAGGTTAGCCTGGTCTACAGAGTGTGTGTCCTAGGACAGCCTGGGCTACACAAAGAAACCCCATACCAAAAAACAAACAAAACAAACAAAAGCAATTCCTGTCCCCGCTCTTATCTATTTATTCTTTATATTTTTGGTAAAATTCATCCACAGTCAGGCAGATGTGGTGGCACACACCTTTAAGCCCAGCACTCAGGAGGCAGAGGCAGGTGGATCATTGTGAGTTCCAGACCAGTCCTCTCTACATGGAATTCCAGGACAGCCAGGGTGACACAGAGAAACCTTGTCTGAAAAATAAAAAGAGCCACACTCTTGCTAGTCTTGTCTATCGTTTTAGCCATAGTAAAGAATGGCTGTAGTAGCCAGGCCCTGCAGTCAGGAAACAAGCTTCTCAAAAACCCTTACACCTCCAGACTGGATCCCTATATAGGGCTGTTGATTTACAAAGTGCTTACAAACCCTTCCTTTATTTATAGTCTCATGTAGGCCATGTTGGCTTTGAACTTGTGTAGCAGAGGATGACCTTGAACTGAAGATCCTCTTGAATCCACCTGAGGAATGCTGGGATCACAGGTGTGTGCCACACCGCGCCAAGTCTCCAGTAAGGTTAATCGAGGCAAGTATGACATGAGACATGGCTCAGACAAGCAGTGAGATTTGCTTGAGGCCACGCAACACACCTGCAAAAATTTTGCCGCATTGCAAAGCATCCACAGGTCCAGGGATTAGGATGTGCAAATTTTGCAGGGATCCTATTTTTTTCAGTCCTTGGAGGATACAGCCAGAGGTCTTCTCGATGCTAATTTACCCAACCACAAAGCTATGTGTGGAAGCTAATCCAAGTATGGAATTTGTCAGAGCGCTGATGAGAAAAGGTCAAAAGAAGGGAGGGGTGAGGTCACATCCTTAACCACTCCCAGGTAGTGCCCCCGGTGGTCTCCGGTACGGGCCAACCTGGTGCGCTCAGATCCTGGCAGGCGGTGCCCACGGAGTCAAAGGTTAGTAAGGGATGACTTGGACCGCGGGGGCGGACGCGCGGAAGACTTTGAGCCCCACACGGTGGAACAAGGTCCGGGCGCCTGGGAGGCTGCAAGGGGAGGAGGCCCAGCACCAAGCCAGCCAATTCTTGTGCCCTCCCCGCACCTAGGGCGGGGTGGCGGGGTGGGGGCATGGCCGGGACTAGGCTAAGGGAGCACGCCCCCTGCTGAACAGATGCATAGATCTCTGGGCAGGCGACTCCGAGTCCCTCTGCCTGCCTCACCGCTTGGCAGCACCCGGGGGCCGCAGCCGCAGCCTCCCACCCGGCAGCACTAAGGCGCACGGGGTTCGCGGGTGGGTGCGACCTCCAGGCTCCCGCTGGGGGGCGCCGCTGAGCAGCCCGCTCTGCTTCGCTTCGCGTAGGGCTTGGGAGACCCAACCCAGCCCAGCACGGCTGAGTAGGGGGCGCGGGTCGGCGAGGACCAGACGCCCGAAAGCTGGGGAGCGGAACTCCCACATCCCAAGACCTTCCGCTCAAGATCCCCTGTACGCTCCGCAGTCCCTGCACCCTCCACCCCAACCTCCTGGTGCAGCGCCGCACCGCCGTTCCCGCTCTGCCCTTGGAGGGTGTGGAAGGGTGGGTTTGGGGCCGGGGGCGGGTCTGGGGGCGGACCCGGAGGCGGGGCTGTCTCTGCGGCAGGGCCCAGTTCGGCTCCCCCGGTCTCTCTCTGTCTCTCCTCCTCCCTCCTCCTGCTCCGGGCGGAGCCCGGCATGGGGGGGCCGGCGCCCGGCAGGCCAGGTACGGTGATGTAGAAACTGGGGAGGCTTCATGCGGGGAGGTGGTGATGGGGGGACTAGGGGTAGGGAGGATTGGCGGGGCGAGAGGTGGAGACACCCAGGGTAGCAGGACAAGGGGAAGAGGAGGAGGTGCCCCGGGAACCTGGGGCCCTTGGATGAAAAAGGGGGGGGGTATGAAGCAGGCCAGGTTTGGAACAAACTGGGGAAGGAGGAGGACGGCTGTGAGGAGGGGCTCCAGGGAGGAGACGTGAAGCTGAAGGCGAAAGGGAGAGAGTGTGTTTGGGGGAAGGAACGCAGAGCGCAGGTATGGAGGCCGCAGCCCAGAAGGTTGCTATGGGGCCAGGCTGGAGACCCCCCGCCCCCGCCAGGGTGGGATTCAGGGGCGGGACTACTAGGGGGAAGCCGGGGTTCTCCCAAATCCTGGAGCAGACAGAAGGAAGATTGATGTGGGCTATCAGCAAGAGGAGGGAGTCAGAAACCATTGCTGAGGGACCAGAGAGCTCGAATAGAGGTGGACGGAGGTCCGGGCCCAGGATTGGAAAAGCGGGGACTCCAGAGAGTGAAGGTAGATGAATGGGTGGGATCTCAGTTGCCTAACTCAGTATCCCCACCCTTCCTTCAGCATCCCCACCCCAGTCCTCATGAACCCCCCACTAAGCCTCAGGGCCCAAAAGAGGGTAGGAAGCCTAACTGCCCCCCCCCAGCTGGGTGCAATGTACGCAAGTAGGCCCTGAGCACAACTTGTCTGTAGGTGTGGCCAATTCCATAGCAGACTTGTGTGCTAGAGGTCTGTGTGTATCGGTGGGTGTGTCTGTGGGTGTTTATGTCTGTGTGTTTGTTGTTCCTGGGTTTGTGTTTACCTGGGCCCCTTTATGTCTGTCCCTATTTGTAGATATAAGTCTGTGGTTTGTGGTGTGTCTAAATATGCTGTGTCCCTACAGAGGTGCTGTATGTTTGTGAGGTCTGTCTGTGGTGGTTTGGGATATATTTACACAGAATGGGAATCTGTGTCAACCTGATCGCTCAGTGTCTGTGGCTCCAAACACCTTTGTCAGGGTGTGTGACTCTGGACACACATACACTTCTTTGGCTGTCTGTCTGGGAGGGGTCCCCCAAACTGTACTGGATAGTCTATGCCTGTGTTTTCCTTTTCTGAAGACCCAAATCATGTCTCTGCTCCTTTTTCTCTTTCATTCTTCCCTCCCCAACCATATCTTTTTTCTCTCTCCACCTGTTCCCTTTATCAAGTGGATCCGGGACCCAGGGAGGGCCGCCCCCCGGGCCTGGTGGCATTAAGCAGGGCCCCTCAGCCCCCACCTCTTGCCCCACGACATGAACCTTCTCTACCGAAAAACCAAGCTGGAATGGAAACAGCACAAAGAAGAGGAGGCCAAAAGGAGGTAAGGCTGGGCCTTCGACTGTCACACCCAGAGCTGCCCCTCTCCTTAGCCCCAGCCCTTCCCGGGCCCATCAGCGTTGTCATCAAAGAGAGCTCTTTTCCCGGATTTCCTATTTAGCATAGAATGACTGCAAATGCATAGGCTTGGTCCCAGCCCTGTCCCTGGCTTCTTGGGAGAGGATATAGCGGGGGAAATGACTTCCGGCTTTGGAGAACCTTAGTGGCTTGTGTCTAAGGGCCAGAGTCCCTCTTTCCAGACTCTCTTTTCTCTGTTATTTTGAGACTGGCTGCTGGCTTTCTCCTGTCACCTGACCTTGGAAAGGGCAGGCCCTACCATCCTTGCAGGGTCCAGGGAGAGGGTCATTTTAGGGACCTCAAAGAGCTTTCGTGTAATCCCCTACCAGTGTCCTGTTGGAGGGAGGGCGTGACTAAATGACAGGTGTGTGTGTGTGTGTGTGTGTGTGTGTGTAAGGATTTAGAGGCTAAGTACTGCAGAAGAGTCAGGTGGAGACCCTGTGCTCCTCATTCTTGCATCTCCAGCAGCCCTTCCTCCTGACCTCCAAGGAACCCAGGCTGCTTCCTCGGGCTCCTCTTCTTTTCCCTTTACTACACAGCCTCTCTGAGCCTGAGTCAGAAGCACCTCCCAGCCCTCTTCATCCCTCCTCGCAACTGTGGAGTTTAATTCTTGCCGTTAATTAGATTAATCAGAGCGATCACTACAGCGATCTCTCCCTAATAAAGGGTTAGTAGACAGGGCCTTAATGAGAGCCCACCCCACAGTCGCTTTTCCCCTCTTCGCTGCCAGCCACCCCCCTTCACTCACCCAGAGGAGAACTCGGGGACAGAGAAAGGGAATAGAAGTGAGCTGAGGAGGCTGACAGAGAGAGGGCAGCAGAGAGAGAGAGAGAGAGAGAGAGAGAGAGAGAGAGAGAGAGAGAGAGAGAGAGCCTGTGATGATTCAGGCATCACACCCTGCCTCTGGAGAAGAGGCCTGTGGTGTGACATGGAGAGGCCAGGTGTGGGCCGGCACATGTGAGGAGCCCAGTGGCAGGGGTGTCTGCTTGTCTGTCAGGTGGATGTTACCTGGATTACATCTTTTCCCACATAACAGGCTGTGTACTAGTTAGCTGGAGAGCACCAGGGACACTGTCTTAGAGTTAGAGCATTTCTTTCACTTCTGACATCATATGCTGTCCCCCATCCCTACCCACTGCCTGGCTTTTCTTAAATCCAAAGAATCTGCCTGAAAACATTCCTGTCTTAGACCTTCAGATGTCCCTACCCCAGGCTCTATTCTCCTCACTGGGGAAACACAGTTGTTCCACTCTTGAAAATGCTGTCCTGACGGGAGACATGCACTCTTGAGATGGGGATGGCGAGGGAGAGGCTCGCTTCTAACTTCTGCCCCATCCTGTCTTCTCTCCCTAGCTCCAGTAAGGAAGCAGCCCCCACAGGCCCCGTGGGGCCTGGGGCTGTCCCAGGGCCCGGGGTTCGAGTGCGGGACATTGCCTCACTTCGAAGGTCCCTCAGGATGGGTTTCATGACGATGCCCGCGTCCCAGGAACACACCCCTCACCCCTGCCGCAGCGCCATGGCCCCACGCTCTCTCTCCTGCCACTCGGTGGGCAGTATGGACAGTGTAGGCGGTGGGCCTGGAGGAGGGCTCACGGAGGACAGTAGCTCCCGCAGACCCCCGGCTAAGCCCCGGAGACACCCCAGCACCAAGCTCAGCATGGCAGGACCAGGGGCAGAGACACCGCCAAGTAAGAAAGCAGGTGAGACATGCACCCTGTTCCCCATCCCTCTTCAGAGGAAGCTGGCAGCGGCAGGATCCATTCCAGGCCAGGGGGGGGGCTCTGGGAGGGTTCATTCAGGCAAGAGCCAAGGAAGTGGAAGGTTCCATTCTCAAAAGGAATAGGGGGTTTCTTTTAGATGGACCTCAGATGAACCATTCAAGGGCAGGAGACACTCCCTAAAAAACCAGCTGTTAAGAAAGGACCCAAAGGTGGGGAGGAACTGTGGATTCTGGAGTTGGTAGGAGGCTGAGGTAGAAATAGTAAGAGTATAGCTTATGGTATGTGGTGAGACCCAGTTTCAAAAAAAAAAAAGCTAAATTAAAAACAACAAAAACAAAACAACAACAACCAAACCAACAAAACCTGGGCCGTGGTGGTACACAGCTTTAATCCTAATGCTCAGGGGATAGAGCCAGGAGGATCTCTGTGAATTCATGGCCAGCCTGAGCTACATATGGAATTCTAGGCTAGCCAAGGCTCTATGGCGAGGCCATGTCTCAGACAAACAAAACAGGAAAAAAGAAGAGAGAGAGAGAGAGAGAGAGAGAGAGAGAAAGACTGGAGACTGCCTTATAAATAGAAACTTGCTGAGCCCTGAGTGGAAGGTTGTGGGAAAGATGAAGAGTCAAATATGTCCTTGAAGTTGGGTCAAGAGATCAGAAAGGAATTTTCCCCCTTTACTATAAAATGAGTTAAAGGCCACCCGGGAACTTAGAAGTCCCATCTTGAAAGAGAAATAAAATTATCAGGAAAAAAAAAAGCTGGGAATGTACTTCAAAGGTAGAGAACACTTGCCTAGAATGCCCCAGGAAGGGGCTGGGGGCGTGGCTCAGTGGTAGAGCCCCTGCCTAGAATCCCCCAGGAAGGGGCTGGGGGCGTGGCTCAGTGGTAGAGCCCCTGCCTAGAATCTCCAGGGAGGGGCTGGGGCGTGGCTCAGTGGTAGAGCCCCTGCCTAGAATCCCCCAGGAAGGGGCTGGGGGCGTGGCTCAGTGGTAGAGCCCCTGCCTAGAATCTCCAGGGAGGGGCTGGGGGTGTGGCTCAGTGGTAGAGCCCCTGCCTAGAATCTCCAGGGAGGGGCTGGGGCGTGGCTCGGTGGAAGAGCACCTGCCTAGAATCCCCCAGTGAGGGGCTGGGGGTGTGGCTCAGTGGTAGAGCCCCTGCCTAGAATCCCCAGTGAGGGGCTGGGGGCGTTAGAATCCCCCAGTGAGGGGCTGGGGGCGTGGCTCAGTGGTAGAGCATTTACCTGCCTTGCTAGGTGCTCTATTCGTTAATCTCCATTTCTTTTTTGTTTTTTTCTACTCTACTCAGGCTCCCAGAAACCAACTCCTGAGTGCCGTGAGTCCAGCAGGAAGGTTCCGCCACAGAAACCGAGACGAAGCCCCAATACCCAGCTGTCTGTGTCCTTCGATGAGTCTTGTGCCCCAGCCCCATCTCCTCGAGGCGGGAACCTGCCCCTGCAACGCCTCGGTAGGGCTTCGCGAATGACTGGAGACCTGGATGCCAGTGCCCAGGAGGAAGAGCCCGTGTACATTGAGATGGTGGGGGATGTCTTCCGTGGAGCAGGACGAAGTGCGGGAGGCCTGACGGGACCTCCTCTGGGAAGTGGAGGCCCAACCCCTCCGGCTGCTGCCGATTCGGACTCTGAAGACAGCGAGGCTATATATGAAGAGATGAAGTACCCCTTGCCTGAAGAGGCAGCAGATGGCAGGGCCAACGGGCCTCCTCCATTGATGGCACCGTCCCCTCCACAACAGCCTCATGCCCTCCAGCCTCACCCCCACCCCCATCGCCGTCCAGCTTCAGCCCTCCCAAGCCGGAGGGATGGGACACCCACCAAGACTACTCCTTGTGAAATACCCCCACCCTTTCCCAACCTCCTTCAGCACCGGCCTCCACTTCTGGCCTTCCCTCAAGCCAAGTCTGCTTCACGAGCCCCTGGCGATGGGGTCTCAAGGCTACCGGTCCTCTGCCACTCCAAGGAGCCAGTCGGTTCCACCCCAGCTCCCCAAGTGCCTGCACGAGAGCGGGAGACGCCTCCCCTGCCGCCTCCGCCTCCTGCTGCCAACCTGCTCTTGCTGGGACCATCAGGCCGAGCCCGGAGCCACTCAACACCATTGCCACCCCAGGGCTCTGGCCAGACCCGGGGAGAGCGGGAGCTCCCCAACTCTCACAGCATGATCTGCCCCAAGGCAGCAGGGGTACCGGCAGCCCACCCTGCCCCAGCTGCCTTGCTCCCTGGCCCCCCGAAGGACAAGGCCGTGTCATACACTATGGTGTATTCTGCGGTAAAAGTGACCACACACTCGGTCCTGCCAGCTGGTCCACCCCTGGGTGTTGGAGAGCCAAAGACAGAGGAGATCTCAGTTCTTCATGGAATGCTGTGCGCCAGTTCGAGGCCCCCTGTCCCAGGGAAATCCAGTCTCCATAGCGGAGCTATGGGTTCAGCAGCTGGGGTCCTCCACCACCGCAGCTGCCTGGCCTCCCCCCACAGCCTTCCGGATCCAACTGCAGGTCCCCTGACCCCCCTCTGGACCTACCCAGCCACAGCAGCTGGGCTCAAGAGACCCCCTGCCTATGACAGTCTCAAGGCTGGGGGGGTGCTGAATAAGGGCTGTGGAATGGGGGCACCATCGCCCATGGTCAAGATCCAGCTGCAAGAACAAGGGACTGATGGCGGTGCCTTTGCCAGCGTCTCCTGTGCCCACGTCATCGCCAGTGCGGGGACGCCAGAAGAGGAAGAAGAGATGGCTGCCACATTTGGGGCAGGCTGGGCTCTGCAGAGGAAGGTCCTGTATGGAGGACGGAAGCCAAAGGAAGTGGGCAGTGAGTGAGGGGTGGAGACTGGCTGTGGGATGCTGTCTAATGGTTTGGCAAATAATGGTTGGGGGAAATATTGAAGGGGGGCTATTTAGAATCTACAGGCCTATTGTCCTGACCTGGAAAGTTTTCTGGGAGACCAGAAAGATGGGTTTGGGGACCAGATGGATGGAGCAGGGAGGGAGGTGTCTCTGAATGAGTTCAGGAAAAGGTAGGAAGGGCTGGGATAGAGGCTGAGGTAGAATCCACACTCATCCTGCTCCACCCTCTGCCCCTCCCTTCCTTGGGCTGCTAGGGTGTGTGTTTGTGAGTGTGTGCACACTAGGAGCTAAACACAGCTGCCTCCCAGCCATTACCATGGCAACCCATCCAGACAGGAGTGAGAGGAGAGGGAGGCCCCTACGGTTGCCAGGCAACGCAATGCTCTGCCAGGTCTGCTCGCAGAGATGGGCTTAGTTCACATACAGCCCTTCCCCCAACTCCATACACTCAACGCTCCCCCCCCCACCACTGTCTTTCTGGGATCTGAATTTGGGATTCTCTCCCTATTGAGAGTCAGCACCCCTGGTTTCCAGGATGTTCATTCTAACCATATCTGAACCTTGAGAGGTTTCAAAGCTAAAGCTGGTATAGAGAAAGCCCAAAAGGCTTTTCTGAATAGACTACATAAATGAACACGTATATATGATTCTGAGCCCCAGGGATAGTAACAATGGGTAGAAGGTGGAGGGCTGGGTCTCATGTGTGTGTGTGTGTGTGTGTGTGTGTGTGTGTGTGTGTGTGTTGGGGGAGTGAGAGGCAGAGCCTTTCCCTTCTCTGTTGTAATTTGCAGAAAGGCCACCCATGTGGCGTTGTATGTGCTTGAGGATAGTGAGGCCCCTCCTGTCTGCAGACACTGAGCTTTTGTTGTTTTTGTTGTCGTCCCAGCAGAAGAGGACGGTGCCCGGGCCTGGAATGGCAGTACAGAAGGTCCAGGCAAAGTCGAGCATGAGGACAGGGGCCCTGTGGCATCAGGGATTCCTGTGAGGAGCCAGGGAGCAGAGGGTCTGCTGGCCAGGATCCACCATGATCGAGGAGGGAGCCGCACAGCGCTGCCTGTCCCTTGCCAGACTTTCCCGGCCTGCCACAGGAATGGAGGTGACACCTTGCCCTCATACTCTAAATACAGAGTTGTGTGGGTCAGGAATCTGCCAGGGTTACCCTGCCTGGCATCCTATCAACTCCATGTTTACCTTTGAAAAATATTTCTTGTACTTTGAATGGAACCCAGAAGTTCCCACAGGCAAGGCAAGGTGCTCTACCACTGAACCACACCCCAGCCCCTCACTGGGGGATTCTAGGCAGGGGTTCTACCACTGAGCCACACCCCAGCCCCTCCCTGGGGGATTCTAGGCAGGGGCTCTACCACTGAGCCACACCCCAGCCCCTCCCTGGGGGATTCTAGGCAGGGGCTCTACCACTGAGCCACGCCCCCAGCCCCTCCCTGGGGGATTCTAGGCAGGGGCTCTACCACTGAGACACACCCCAGCCCCTCCCTGGGGGATTCTAGGCAGGGGCTCTACCACTGAGCCACGCCCCCAGCCCCTCCCTGGGGGATTCTAGGCAGGGGCTCTACCACTGAGCCACGCCCCCAGCCCCTCACTGGGGGATTCTAGGCAGGGGCTCTACCACTGAGCCCTGCCCCCAGCCCCTCACTGGGGGATTCTAGGCAGGAGCTCTACCACTGAGCCACACCCCAGCCCCTCCCTGGGGGATTCTATACAAATGCATCCTCTACTACTGAGCTACATGCCCAGCCTAGCGACCCTTAATCTTAACACTGCATCTCCATCTTCTCCCTTCTGCAATGAGGCAGGGCACCGTTTGGCCCCCAGCCTCCTCTGGGAGGTGAGGGACTAGGTGTCAGTGGGTCTCTCTTCTCATCTCTGCGCTTTGGGCCTAGATTTCACAGGAGGGCACCGCCTGGGCCGCTCTGCCTCCACCTCTGGAGTTCGTCAGGCTGCGCTCCACACCCCTCGGCCCTGCAGCCAGCCCAGGGACGCTCTGAGCCAGGTGAGGTCTGGTCTTTGTTTTATCTTTGGAGGAACAGATAGAAAAGAAGGCTTGGATATGAAAAGAAAGACAGGCACACTCAGTCGTGTTATGCTATGATCTGGGAGGCTGAGACAAAAGGTATTCATTTAGAGTCAGAGGCCGACTTGGGCTATATTAAAAAAAAATCCTGTCTCAAAATACCAAACTGAGGAACAAATTAATAAGTAGGGTAAGAAAGAGATCAGAGCATATACCTGTGATCCCAGCTTGGGAGACGGAAGGAGGGAATTGGGAGTTCAAGGCCCTCCTCCCAATTGAAAAGAAAGGGGGATGGAGAGATGGCCAAACAGTTACAAGCATGTTCTCTTGCAGAAGACCTGAGTTCAATTCCCAGCATGCACATTGGGCAGTTCACAACTGCCTGTAACTCCACCTCCAGGGACCCAATGACCTCTTCTGGCCTCTAAGTCCACACACATAGCACAAACTCATGCAGACACATACACAAATAAATGAAAAAAAAAATCTTGAAAAGAAAGTGGGCTGTAAAGTGGCTTAATGGGTAAAGGGACTTGCCACCAAGCCTGGTGACCTGGGTTTGCGCATTGAACCTGCACGGTGGATGGGGGAAGTGACTCTCAGAAACTGTCTTCTGACCTCCATGAATGAGATGCTTTTTAGTAAATACACGGGGAAGGAACATGAGCAGAAAGAAGAAAGGAAAAGAAAAAGATCAGTCGGGAGATGAACTGGTGTGGCCCGCACGGGCTGAGGGGAACAGGGACTGGGGGCAGGAGGATAATAGTTTCCTCGATGGGCTACTTGGTTATGTGCTTACAGAAGCAGGGTCCTGGGTGGCGGCACATCTGGGGCTTTTTACAGTACCTTTAGAAATTTAGAAAAAGACCCCCTTCTAGGGCAATTTTGAAAAATACATGTCTTGTCTGGAAGGACTAGCTTTTAGTTTAGTGTTGTTGTTGTTGCTGCTGCTTGAGGGGGTTCAAGACTAACTCTGTCCTGGAACTCACTCTGTAGACCAGGCTGACCTAGAACTCAGAGGTCCACCGGCCTCCACCTCCCCAGTGCTGGGATCAAAGACATGCGCCACCACACCCTGATATTTGCTCTTTTTAAAAACTGTTTAAGCAGAGTCATAGAGCCCTGGCTGTATGTAGATCAGGCTAGCCTCCCACTCGTAGAAATCTATCTGCCTCTGCCTCCCTAGTACTGGAATGAAAAGCATGGCCCACCAAGCCCAACTTTGGGTGTTAGAGGGTCTCATGCATATACCCCAGAGTGGCCTCCGGGTCACTTTGTAGCTGAGGATGACCTTAAACTTCTGACTCCAGAATACTGGGATTACAAGAATGGGCCTCAAAGCCTGCCTTGGGAGGTGCTGGGCATTTGAACCCGAGGTTTGGTGAGTGCTAGGGAGGGAGGGGCTCTCTCTCACCATCCGATCAGCTACGTTCCTATCACCATAAGATCTTTTAGTCTTTTAAGTTAAATATGTTCCTTCAGCTGGGCAGTGGTGATGCACCCCTTTAATCCCAGCACTTGGGAGGCAGAGGCAGGTGGATTTCTGAGTTCGAGGCTAGCCTGGTCTGCAGAGTGAGTTTTAGGACAGGCAGGGCTACACAGAGAAACCCTGTCTAGAAAAACAAAAAAACAAACAAACAAAAAAAAAGTTCCTTGATGTATATGTATGTTATTTATTTTGGTTACATTCTTCACTTCCACCCAGTCTGTCTCCCAGTCCTGGGCTTGCCCACATTGGTGTTTTTTTGTTTTGTTGGAAGACGGTTTTTTAAAGGGCACCTTCCTCAGGGCCAGGCAAGCCTAGTCTAACACAAAGTGCCTTACTGGGGTAAGGGCGCCCAAGGTAGATACTTGACTCCATCACACCCACAGCCTGGGAGAGGGTTTGCTTCTGCGGTAGGTCGTTGGTTTGGTCACAAGGTCCTTGACCCTCCCTGTCCCACATATTTTTCTCTCTCTCTCTGGGGTTCCTCACACAGACACACCCTGTGCTGCCCCTGCCCCTGCCGCCCCAGCCCGCCCGGGAGCGCGACGGCAAACTCCTGGAGGTGATCGAGCGCAAACGCTGTGTGTGCAAGGAGATCAAGGCACGCCACCGTCCCGACCGGGGGCTCTGCAAGCAAGAGAGCATGCCCATCCTCCCCAGCTGGCGGCGGGGCCCGGAACCCCGCAAGTCTGGTACCCCGCCCTGCCGGCGGCAGCACACGGTCCTCTGGGACACTGCCATCTGAGGAATACAGGGGCAGCTGGGACGCCTGGATTGGGAGGGGAGGGGCCTGCCCAGGTCTCCTTGAGACTTGAGAGATGGAGGGAGTAGGAGAGAGGGTTCCTACTAGGCCCATCGTGGGGGCTTGGGGTGCCAGCAGCAGCCCAAGCAATGTGGGGGAGGAGGAGGGTTTGCTTGATGTTGGAAGGAAGGGTCTAAGTGTGTAGACTCCTCTTGAAATGAAGGCCGAGGCGGAGGTCTCCATGGGGAAAGGAGGGAAGGGTTTGGAAGAAGCGGGGGTGGGGCATATAGGAGTCTGACTGGAGTAACAGGGAAACACTCTTTTATTGAGAGCCGGGGGAGTGGGGAAGGGTATTTATTTTAGTCTGGAGGGCAATTCTGGGCCCTTCTGACCTACTCCTGAGCAGGAGGTGGAGAACCAAGGCTAAATTTGCACTCTCCCCAAGGCCAGTGCCCAAAGACCTCTGCCATCCTTGCCCAGCCAAAGACAGGGAGGGATGTGGCTGCTTCTGGAGCAGAGTCAGAAGGCAGAGAGGCCCAGACAGTGACAGTATTTATAGTTTTCCCAGAATTTGGTAGTGAGTGTGGTCTGCTGTAAAACAGGCATTTTATTTAGTTCTGGGGTAAGGGTCTAGCCAGGGTTGGGTGGGATGTTTGGGGAAGAGGGAGAACTTAAGTGGGTGGAGGGAGGAGCGGGGTATTTATTTAATTAAAAAAAAAAGCTGTCAGGAACTTTTTTTAAATTCCTTTCTTTTCAGAATAATATATTAAAAGACTCATGATCCTAGAACTGGCTTCTTATATCCCCCCCGCCACCCGTGTGCTCCGTCTTTTATACATGTTCTTTTTCCCAAAATGCCCTGGGTGGGTGGGAGTTCAAGGTCCCTCCGGGAGCCACCATGACCAGTCATGAGGAAAGGCAGAGTTTCTGGTAAGTGGGAATTCCATCATGCTGCCCATTACTTAAGTTCCTCTGGTGTGTGTGTGTGTGTGTGTGTGTGTGTGTGTGTGTGTGTGTGTACACATGTGTGTCCCCTAGCATGTGCATCATGTGTTTGTGCATGTGTGCACTTGAGTATGGAGGTCAGAGATTGATCTCAGGAATCTGCCTGTTTCCACCTGGGGTTACAGAATTTTCACTTGGGGGCTTGGAATCCAAACTCAGCTCCTCAAATATCGGTTGAGCCATCCCCCAGGCTCCAATCACCCCATTTTTCCTGAGCATCTGCTGTGTTCCTGCCAGTGTTCAGATGCAGAATGCCCAGACCGTGAGGTTGGTATTCTGCTGATCTTGCAGTCTACTCTGGGAGTCAGAACACCCAGACTCCAGCAGACACTGGTGCAGGACTGGCAGAGAAAAAAGAGGGCTGTTGGTCATCTAAGAACACTAGTAGATCCGGAAAGAAGGCTGGGGATATAAGTCTGCAGTAAAGCATTTGCTTACAGTCTCCCAGAGAAGGAGCTGAGGCATCATGGCTCGGCAGTAGAGTTCTTATTCAGAATCTCCCAGTGAGTGGCTTGTCACTGCTCTAAGTTTATTGCAAGCCTAAGGGTTCAATCACCTAGACTACCAATAATAAATAACGGTGAGGCATCATGTAGAGTATAAAAAAATGATGACAGTGCTCTGCGGGTTTTTAGAATTGAGAACAACAATTAGAAATTTGGGGGGGGGGTGCATACCTTTAACCCCAGCATTTGGAAGGCAGAGTTCCAGGACCGCCAGGGCCATACAGAGAAGCCCCATCTCAGAAAAAGAATGAAAGAAAGAGAGAAAGAAAGAAAGAAAGAAAGAAAGAAAGAAAGAAAGAAAGAAAGAAAGAGAAAGAAAGGAAGGAAGGAATGGTAGTTTGAGAGATGAGGTAAGATACAGAGGTTGGAGGTGCATCTGCAATACCGACCCTTGGGAGACAGAGGGAAGAAGATCCAAAGTTCAAGGCCTGAGCTATATCACAAGACCCTGTCTCAAGGAACAAAACCACCCCTCCCTCCCCCAAAAGCAGTAGATATTTTTATGCCTAGTTAGATGAATGAACAGAAGACAGGTATAGTAGTGAGTGGCTATAACCCTAGCATTTAGAAGGTAAAGGCAGGGGGGTCAGGAGTTCAAAGTCATAGTTCAAAGCCAACCTTATAAGACCCTGTTGAGAAGAACTGGAAATGTCTGGAGAGATGACTCAGTGGTTAAGTGCACTTGCTGCTCTTGCAGAGGTCCTGGATTTGATTTCCAGCAACCACATGTTGGCTGATAGGTGTTTGTAACTCCAGTTCCAAGAAGATAGATCTGATGCTTTGTTTTTTGAATCCAAGGGCACCAGGCCTGTACACAGTGCACAATGTACATACATACATACATACACATGCATGTGTATATATGTATTATACATATATAATATACATATATACGTATATATATGTATACACACACACATATATTTAAAGAAAGAAAGGGGACTGTTAAGATGGTTCAACAGTTAATGGCCCTTGCTGCTGAGACTGATGCCCTCGTTTTGATCCATAGGGCTCACACATTAGAAGGGAAGAATTAACTCCCACAGGTTGTTACATGACCTCCACACCCACATTATGGCTTGCACACTCACACAGATACAATAAATAAAAATAAAAATCAGAAACACCAAATAAAAGTAAATAGTATGTTAATAACAGCATCAAAAAAAATCATAGTATGGGGATGTGGTTCGTGTGGTAGAGTGCTCGCCATGTACATTCAGAGCCCTGGATGAGCACATAGCAAGGCTGAGGTCTGTGTCCAGGAAAAAGAATCATACATCTGGGAATAACTTTAATAAGAAGTAAAGAGAACCCTAAAATCCCTATCAGATAAATCAATAAAACCAACATCTTAGAAAGTCACTTTGAAAAGGAAATTTAGAGAGCAATGCCCTGTTCAAAAACAGGCTGGAGAGTTGATCAGCTGCTAAGAAGTTTGGTTCCTAACACCTTCATAATTCACAAAGATTTACAAATATCTGTAACTCCAGTTTCCAGGGCATCTGATATCCTCTTCTGACCTCATGGTGCTCATGACATAACGGGCAAACCTACATATACAAATAAAATAAGTAAATCTAAAGCTAAAATTGGATAAATTAAAACAAAAACCTGGTGTAATGGCTCAGGGGTAAAGGTGCTTGCTGCCAAGTCTAATGTGCCAAGTTCGATTCCCAGAATCCATACAAAGATAGACGGAAAAAATGGACGCTGTAGAGTTGTCCTCTGACCCTGACAGAAACATGGTAGTATGAATGCACATGCGTGCACGAGCACACAAATATATTTAAGCAGAAAGGTAAGATTTGAATAGTCAAGGAGTAATGACTTGTCTGTACATTTAAACAGCTTAATATAAAAGATGGCAGTTTTCAAATGAATCTACCACAGCCTTAAGGGAGTTATTTTGGAAACTTGCTAAAATTTGAAAGTTCATCTGGAATGATAAAGGGGAAAACCAGAATTTTCTGAAACAGAATAACAGGGTGACCTGTCTTCCTGAACACCAAAGCACAAAACTGGAACATGTCGGGCATAGAACAGAACTCGAATATCAAATAACTCATCAGAATAAGGAGCCCAGAAAGACCCTTGCATCTAGAACTTACTGAAAAGGGGAGCTCGTTAGAAAGTAGTTTGGAAGGGAGTCGTTGGTTTCTGCAGGGTGTTTGTGATCCCAGCACTCAAGAGGCAGAGGCAGGAGGATCAGAAGTCCAAGGTCATCATCTGTCACAGAGGCTTCAGGCTAGCCTGGGCTACATACAGGAGACTCTGTTTCAAAACGTCTTGAAGAATTAGGCAGTTAGGAGGGGTATGTTAGAGGCTGCAGCTCATCTCGTTGATGAGTTTGTCCTTCAGAACTAATCTTGTGACCTACTGAAGCAGTACCTGCATGGCGAGCTAATTGCAGCATTGTCGGAAATAATGGAGAAAACCACCCCCAAAGTCCTTCAGGGTAGCACTGACTAAAGAATTAAAAGGACTGAAGATAGAGTAAACTTAACAACGGAAACTGTGGAGTAGAATTCAGAAGATACAAATATTCTGGACACAGTTCTCAATATTAGCAAAGGAAATTAAGCGGCCCGTAGGCAAGGCGTTCAGAAAGGAACCCTCTAGAAAGCACGCCTCATTTGTAAATCTTGACAAAGGACAAGGGCTGAAGGAAGTATAGCAAATACTCAGCTGTGGCTATTTTGAAGTCTGAGAAGAGAAGAATTCAAGGCCAGCCTGGTCTACAGAGAGAGTGCCAGGACAGCCAGGGTTACACAGAAAAACCCTGTCTCATAAAACAACAAAAACAATCAACCAAAAAACAAAACAAAACAAAACCTTCCTTTTTTTAAAGGGTCTACGAGATGGCTCAGAGGATAAAGGTGCTTGCTACCAACCTGACAACCTAAAGTCAATCCCTTGGACCAACACGGGAGAAGGGAAGGATGGACTCCCACAAATTTTTCTCCAACTCCCACAAACACGCTGTGACAGGCTGACGTCCCTTATCACACTCACCCTCACACAAAATAAACAAGATATAATACGTTTAAAATTGAGGACATAGAGATAGCTCGACATTATAAAAGTGCTCACTGAGTGAGAAGGAAGACCGAGTTTGGCTAAGCACAGTGGCACCTGCCTTTTAGCCCAGTGCTCTAGAGTCAGGCAGATCTCTAAGTTCAACACCAGCCTGGTCTACAAAGCGAGTTCCAGGACAAACATACTGTTACACAGAGAAACTTGGTCTTGAAAAACAAAAATATAACAAAGCAAACAGGAGATTGTGTTTGGCCCCTAGAGCCCACGTAAAAAGCTGTGTGCAGCGACTCACACTTTTAATCCCAGCCCAGAAGAGGTGAAGTCAGGTGGATCTCCCCCACCCACTGCGGGCCTAGCCTGGAATTGGTGGGCTCCAAGCCATCAAAGGAACTCTTATCTCAAAAAACAAGGAGAATGGCACCTGAGGGTGGCACCCAAAGTCGGCCTCAGGCCCCACGTTTGCTCTCACTCACACCCACATACATTGGGTACAGACACACAGACACAAAACTCACTTTAAAGTCATCTGTTGAGGTACCTACCTATAATCCCAGCACTCAGGAGGCTGAGAAGGGGTTGCCATGAGTCTGACACAAGCTTGTTCTATGTGATGAGTTCTAGGACAGCATGGGCTACAGAGTGAGACAGTGTCTCAAGAAATTAAAATACATCAAAAAGAAATGGATAACAGATATAACAACAGATAGAACCAATTCTAAAACTTGTTTAAGGTGTGTGTATGTGTGTGTGTGTGTGTGTGTGTGTGTGTGTTATGTGTGCCTGTGTGTGATGTGTGTACACATTTTGAATTCAGGTACTAGGGAGCATGTGGTCAGAAAACAGCTGCAGGCACCTATCCTTGCTTTTCCCTTGCTGAAGACATGAGACACAGTTTCTTTATTTTTTATCTCCAATACTCCAGACCAACCTCAAACTTAATGTGTAGCACTCAGGAGGCAGAGGCAGGTGGATCTCTAAGTTCCAGGACAGCCAGCGCTACAGAGAAACCCTGTCTTGGAAAATCAAATAGGTAGGTAAATAGATAGATAGATAGATAGATAGATAGATAGATAGATAGATAGATAGATAGACAGACAGATAGATAATTAATATATAGATAGATGGATAGATAGATAATTAATGGATGGATGGATAGATAGATAGATAGATAGTATATAGATAGATGATAGATAGATAGATAGATAATAGATGGATGGATGGATGGACGGATGGATAGATAAAAGTTTGCTTAGGCCCACGGTGATGACTCAGCAGGTTCTTGCTGCCAAGCTTGATGACCTGAGTCTGACCCCTGGAACCCACACGAGAGAGGGCAAGAATCAGCTATGAGCTGGCCCCTGGCTTCTCTACCCACTACATACACAAAACAGTAAGTGTAATAAAATTTAAACTTCTATTTAGTCATTTGTGGTAGTTCACATTCGTAAAATCAGTAGTGACCTCGGATGCTGAGGCAGGAGGATGATGGTGGATGCAAGGCCAGCCTCAATTACATAGCTCCAGGACAGTGTGGATTACAGAATAAAACTCTTTCAAAAAATTTTTTTTCTCACTTTGGCAGCAGATATACTAAAAATTAGAATGACACAGAAGATTTGCCTGTCCATTGTGCAAAGATGACATGAAAATCTATCAAGCGTTCCTTATATTTTAATTTTTAACAGGGTCTTGCCAGATGCATATGAAGGCTGGCTTTGCTCTGTAAAGACATTTAATACAATACTCCCAAAGACCAAAAACAAAATAAAAAGGTTCTCATATTGTATTGATAAGATAATTCGAAGCACCCAGTGGGTTGGATATTTGATGATCTTAAGGGACATTTTAAATTTGGGTGCATTGCGGCATATTATTGTGGCTATGTGTCCTTGAGAGTTCTAAAATCCTAAGATGGTACTGAAATACAGATAATGGCTTGTATGAGGCTTGGCATTTGCTTCAAAGTGAAATGAGAAAAGGAAAAGATGCCCATGGTGCCTATGAGCAGTCCCTGGAGGTTGGACAATGGGTGCATGAGCGTTCATTGAAAATGTTTTGTCTGCAAATGAGTCTGTTTGAAATTTTCCACAATTTTCAAAAATGTTTATTTTAAGTCAGTATGACGAGTCAAAAAATTTTCCTCCTTTTGGAAAAAAAAAATGAGTGTTGGAAATAGATAACCCAGGAAGTCCCTCCTGTCCCAGACAACTATGGCTCTAAAAATACCTACCCCCCCTTTTTTTGACAGTCTGATGTAGCCCAGGCTAGACTCAAAATGACTATGTAGCCATGGATGACCTTGAATGTCTAATCCTCCTACCTCCATCTTTTGAGCACTGAGAGTACAAGCCTAAACCAGCATCACTAATATTATTCAGTGCTGTGGATTGAACCTAGGGCTTCCTGTATGCTAATGAAGCAGTCTACCAACAAAGCTGTTTACTCAACTTCCAAGCAGTAATAACCTTTTGATTTTTTTTTTTCAGAAGTGATGTATGTGTGTGGTAGAAAATTTACAGGCTCTAAAAAAACAGAACTAAAACCATCTATTTCCACGGCCCACAAGTCACAGTTTACTGTATATGGCAGAAAACTTTCTCTGCATATGTGTATTTATATTGAAAACAAAATTAGGTCATGCGGTATGTTTTTAAATGCATGCATTTGTTAATATTTGAGGGGGAAGGGGCTCGAATGCCAGGGCATTGGTGTGGGGATCAGAAGACAAGTCCGTGGAGTCTGCTTTCTCTCTCTCCTCACCTTTACATTGCTTCTGACGATCAGATTCAGGCGGCCAGGTTTGGACATCTCCTTGAACCATTTTTTTGAGCCATCTTGCCAGCCCCACAGGCTTTGTGAGTCAGGGCTCCTCTGTGTAGCTCAGGCTAGCCATACACTCTCAGTCATCCTCCCTCCAAGATTGCACGGGGCTAGCATTGCAGGAAAGAACTGCCTCCTCCTTCCTAACCAGCTTACTCCAAGTCTCCAATGCTGCGTTTACAAGTGGTTGTCACACCACCACCAGGATCTGAACCTGGTCCTCAGGTGGGCAGCGCATGTTTTCATTGCTGAACCATCGCCCCAACCTCATAATCTTTAGGGAAAAAATTTTGTGTAGTGCCAGGAGGTGGCAGTGGGGATGAGAGGCAGAGGTAGGCAGATCTCTGAGCTTGAGGCCAGCCTGGGCTACAGAGCCAGTTCCAGGACAACCAGGGCTACAAGGAGAAACCCCATCTTAAAAAAAAAAAAGAATTTTGCGTGTATACGATGTATGTGTGTATGCACGCCCTCGTGTGTAAGGTGTTGGTGCACATACCACAGCACACATGTGGATGGTAGAGAACAGCTTCCAGTATTCATCTTTTACCCCTTTTCTCTGTTGCTGTTGGTGCTGCCGCTGTCTGGTGCTTCATATGCCAGGCTACGTGCCCAGTGAGCTTCAGTGTATCCCCCTGCCTCAGTCTCTAATCTTACTGGAGATTATAGACGTGTGCTGTGGTGCCCAAATTTATATGGGTTCTGAAGATTCGAACTCAGGCTGTCTGTTGGACAGACTATCCTCCCAGCCATCTTCAGGAGTTTAGCTCTTCTTACCTGCAAAAGATGGCCACAGCTGGGCTTGCTGGCTGCTGACCTCCTCTCGTTGGTCATGGGACCCTCACAGGAATGCCCGGCCAGGTCTCCCACTCCCCCAGCAACTCCCACTGCTCTGTAAGGAAACCTGAGAAGCTCCTTGGTCTCCCTGCCTGAACACTGCTGCAATCATATTTCCTTCATTTATTGGTTTGTCACTGGGACTTTAGGAGGGAGGGTAGATATTCATATGTCTCCCAGGGAAGGGATTTTTAGCAATATTTTCATACTTTTGAATCTCACACTTACGTGGCAAGTACTTTACCCCTGGGTCGTCTCTCTCAGCCTTCCATACTTCTTTGTTTTTTAATTTGTATTACGCTATTTATTTACTTTTATATGTGGATAGGTGTGTACATGTACCACAGAATGGGTGGAGATGAGAGAACACCTTGTGTGTATATATGGGGGGTCCCTTCTTTTCTTCAATCAGACTGAGACCATCAGCCATGGTTACCCAGAGTGATTGATAACTTTGGACCCGTTTGATTGCAAAACAACATTTCACATAGCTCAAGTCAGCCTTGAGCTTCCAATGTGGAGAAGATGACCTTGAATTTCTGGTCCTCCTGCCTCCACCTCTCCAATGCTAGGACTACAGGAATGAATCACCACTTTGGGTTTTTCCCATTGTCCTGACTTATGGCATAGCCTGGGCTAGTTACCCTGGAAAACAGAATTCTTCATGAGCTTAGTTGCTTCCTCAAAACACCTCTTACAGCTCCCAGGAAGTTTCTGTTCAGGCTTTGGCTTCTGTTGTGTACGGCAGTGATAGCTCACCATGAGTGTCCAACTTCTATGTCTCTGTCACCTCCATGAGGGTGCGCAGCATGCTGTCTGGGCTCATCCAGCCCACATTTTGTCCTCTGTCACCACCCCGGGGCAATCTCTGGTTACTAAAAATGGCTGACAGCCAGACCCACAGGTCGGAAGTTCCAGAGATGGCATTGCCACCATATCAAAAACTTTCCACTGACCAGATGGTGACCTTTCCTGATTGTGTTTGGCATTCCTTCCTTAAAGCTCAGGGGTGGGTGGGACAGGGACATGAACACAGTCTTGAAACTTCGGTCACAAGAGGGGAACCCTGGAAAAGTCGGAATCAGAGGGAAAATTTTAAATATGTGCATTATTTATTTCAGGGCCCCCTTCCTATCTGAATTTGCTCGGCTCATTAGAGCAACTTAAAAGATATCTCTGCATTCGGGTCATAAGCTGTCACGGTTGATGTCCTTAGACACATAACAGCAAAAAGATAATGAAAACCACTCCCTCTTCCCCATCTCTGCACTTCAAGATTGGGCTAAGTGAATAAAAAGATCTGGAGGAAAGTCCCACCATCTTCTCCCACTGTTTTGTTTTGAGACAGATTCTCATCTATGCAGACTGACTTCCAACTCACTATGTTGCCCAGGATGGTCTTGAACTTATGACCCTTCTTCTTCAGCCTCCCAAGCACTGGAATTACAAGTGTTTGCCATTGTATCCAGCTTCCTTCTCTTATACCCTCCCTCCTTGGGTGTTGTATTTTGTTTAAGACAAGGTCTCATGTAGCTCAGGCTGGCCTCTAACTTGCTATGTAGCCAAGGATTACCTTTATCCTGATCCTCCCACGTGCCTGCCTTTGCCTCCCACATGGTGGGATTTCAGATGTGCATGGTCACATCTGGGCTCTCTTGCTTTCTTTCGTAGCTAAGTGAATCAAGAGAGCTCTGAATGGAACCTTCCTTTAAAAAAAAAAGATCTATTTATGTTGTTGTTGTTAGTGGTGGTGGTGGTGGTGGTGGTGTGTGTGTGTGTGTGTGTGTGTGTGTGTGTGTGTGTGTGTTTGTGGATGACAGAGTAGGATGTTATATCCCCTTGGAGCTGGAGTTATAAGCAGTTATGAACCACTGAACTTGGGTAGTGGACCAAATTCAGGTTCTCTGGAAGAACAGAGCATGCATCCTCAACCACTGAGCTACAACTCCTGGGAGCTTTTGACAGACAGCACACTTACTTGGAGGTAGAAAGGAGCCCCAAGGCAGCAAAATGCAACTGGAACACATGACAAGTTAGCTTCTGAAACCCTGGGGTGGGGACGGTCCCCTCCTTTCCTATGTCTTCTTGCTTCCCTCCCCAGCCTGCTGCTGTAGCTGAGAGAGACACACAAATGAGGAAGGATTTCCCTTCTTTGATTTTGCCTAAGAGGAAGTGTGATGAAGGAGGGACAGTGGCCCTGCCGGCCACCAGAGCAACGCTCTCTCTTTTTTAGCTTAATTTTTTAGAAGATTTATTTTATATGTATGGGTGGTGTGTGTGTGTGTGTGTGTGTGTGTGTACTACTTGTGTGCCTGGTGTGGAAACCGGAAGAAGGCATCAGATCCCCTGGAACTGGAGTGACAGATGCTATTTGTGGGTACTGAAAATCTAACTCAGGTCCTCTGGAAGAGAAGCCAGGGCTCTAAACCCCTGAGATACCTCTCTAGCCCCTCCCCTTTTACTTTATTTCATTTTATTTTTAAATAGAAGATCACTATACTGCCCTGACTGGCTTGAAGCTTGCTATATAAATCAGGCTAGCCTCAGACTTACAGAGGTCAACCTGCCTCTGTCTTCCAAGTGATGGGGGTGCTGAGAACTGAACTCAGGTCCCCTGCAAGAGTAGCAAATGCTCTTATGCCCTGAGCCATCTCTCCAGCTCTGGCTCTCTGGAATTGAGGAGAGGAAGACCCAGGAGGCCAGCAGGGAGGCTAGCCTTTGCTACTGGAAGCCAGGAACATAAAACCACCAGATGGGGCTCAGTGGAGAAGGTACCCTCTAGAGGGGGTCAGCAGCAGCAGCTGTCCCTCTCAAAGGCTGAAAAGGATAAGTGAAGAGGGCCAGAAAGTGATCTAGGAACACTCAGCCCAGGGCATGCACTTTCCTGTCTGGGTGGAATTGCGGTCCAAGAAGAGATCACAGGCCCACCACGTTTCCTTTGGTAGTTAGTTAGAATATGGCTCTCACCCAGGTGATCTTGCCCACTTCCCACCTTGCCTGGGACATCTGGCAATACATTTTTGGTTGTCATCAAGGTGGGTCATTGAGCCACAGAAGCCTGAGGTACCACTAAACAGGACAGCCCCTCCCCACCACAAAGAAATCCAGTTTGAACGCCAATATAGTGTTACAGACAAGGATCCTCTCAAGGGGCTGGAGAGATGATGTCAGCATTGAAGACCATAAATGCTCTTGCCGAGGACCCGAATTCAGTTCCCAGCGCCAGTCATATCTCCATCCCTCCAACTCCAGAAAATCTGATGCCTCTGGCCTCTATGATACCAGTATTCTTGTGGACATCTCCCCTCAGCACTGCCCCCCCCAATACACATAATGAAAAATAAACTAAATCATTAAGACAGTCCTAAATCAGATTATCTTAATGCTTAGCAGGAACTAGATTTAAATTCCTTTTGTAAAAGCCTGGCATGATTCTGCCTACAGGTGCTGGCCTTTTTATTTTGTGTTACTTTTGCAAAAGGACCAGGTCTCACTCTATCTCTGGCTGGCCTGGAACTCACTATGTCAACCAGGCAATTCTTGAATTCACAGAGATCTGCCTCCTGAGTCCTTGATTAAAGACCACACCCAGCTCTTATTTTTAAAGTATTATTATTATTGTTGGTGGTGTTGCTATTGTATTAATACTTTATTATTATTATTATTATTATTATTATTATTGTATTCATATGTGTCTGTATGAAGTGTGCATGTGGATTTGGGCATGAGGTCAGAGGACACTCTGCAGAAGTCAGTTCTCTCCTTTCACTGTGGGTTCCAGGGACTCAACCAAATCCATTAGGCTCGCCTGACAAATGTTTTAGCCATCCTAGTCACCTCAGGGTCTTGTGTGTGTTTTATGTGCCAGGAAGAGCCTCCCCTCCCCCTCCCCCTCCCTCTTTCCTTCCCCCTTCACCTCCCCTCCCCAACTCTCCGTCCCCCTCCCTACCTCTTCCCCCTTCCCCTCCCTCTCTTCCTCTCTCCCCTCTCCTCCTCCCTGCCCCTTCCCAACCCCCCTTCCTCTCCCCTTCCCCCTCTTTCAGAGCATCCCAGAGCTAGAACTCTGGTCATCAGGCTTGGCAGCAAGCTTGGCTCAGCCACTGAGACACCTTGCTGGTCCCAAGAAGACACTCTGTTAGCAGACTCCTTTTTCTCCCTGTGTCTACATGTCTTCCTAAATGAACACCTATTTCCCCCACAAGGCTAACATAATTTTACATAGGGGCTGGGGCTTTAGCTCAGTGGTAGAGCGCTTGCCTAGCAAGTACGAGGTCCTGAGTTCTGTCCTCAGCTCCAGGGGGTGGAGGTTGGCAGGGGACACAATAACCCAAAAGACCAAAATCAAAACAAAAGCAACCGAAGAAATACAAACACCCAAGTTATGGGCACACACAACCTTTAAAAATAAAACCATATATGCATACATGTATGTGATTCTGAAATCAGTATTTCTAGCTTCATAAACAAACTGAGCTTTGTCCCAGTAGTTTAAGACCAAATCCATGTTTTGTGCAGCAGGATGGGACCCTGTTAGGATTCAATGAACATTCTCCAACCAGCACAGCACCAAATATACTGGTGACATCAGATTGAACCACAAACAACAGACTTATTTTTCAGATGGGTTTGTGGCTCAATGGCCTACCTAGAAAAGGGACTGGAGGCATGCCTCAGTAGTAGAGCCCCTGCCTAGAATGCCCCAGGAAGGGGCTGTGGGGGGGTGACTCAGTGGTAGAGCCCCTGCCTAGAATGCCCCAGGGAGGGGCTGGGGGCGGAGCTCAGTGGTAGAGAACCTTGCCTGGAATCCCCCAGTGAGGGGCTGGGGGCGGGACTCAGTGGTAGAGCACCTTGCCTAGAATCCCCCAGTGAGGGGCTGGGGGTGTGGCTCAATGGTAGAGCCCCTGCCTAGAATCCCCCAGTGAGGGGCTGGGGGTGTGGCTCAGTGGTAGAGCCCCTGCCTAGAGTCCCCCAGTGAGGAGCTGGTGGTGTGGGTCAGTGGTAGAGCCCCTGCCTAGAATCCCCCAATGAGGGGCTGAAAAGGGCTTGCCTATCATGCTCAGTGTTTGAGTTCTATCACCAAGGGCTACCAGAAAAGAAAATAGTGTTCCTCAGCGAACTGTCATGGATCCTGTGTTTCCAATAGACCTTGATTAAAAGAAAAGTTAACAGCTCAAGAGAAAAATGACAACTTAACACAACTTATATAGTATATAAGAATGTTGTGAGCCTATAAGGCTATTTAAAAGGCCATTGATAGTGGCCTGGGAGCCACTGATAGAGATTGAGCTCAGTGATTGAGAGTCCTTACTTGTACCATCATGGGGACCTGAGGTCAAGTTCCCAAATAACCCTAAGCCCCATAAAGAGCCAGAGCCAGGTGTGGCCACACACCTCTAGTCCCAGTCCTAGGAGGGGACAAGAGGTCGCTGGGGCTTGCTGACAGCCAGCTGAGATCCAAGTTCAGGGAGAGACCCTGTTTCAAGAGAATGACCTGGAGAGGGATAAGCACTGTACCTTTCACCCTCCTCTAGCCTCTGTTTATATGTAAATGGTTACACGGTTACACATGTGTGCATACACCACACACACACACACACAGTCATTACCAAACCAGTGGTAATAAAAGACTATTTTTCATTTATTCTGTTGTTCTTGTTGTTGTTTCATGAGGCCTGGAACTTGCTCTGTAGCTCGGGGCTGCTCTGCCTCCCAAGTGTTGGTATCAAAGGCTCACACCAGCAACACCCGGCATCTGCTTTCCTTTCCTTTTCTTTTAATGCAGTGTCACTACGTAGCTCAGGCTAGCTTTGAACTCTTGAGTCTCTTGTCACCTCCTTCCAATTTCTGGGATGACTGTGAGTGCCACCATGCCCAGCTGAGCCGAATATCACTTTGGTGAAAGAGAGTCTAGCAGTTATAACCTCCCTCTGGCTTTTTAACGTCAGTTTGAGACATAACTTGTGACGGTTGGGTTCGCCTCTCAATTCTTCACTATTTGCTTAAGAATCTGAGTTATGGGGCCTCGAGATGGCTCAGCAACTAAAGGCGCTTGCCACCAAGACTGACACCCTGAATTCAATCCCCGGGGATCATATAGCGGAAGGGGAAACCCAACTTCAGCAAATTGTCCTATGACCTTCACAGGAGCTTATGGGCTGCATCGAGCATGTGCCACGGGAATCAATCAGTGTTAAAAAAATAAAAAGGATCTGGGTTTGGGGCATTTGTTCCCATTTGCTATCCACTCTTGTTACTCTATATTTCTCTGTCACACTGCCTTCCAGCCTCAGCTGGTCCTTCCATGTCTTTGCTGTATAGTTGTCACACATAACTCTCACTATTCACTGCACATAGTATGCAGTTTGATCAGCCCTGCCCTTAATTGAAAATGCAAAAGAACAGAATGTCCCAGGATTCCACCTAGATCTCATTTCCACCAAAGAACACCTTCTTGCCTGGTTTTCCAGTTAATTAATTCATTTGTATATTTGTCAGATTAGATGTAGGCACGGGTTTAAAAGCCAGAGTATGCCAGAAATCTAGTCATGGATCAGCTACACCTCTACACACTTCTAATCCGCTTCTCCGAGTCCACTGTTTGCCAAGTCCGCCAGCTGGGTTTTCTGGCGGGTTTCTCCCATTTCTAAGTGTGTCTGCTTCTTGATATTTCAGTGTTTTAGATATATTCTGAAAGATTTTAAAAACAGAAAATGGGGGCCGTGAAGATGGCTCAGTGGGTAGCAGTGCTTGCTGCCAATGTTAACGACCTGAGTTTGATTCCCAGGATACATACACAGTTGCTACAAGAGGTTGACTCCCAGAGGTTGTATTCCAACCTCCATACATGCCCATCTCCATTTCTGTCTGTCCACCTGTCTGTCTCTTCCTCCCTCCACCCCCACCCCCTCAATAAAAATGTGAAACCGAACAGAAAAATAGGATTGAATCCATACATTCCCCCTGTCCTCACAGTGTATTAGTATTGAACATTTGGGACCTTGAGCTGCTGATCCTTCTGAGTTCTGGATCTCCAGGCTGCACCACCATGCCGGCAGGAAGTTGTTATTTTAATCGTGTGTGTGTGTGTGTGTGTGTGTGTGTGTGTAGACTTCTCTTTCCACCAATATCCATTTCATGTTCAACAAGCTAAAAAGCCAAGTGTGAATCTGAGGCAGGAGGATTACTACAAGTTCAAGGACAACCTCCAAGAAAACCCTCAAAAGGACTGGAAGTGTGGTTCAGGTGGTGGAGGGCTTTGTCTAGCATGAGTGAGACCTTGGATTTGATTCCAGCACTCAAGAAGAGACAGAGGCAGTTAAGAGCACTGACTGCTCTTCTGAAGGTCCTGAGTTCAAATCCCAGCAACCACATGAAGGCTCACAACCATCTGTACAGCTACAGTGTACTCATATACATAAAACAAATAAATACATCAGAAGAAGAAGAAGAAGAAGAAGAAGAAGAAGAAGAGGAGGAGGAGGAGGAGGAGGAGGAGGAGGAGGAGGAGGAGTTTGAGGCCAGCCTGGACTTTATAACTAAATTCTAGGTTAATGACAGCTACCCGGTGAGAGTGATGTTTGTTTGTTTGTTTTTGAGACAGGGTGTTTTTGTAGCTCTGACTGTTCTGGAAGTCACTCCGTAGACCAGACTGTCCTCAAATTCAGATATCTGCCTGCCTCTTCCTCCTGAGTGCTGGGATTAAAGGCGTCCACCACCACCTACCTTACTGTTTTAATAACAAACAAACAACAACAAAACCAGAGGGAAGAGTGGGTGCATGCCTGGGGCAGAAAGATCAGACGTTCAAGGCAATCTCCACAGCGACAGGAAAATCCCAGATCAGCCTGGGCTGATCTTATCTCAAAAGAAAAAAAATCTTAAAGCTGCAGTTCCAAGATTTTGCTAATCAAACACCAATCAACAATTTTCCCACCCAGAGTGCTCAGTGTCCAAAAGTGATCATCTTCAAAAATGTTTTGTGTACCTCAGGCTGGCCTTGAACTCATCATCTACCTGACAGCCTTGAATTTTTGTTGAAATGCTAGGGGACTATATAGACTTTCTTTCTTTTTTCTTTTTTTAACTTTTTATTGATTCTTTGTGAGTTTCACATCACTCACCCCAGTCCCACTCATTTCCCTGTCTCCTCATGTTCACCCTTTGCCCTTGCAACTTCCCCCCAAAATAATACACACACACACACACACACACACACACACACACACACAAATAGAAAACATCTCATCGCGGAAGCTATAGTATGTCACAGTGTGTCACACGGTATATCCCTCTGACACAGACTTTCTTAAATTAATATTTTATTTTCTATGTCTGCTTGTTATTCTTACATGAATGTCTATGTACATGAATGGGTCCAAAGCTTGAGGTGGACAGAAGTGGGCTTTCGATTCCCTAGAACTCGAGTTACAAGTGGTTGTGATCTAGCCTGTGGTCTTCCA